>OX459054.1:5000-17500 GCA_949775005.1 Orthosia gothica | reverse complement strand
TTAGAGAGACCGTGCGGTAGGCCTTACAAAGTTTTTGGGCGAAGCCTCTTTGTACCACATTGAGCTGCTTGATGATCCCCAGCTTTTTGACCGCAGGTGCCCAAGCGCTCGCGGCGTACAGTATCGTGGGTTCAACTGCTGCGGTGTATATAAGGCGTATCACATCGGGGTTTAATCCCCAACTGACTCGAGCCGTCCTAGCCAGTTTCCTATACATGTTGAGCGCTTTCCTGCATACGTTCCCAACGTGTTTGTTGAAGGTTAACTTGTCGTCGATGGTGAGGCCCAAGAGTTTGATCTCTTTCGACATGGCAATGTCGACCCCGCCCATGCTCAGACGTGGTGTGTCAAATTTGAGTTTTCTGGTTATGACCATAGCACATGTTTTTTGCGGTGCAAATTTTAACTTATTTTTGACACCCCACGCCCGAACACACTCGAGAGCGGCATTTGCCTGTCTCTCGATCTCTATTGCGGTATCACCATCGAAGACCATAACTACATCGTCAGCGAACGCCTGACAATAAACCTGCCTCTGCTCCAACATCCTAAGAAGAGGGTCCAGAAGGAGATTCCAGAGACTGGGTCCCCCTATAGATCCCTGGACGCATCCTTTATTGGTCTTCCTCCTGTGCTCCTCACCCGCATATCTTACCGCCACCGACCTATCCTTCAGATAGCTGTCGATCACCCGTCTCAAATTCACCGGGCACTCCTCTTCTGCTAACCGCACTCGAATCGCAGGCCACCATGCGCCATCGAAGGCTCCCTCTATATCCAGAGATACGACCGTTACCAGCTTTTTCGCGTCAAGTTTGCCACGAATATATCTCATAATTGTATAGAGGGAGTCTTCGGTGCTTTTTTGGGGCATAAAACCGTATTGTCGAGTGCTAGTTTTCGGCAATAGGTGATATCTGAGCCGGGCAACCAACATCTTCTCGTAAACCTTGCCCAAAACAGGCAAAAGCCCAATCGGCCTGTAAGACTTTGGCAAGGCATACGAATCTTTGCCCGGCTTCCTGAGCACAACCACGGTTGCCTCTTTCCAAGACTTCGGAAAGTGGTTGTACTCCAGGCACTTATTTAGAAGCGACAGGAAGAATGCAGGATCGCGTCCTATGGCCTCGGCACAAATGTCTGCCGTGAAGCCGTCAGCTCCCGGAGCCTTTTTCGGGTTGAAAGACTTTACCGCCATATTCAGTTCGTATTGGGTAAACGGTGGGTCATGTTTCTCAGCATGGTTCCACTCGTTTACCCTTTCCGCCTCTTTTCTTATATGGCGGTGTTGTAGATCGTCTTCGTCTTCCTTGTCTTCAGGGTAGAATGTTTTAGCCAACAGCTCCACCGACCCTTTGGCGTCCAATATAACGTCCCCGTCGTGCAAGAGCTGGTCCTCCTCCCTCTTTGTCGTTCTGCCCATCACCCTATAAATACTCTCCCAAACGCCCTCCCTATCTTGTTTGCAACAAAACTCCCTCCAACTCCTGGTTTGCGCATCCTGAACTGCAGCCTCATATTTCTCCTTCTCCTCTAGATAGAGTCCCACCACCATTGCTCTCCGTACTGGCGCGGCATTGCGGATTCTCCTCCTCTTGGTGGCAACTCGCTTTTTCATCTCGGCAAGTTCCTCGGACCACCACGGCACGCTCTGTGTTTTTGCATTCTTTTTTACTGGTATTGCCTGTTTGCATGTTTCGGTTATGGCCTTTGTGTATGTGTCTATTGTATTGTCTATCTGTTCTGTATTATGTATGTATTCTAATTCTTGTGTGGTGAGTTTTGTGTTCTGCATAATTTGAGCTAGTTTCTCACGAAACTGCCCCCAATTTGCTTTTCTTGTGTTGTAAATGCGTGTAGTTCTTTTTATATGAATACCATTCGATTTTTCCATATTTATCCCAAAAAGTATGCCGTTGTGGTCCGAGCCCGTGAGGCCTTCATCCACCCGCCAGCCGTCCACCAGGTCCAACATGTCGGTAGAGCAAACAGTAACGTCGACATGGCTACAGTACCTCTTCCCACCCCTTATGGTGTCGAAGGTCGGTGTGGTGCCAGTGTTGAGGATCTGCAGATCCAGCTCTCCAAGAGTTCCACTCAGTTGCTCACCTCTTGCATCCTCATTTGCACTGCCCCACCAAATACTTTTGGCATTTGCGTCACCTCCAGCGATTATTCTTGTTGGTCCCAATTTTCCGTGAACTCCCTTGATCTGCTCCAGGTACCGCTCTATAGGCTGGTCCGGCTCAAAATAGAAGGATACCAGGGTAATGGTCCAGGCTTTTGTGCGAATCTTAACCACGACGATGTTTTTTGTGGTTAGTTCTGGACACTGTATGACGTCTACGTCTGTGTTAAAAACTGCAATTGCTGCTTTGACAGTCCCTTCATCAGAGTTGGTATCCTGGTAGAGTCTGACCCCCTGGCCTCCCCTCATCACCCCCACGCCACCCACATACGGCTCCTGGAGCAGAGCAACATCAGTTTGACGTCGTTTGGCTTCTAGAAAGAATTCGCTTGTTGCTAGTTGGCTTCGTTGGAGGTTTGCCTGTATAATTTTGTATCTGTGGGTCTCCGTGACCACCTTAGCAGTAAGCCACCGATGCTCGGGCCAGTGCATCCCATCTTTTTCTCACTGGGCATTCGTGGCTAAAGGCGTTATGTCCGCAGTGCTCCAAGTTTACCCCCATACAGTTTCGGCACACTGGTGGTACACCCGTCAGTTGTTCGGAGCATCCTGCCTTGAGATGAGGGCCACCGCAGTGACTGCACAGGTCAGCCACTTCTTTACAGAAGCGCCGACCGTGTCCATATCCCAGGCATCGGGTGCACTGTATCAGGGGGGTTTGGTCCTCAACGCGGACCCTCTGGAAATCCACTCGCAGTTTCTTCCCCTCGATAGCTCTTTTCCAAATTGCGGGCGAGACACTAATTATTATATGACCGGTGTGAGGATTTCGGGCTTTTCTACGATATTTAATCTCCAGCTGGCTTTCCCCTTTGTCGAGGCCGTGGAAAACCTCTCGGTTCTGATTTCTGAGGGCCTTGAGCACATCTTCGTCACTGTGTACCAGTAGCACGTCCCTCAGAATCAGAAGCGGATTTTTGTTTTTCACCTCCTCGACAACGAAGTGCTCGCCTACCGCTTCCAGCCTCTCCACTATCTTTCTTCTTTCCTCCTGCGTCCTACATCCCATAACGATTTTTCGGTCTTTAGCCTTCCTCACTCTTTCTATTCGTACCCAGCCTTCTTTGGCATCTATTGCCTTTCTTACTCTTTCCAGTATCTCCTCTCCCGTTTCCGTCTCTCTGTCTGAAGAAACAACAACGGAGTGTAGAGCGCCACGTTCTGGAGTTTGTTTCTCGGTCTGATTCGTCGCCGCCACACTCGCGTACGCAGCCTTCTCCAAACTTTCCCTCTGTCTATCCATAGCTTCCTTTAAGTCTTCAATTCTCCTTCCATTTTCCATCAGGAGCTTTGTATTCTCCTCTATTTTCATAAAATTAGCTCGTCAGCCCTTTCGGCTGCCGTTTCCCTTTCTCCCTGTTTCTCTGCTCTCATCTTAATTTCCTTGCTCTGGTTGTCTTTTCCTTTTCCTTTTTGTTCCTTGGCCAGCTCAACTTCAGCTTCTTTAACGATTTGGTAGAGTCGCTCTATGGCCTGGGTTACGTCCTGTCTTATATCCGTCCTCAGGTTTCTAGAGTTTGCGAGGCCCATCTTCGCCTTGTTGTTGCATGCTTTGGCTTCGTCCAGTCTGCTTGAATATCGCTTTGGTGGAATTGCTGCGTTATCTGTAGATGTCTTGTGAGCCTTTTCTCTACCCTCCTGGAGGAGAATTGGTTTAATTTTTTGTTTCTGTGAGGCCACCGGGGCCACTGTCGACGCTTCTGGGGAAAATTCGAGTGGTGACTTTAGCATCCCGGGTTCCCGTTCCCCAACACTCCGCCTCACTTTTGTTGGCCGTGCAGGACCAGCCTTTTCCTGCGTTGGTGGGGACTGGGGGCTCGTGCCATCCATATTTTTTGTGGGAGTTTCGAATCCGAGCACCATCTCGCTTTTGAAAGTAGCGGTTCTACTTTTGTCACTAAAAATTGTTGTGTGTATAGTGGCAGAGAATAAAGGGAGTGATATGTTGATAAAAGTTTGTAAAAGTTATAAAAAAAATTTAAAGTATAAGGTAACGGAGAAAACCTTATTCCGTCAATATTTTTCGCCAGAGAACAGCGTATCAATGGAACTAATAAGCTAAATTAAGAATTCCTTAAAAATAATATAGAGTCACAGACTCTGTCAATTAGTGTTTACGACGATAATTCCGGGCTTACTTCCAAAAATTTATTGAAAGTCAACAAAACAAGATAAGATAGAACCCACTCAATGTAGAGACCGTGTCGCTATCTTTATTAAGATTAAAACTATTCCAGAAAAAACTTATTATTACTCGGAAAATTATTACAAAAAGTTTGAATAAAATATAAAAGTTGACTCTACTTAGAGACCGTGTCTTTATCATTAATAAATCTCTGAATAATTCTTGAGAGGACTTTATTTAGATCGTCAATTCAAATTGAGGTACTAAAATGGCGACCGGGTCAGGCTGTAGGGTCAAATGGAAGTTTAAAAATTTTCGCTTAGCTGAAAAGTTTACCTGCCTAGTGAAAAACGGGTGGGTGGGCGGGCAATTTTTTGACGTTTCCCGAGAGCTAGGCTCACGTGCGGGGTGTCAAAAGATGCGTCTCCGCGCGAGCTAACCGACTGTGCTGAAATAAAAACTTTTGATCGACAAAATTTTGTACTGTGGGCAAAAAACACGATTTTTATAGAAAGATTTGAAAAATTTTGTTTTTGCGAACCAAAACCAGGACTCGGACGCGCTAAACACTCGCCGGGACACAGGTAGGGGTCGCAGGTATCTGTTATGACTAAAACCAAAATTATTTGTCAGATAGAATTTTGAAGAGAGAAGTTTTAAAAATAAAGAATTTGAAAAATTAACTATGTCCTGAATTCGAAAATATGGTATTCAAAATGTCAGTTTTTATCGTCTGGAACACAGGAGCTAGCCTGTTTAGTAATTACTATGCAAAAAACCCGGTCAAAATCGCACAGTCTCCTTTACCAATTGGTAAAGCCGTTCTGTGGCTTCAGAGATAGCGGTTTTTATCTCTGTTTTTGTATTTCTGGAGCTGCTCAGGTGCAGCTTCGTCTTCGTCAAGCAGGCCTTAGCCTCTGTAGTCCGGTCTACATATTTAACTTTTGGCGGGGAGGATCTTTCGACTGACCTCCTCACCGTGGTCACGGTCGCAACCTTATTCTCCTGAGTTGAAGCAGACCTATTTTTAATTTTTGCAGGGCCGGCCTGCGACGTCCTTTCTATGTTAAAAGTGTCGTTTGCAGTGGGGCCGGTTTTTGTGGCTTCCCACTCCCCTATACTGCGTCTGACGCTTTGAGGGCCCGCTGGCCCAGGTCCTGACGGCGACTTTTCTTCGTCGGTCGTCTTTGAGGGCGTTCGGTAGCCGAACATGATGGAGGTATGCGTCAACTTAAAAATTACGTCAATAGGGACAAAATTAAAATAAAATATAATAAAATTTATAGCTGCTGTTCAAAAGAAACAAAACCGCTAAAAGTCTTAGAACTAAAAAGAAAAATAAATGTAAAAAGAAACCGTCTAAAAGGACTTAAATCAGGGTCCATAGACCTCGAACAGTCCTCAGGGGGCTCCACATAGGCCTTATAATCAATACCGGTCGTAAAAACCGGTTTCAAAGATTTTACAAATAAATTTTTTGGCCACCACCTGGTGTCAGGAGTGCCTTAAAACAGTCTCCCGTCAATTAATGTGCACCAACTAATAAATTAAATTTAACTTATAATTTAAGTTAACTTATGTCCAAAAAAAAATTTCTTTGGCTCTACGTAGAGTCCGTCTCTATCCACCAGGGAACAGGTCTCTTTCAGCCCTTTATAAAGAACCCAAACTAGGCCTCTCCAGCTTGAAGGGTTCCGGAAGGATATGTGTTCGAAAATTTTTTAATTTTAGACACCCCAAGGGGGTCTTAGGGGGGATGGGGGTATATAAATAAGTATTTGATTAATCTATAAACATGTGGCCATTATTTTAAAATTTTTATGATTTTTAAAAATTTATTTGTTTTATAATTAAAATATAGTTAAATTTTTAAAAGAATGGGGGGGTTGCAAAAAGGGGGTCCTGAAGGGTTAGGCTGTATATACCAGTATATACTGGTATATCCAGACCGGTGTCAAAATTGAGCTAACTCGCTCCGTTCCCGAGTTATGCCCGTTTTTCTAATTTTAAGACCTAAAGTCGCTTGGCAAAAATTTTAAAAACACTAAGAATTAAATAATTATTGATGCTGCTTTTGCGAGACTAAGGGAAGGGGTTTGTAATTAAGGGTTTTTGCCGGATATATATATATTTATTTAGGGGGTTTTTTGAACCAAAATATTAATTATTATCAGTAATTAATATGATTAAAAATCTTAACTATGGGTTTTTTAATTTAGCAATTAAGGGATATATTTAAGGGGAAGAATACTATTACTTTAATTTAAATAAACGCATCAATTAATTATAATTAATTATGATCAATTACAATTAATATCGCAAATTATGTTGTTGCCAAGTGGGATGCTTTCTTTAATTGTTTCAAGGAATTTAAATTTATTTATTTTATAATGAATAATTATGAAAATTATTAAAAGAATGGGGGGTTACAAAAAGGGGGTAGCCCAAAGGGTTTGGCTGTATATACCAGTAACTGGTATATTCAGACCGGTGTCCAAATTGGGCTAGCTCGCTCCGTTTTCGAGTTATGCCCGTTTTTTCGATTTGAAGACCTAAAATCGCTTGGCAAATTTTTTAAAAACACCAGAATTAAGTATTTACTGATTTTACTGCTGCTAGACCCAGATAAGGGATCCTTAATTAGGGGGGTTTTACCGAATATATTTTTAATTATTTAGAGATTTTAAGATAATTAGGTAATAATTATTAATAATTAATACAATTACAAAAATATTTTTATGGATTTTTTATTTTAAAGTTTTAAGGATATGTTTAGGGGGGCAGAAGATACTATTACTATAAATTATTTTATAATTAAATATAATTAATTATAACTAATATTGGAGATTTTTGTTGTTTAAAAATGGAATACTTTTCTATAGTGTTTTCAAGGGATTTTAATTTAATTATTTTATAATTAATACAACTAGGTATAATATCTACAACAACTAGATTTATATGTGGGGTAACTGCTTTATTATTTAATTTTAGAAAATTTTGTAAGTAATTATTTTACAATTAAAATGATTATCTATAATTTAATGCAGCAAGTGCGGATGTATATGAGTAGACTACCTTTTATATTTTTAGAGATTTTTGAAATAATTATTTTATAATTAAATATAATTATTTCGTCATTAAGATGTTATAATGAGTTTAAACAAGTAAGTAAGCGATAATCTTTCTTTCTGGAGTTTATGGAAGAAAAGGGGGGTAGGGATGAGGGTGGTAAAGGGTTAGCGGAGGATAAGGGAAGGCCGGGTAATGTTTAAAAGATTATTATTTACGCAAAAAATAATTTTGAAAATTTTCAAAAACACAAAAAATATTTTCAAAAATTTACAGAAAGTAATTGCATTCGGCTCAGGATCTGACCCGTCTTTAAGGCTCGGATCGCCTGGTCCCAGAGACTTAATTAAGACCTAGTTGTCTTAGTGACAAATTTTGTTGTTCAAAATATTCACATAAATAACCTACAAACAAAATTTTCACCACGCGACGCGTACAAAATGGCGTGGGAATTTTTAGATTTTATTTATTACGACGTATGTTTGAAAACACACTCTCTCGTTTCCACTCCTTTTCAAAATTTAAAAGTGCAATAAGTTAGTTTTTATGCCAGAAACTATTTATACAGCTTTATTTTTGAGCTAGGTTAATCCTAGACTGAGTTCTAGGCTTTTTAAAATCCAAAGTTTGGTAAACAAGGTATACAATGTTAATAATGGAGTTTGAGAAAAGGGTATGATTCTAGACTATTTTAATTTTAGTATGAAAATTTTTATTCTAATTTTTCCGGAATTTTTTGTATATACTATTATTAAATTCACTATATAATTTAATTTGAAAAGTAAAAGAATTTTGAAAAGGTGTGTCGGAATTAAATTATTTAAACAATGCAAAATTAAAATCTGACGGCAAAATACCTTGTTTTGGTATTTCCGCTACCCAGATTTCCACGAAAAATCTTCAGGATGTTGCCGGCCACTCCAGGTGTCTCCTCAGGTCCTCGGAAAAGCAGTTTGCACCTCCTAGTGTGATTTTCCGCGGGTTTTGGCCGCGCGGAAAAATCCCCGAGTGACTTGAACCGCAGGGTGGGGCCCGGGGGCTCACGGAAACAATTTTCCGGAGTTCCAGGAATGTCGGGGGCACTCAGTCACTCACTGTCACTGTCTTTAATATTTGGATTATCCTCAGTTTCGGCAGAGATGGAGGGTTTTCCGCGGAAATATTGCCTTTTTGCTTCTCCGATTTCGGAAAAACTCGCCCGAAAGTGTCAGGGGTTGTTCGAAAAATCCAAATTTTTTATGTGATGGAGTCACTGAGTTTATCCACAAGATAGCACCATAAAATCAATAAGTCGTCGCGACCGTTTTCACTCCACATAAACTTTCCTTCAGAATTCCACTTTTCACTGTTTATTTACCGACTTTCGGCCGCCGCGTTTCGGAAAAAGCTGTGGAAAACAGACTTAACGGGGGCCAAAAAATCTGGAATTCCTAGGTTGTGTACTCACTGAGATGACGGTTTTTATTGTTAATTAAAAAGTAGGGGTCGCGCCGACTAATCGGGCGCCGCACGCTACTTTCCAAATTTGTTTGGTTTTCCACTCACTTTTTGCTCGGAAAAAACTTGTTTTGATGCACAGCTCACTGGTTTTTTGACCGATTTTAATTTCAAAACCACCATTCGATAGGTTTCGTCAGCGCGCAACTTTTAAGTTATGTTTCGTGATTTTTGCGTTTGAAGCACTCAAAACTTGATTTTTACAGCGCGGAGCTCACAAAAACGTGGCCGTTCGGGTCAGCGGCGCGCGGGTCACTGGTTAGGTTAGGTTAGGTTAGGTTAGGTTAGGTTAGGTTAGGTTAGGTTAGGTTAGGTTAGGTTAGGTTAGGTTAGGTTAGGTTAGGTTAGGTTAGGTTAGGTTAGGTTAGGTTAGGTTAGGTTAGGTTAGGTTAGGTTAGGTTAGGTTAGGTTAGGTTAGGTTAGGTTAGGTTAGGTTAGGTTAGGTTAGGTTAGGTTAGGTTAGGTTAGGTTAGGTTAGGTTAGGTTAGGTTAGGTTAGGTTAGGTTAGGTTAGGTTAGGTTAGGTTAGGTTAGGTTAGGTTAGGTTAGGTTAGGTTAGGTTAGGTTAGGTTAGGTTAGGTTAGGTTAGGTTAGGTTAGGTTAGGTTAGGTTAGGTTAGGTTAGGTTAGGTTAGGTTAGGTTAGGTTAGGTTAGGTTAGGTTAGGTTAGGTTAGGTTAGGTTAGGTTAGGTTAGGTTAGGTTAGGTTAGGTTAGGTTAGGTTAGGTTAGGTTAGGTTAGGTTAGGTTAGGTTAGGTTAGGTTAGGTTAGGTTAGGTTAGGTTAGGTTAGGTTAGGTTAGGTTAGGTTAGGTTAGGTTAGGTTAGGTTAGGTTAGGTTAGGTTAGGTTAGGTTAGGTTAGGTTAGGTTAGGTTAGGTTAGGTTAGGTTAGGTTAGGTTAGGTTAGGTTAGGTTAGGTTAGGTTAGGTTAGGTTAGGTTAGGTTAGGTTAGGTTAGGTTAGGTTAGGTTAGGTTAGGTTAGGTTAGGTTAGGTTAGGTTAGGTTAGGTTAGGTTAGGTTAGGTTAGGTTAGGTTAGGTTAGGTTAGGTTAGGTTAGGTTAGGTTAGGTTAGGTTAGGTTAGGTTAGGTTAGGTTAGGTTAGGTTAGGTTAGGTTAGGTTAGGTTAGGTTAGGTTAGGTTAGGTTAGGTTAGGTTAGGTTAGGTTAGGTTAGGTTAGGTTAGGTTAGGTTAGGTTAGGTTAGGTTAGGTTAGGTTAGGTTAGGTTAGGTTAGGTTAGGTTAGGTTAGGTTAGGTTAGGTTAGGTTAGGTTAGGTTAGGTTAGGTTAGGTTAGGTTAGGTTAGGTTAGGTTAGGTTAGGTTAGGTTAGGTTAGGTTAGGTTAGGTTAGGTTAGGTTAGGTTAGGTTAGGTTAGGTTAGGTTAGGTTAGGTTAGGTTAGGTTAGGTTAGGTTAGGTTAGGTTAGGTTAGGTTAGGTTAGGTTAGGTTAGGTTAGGTTAGGTTAGGTTAGGTTAGGTTAGGTTAGGTTAGGTTAGGTTAGGTTAGGTTAGGTTAGGTTAGGTTAGGTTAGGTTAGGTTAGGTTAGGTTAGGTTAGGTTAGGTTAGGTTAGGTTAGGTTAGGTTAGGTTAGGTTAGGTTAGGTTAGGTTAGGTTAGGTTAGGTTAGGTTAGGTTAGGTTAGGTTAGGTTAGGTTAGGTTAGGTTAGGTTAGGTTAGGTTAGGTTAGGTTAGGTTAGGTTAGGTTAGGTTAGGTTAGGTTAGGTTAGGTTAGGTTAGGTTAGGTTAGGTTAGGTTAGGTTAGGTTAGGTTAGGTTAGGTTAGGTTAGGTTAGGTTAGGTTAGGTTAGGTTAGGTTAGGTTAGGTTAGGTTAGGTTAGGTTAGGTTAGGTTAGGTTAGGTTAGGTTAGGTTAGGTTAGGTTAGGTTAGGTTAGGTTAGGTTAGGTTAGGTTAGGTTAGGTTAGGTTAGGTTAGGTTAGGTTAGGTTAGGTTAGGTTAGGTTAGGTTAGGTTAGGTTAGGTTAGGTTAGGTTAGGTTAGGTTAGGTTAGGTTAGGTTAGGTTAGGTTAGGTTAGGTTAGGTTAGGTTAGGTTAGGTTAGGTTAGGTTAGGTTAGGTTAGGTTAGGTTAGGTTAGGTTAGGTTAGGTTAGGTTAGGTTAGGTTAGGTTAGGTTAGGTTAGGTTAGGTTAGGTTAGGTTAGGTTAGGTTAGGTTAGGTTAGGTTAGGTTAGGTTAGGTTAGGTTAGGTTAGGTTAGGTTAGGTTAGGTTAGGTTAGGTTAGGTTAGGTTAGGTTAGGTTAGGTTAGGTTAGGTTAGGTTAGGTTAGGTTAGGTTAGGTTAGGTTAGGTTAGGTTAGGTTAGGTTAGGTTAGGTTAGGTTAGGTTAGGTTAGGTTAGGTTAGGTTAGGTTAGGTTAGGTTAGGTTAGGTTAGGTTAGGTTAGGTTAGGTTAGGTTAGGTTAGGTTAGGTTAGGTTAGGTTAGGTTAGGTTAGGTTAGGTTAGGTTAGGTTAGGTTAGGTTAGGTTAGGTTAGGTTAGGTTAGGTTAGGTTAGGTTAGGTTAGGTTAGGTTAGGTTAGGTTAGGTTAGGTTAGGTTAGGTTAGGTTAGGTTAGGTTAGGTTAGGTTAGGTTAGGTTAGGTTAGGTTAGGTTAGGTTAGGTTAGGTTAGGTTAGGTTAGGTTAGGTTAGGTTAGGTTAGGTTAGGTTAGGTTAGGTTAGGTTAGGTTAGGTTAGGTTAGGTTAGGTTAGGTTAGGTTAGGTTAGGTTAGGTTAGGTTAGGTTAGGTTAGGTTAGGTTAGGTTAGGTTAGGTTAGTTAGGTTAGGTTAGGTTAGGTTAGGTTAGGTTAGGTTAGGTTAGGTTAGTTAGGTTAGGTTAGGTTAGGTTAGGTTAGGTTAGGTTAGGTTAGGTTAGGTTAGGTTAGGTTAGGTTAGGTTAGGTTAGGTTAGGTTAGGTTAGGTTAGGTTAGGTTAGGTTAGGTTAGGTTAGGTTAGGTTAGGTTAGGTTAGGTTAGGTTAGGTTAGGTTAGGTTAGGTTAGGTTAGGTTAGGTTAGGTTAGGTTAGGTTAGGTTAGGTTAGGTTAGGTTAGGTTAGGTTAGGTTAGGTTAGGTTAGGTTAGGTTAGGTTAGGTTAGGTTAGGTTAGGTTAGGTTAGGTTAGGTTAGGTTAGGTTAGGTTAGGTTAGGTTAGGTTAGGTTAGGTTAGGTTAGGTTAGGTTAGGTTAGGTTAGGTTAGGTTAGGTTAGGTTAGGTTAGGTTAGGTTAGGTTAGGTTAGGTTAGGTTAGGTTAGGTTAGGTTAGGTTAGGTTAGGTTAGGTTAGGTTAGGTTAGGTTAGGTTAGGTTAGGTTAGGTTAGGTTAGGTTAGGTTAGGTTAGGTTAGGTTAGGTTAGGTTAGGTTAGTTAGGTTAGGTTAGGTTAGGTTAGGTTAGGTTAGGTTAGGTTAGGTTAGGTTAGGTTAGGTTAGGTTAGGTTAGGTTAGGTTAGGTTAGGTTAGGTTAGGTTAGGTTAGGTTAGGTTAGGTTAGGTTAGGTTAGGTTAGGTTAGGTTAGGTTAGGTTAGGTTAGGTTAGGTTAGGTTAGGTTAGGTTAGGTTAGGTTAGGTTAGGTTAGGTTAGGTTAGGTTAGGTTAGGTTAGGTTAGGTTAGGTTAGGTTAGGTTAGGTTAGGTTAGGTTAGGTTAGG
>OX459053.1:24626867-24729397 GCA_949775005.1 Orthosia gothica | reverse complement strand
TGCCATCCTTTCTAAATTCAAAATTCAAATCTCAATAAGACCAGAACGAATAAAAACGGCTTTAAAAAGGCGGGTCAGTCTGTGCTGACCTTACAATAATGTACAACTAGTTTAAGGAAAGGTCTAGGTAGTCCAGGGTACCTATGGTATGTATGTGTGTGGTATGGTGTATGGTGTGTATGGTATGGTAGTACTAACATAATATAACACCAATATGATACACTTAGTTCGCAATAAACGTTTTGACATTGACTATGACATTGACTTTATGTAAGGTAAACCCAAATGTTAGCATTACCTACGAGGGCTGTGATATTGAAGAAGCTAATGAGGCTAAGTTCTTAGGCATTACAATTGATAGCCAACTAACACGGAAACCACATCTTGAAGAACTATGCAAGAAACTTAGCAAATCTGCATATGCTCTTTTTCAACTTTCAAAGAAAGTTAACAGTCAGGCTCTTCTTACGGCGTACCATGGACTGGTTGCCTCTGTTTTGCGGTATGGCATTATTTTCTGGGGGCAGTCCACTGATAGGGAGCTGGTATTTAGGCTGCAGAGGCGATGCATCAGGTCAATGTGCGGTCTTAAGACAACTGATAGCTGTGTTCCCTATTTTAAATCGTTAAAAATTTTAACTCTGCCTTGTTTATATATAATGGAAACGGCTTTGTTTGTAAAATCTAATCCACATTTATTTAAAAAACTATCAGAAGTCAGAAAAAATCCAACTCGGACTCAATACACCATTCAACTATGTCAAGTAAAATGTAAAACCGCACTTATGAAAAAAAGTTTTTTTGGTATTGCCCCACTCATATATAATAGAGTACCAAATATTATAAAAAATATGACTACATTAAAATTTAAAAGGGCGCTTAAAGAACTGTTGATTATGAAAACGTATTACACGATTGACGATTTTCTTAATGATTATTCGCTAACTGATTGACATACTGTTACTCTGATTGACATAATTATTGTGGTTCTGCTCATTGACTTGTTTTATTTTATTTATTATTGACATTTTTTAAATTTAATATTTATTGTAATTCCAATGATCTGACATTTAATTTTGTTATACTTGTTATTATTTGGAATTGTAAAACTTTGCATGCCCATGTTATGGTAAAATATGGAGAACTTTATTATAAAAACACCTATGTACTCTACCCATGTTTGCAAAGAAATAAATGATTTTGATTTTGATTTTGATTATGGCTTAAGAAAATAAAATAGACAGACAGATGTCATGTCAGAAAAAAATGACAGTTATAAAAAAATAATATGCAAGTACTTAACTTGTCATAATCTAATGTCAAACATAAGTTACTACGTCAATATATTGTATAAGTAGTATATAAATATTTAGTAATTAATAATGTTTAAACGATAAAGAGAGATTTTGGATGTTCGGAGTGACGAGAATGGATAAAAAGAGGAAAATAGTACATAAGAGGCAGTTTGAACGTGGCGCCAATGACAGAAAAGTTGAAAGAAAACCGTTTGTCTTGAACCGATGAAACGCATGTACAAGTAAAATTTCAAAATTTAAAAAACCCCCGGCACATTTATCTTGCGAAAACACCCCGATTCAAACAGTAAAACGCCCATAACTTTTAAACGGCTTAGCCGATTTTATTCAAACACAGCTAAGAACACTCTCGCCAAATTCACCTTTAAAAAAAAAAAAAAAATTTAATCGAAATCGGTTCATCCATTTAGGCGCTATGATGTCATCGACAGACACACAGATACACAGCAACACACGTGAAACTTATTACACCCCTCTTTTTCCGGCGGGGGTTAAAAAGAGTTATGCCACCCGTCTGGTCTGTCCAGATCTTTAAATAATCAGCGTTTGACGATATGAACAGCTAAACGCACAGTTTCTTCATAATACTCGTATGTCATTCATTGGCGATCATATCGTAAAATAGTTACGGCGCTCATATCGTTTTGTTTTTTAGGGTCATAGCGGCGGACAGTTATTCTGATAAAAAACTAATAATGCGCCAATTGAATGTTTCTGTTATCGTAGTAGATATAAATTTAGGTATTGTAAGGGGGTAGACAGGGTGATCAGCAGTTAAACATGGAAATAACTTTATATTTTATATATTTAGTAAGATATTACAATACGCCTGCCTTTGGGCGGCTTCAATCCAATTCTGACACATTCAAACTTAACAAAAAACATCTACAGCTATTCTGTTCGAAATTCATACATCTTTCAAGTAATAAATTTTGCCAGTGTTTTAATAGGCAAGTAGGTTGCCTTCTCAAATGGAAAGTCCTTACATGAGCTACGCCCCTACGAATAGACGCACAGAATCATATGAGGTGCTTCTATTCTAAGTCTTGAAAGGATATATGAATCCTACCTTATCCTAACCCGAACATTTACCTAACAGAAGAATCAAAGTACAATTGAGGTACGACCCTTAAAAGGGGAAAGCTTAATCATGACCATCGAGTTATCGGATACTCCGATGTGTGCTTTTAACTTCAGCTGACGTGCACATAAGCACTAACAAATCAACGCCGTCATGCTTGAACCTCCTTGGCCAAAACCTCTGAAAAAGGAACAAGGCGTCCTCCCAACACTAATAAGAATGATGCGTCAACTCACATCGACCCGGACGGGGTTTAAATTCAAAAATTCAGATATGATACAATATTTCGATCTCGTGCGTTTATCAGGCCAGAGAAGGAAAGGCTGGATCGCATCGAATTTAAATTCTACTCATCGAACTTACACCAGGGCTTATTATCATAAATATATTTACTTTTTTAAACAACAGTCATCAACTGGACCGATGATGTCAACTCGACATCCTTTGCAAAGGCTATGCCCCGTTAGCAAAGTCGGATTCAGTTACAACTATTCCTCATCTATTGTATTTTATCACTAGGGCCTGGTGGAAGTTTTGCTTAAACGAACTTGCTCATTATATAAATAGTCGTTTCTTCGATGCATAGTTAATGTTGCCAGCCTTTTCTTCGCCCAGCAGCATACAATCTGTCAGCACATCAACAGCTCATGCAACGGAAAGAAATAATTTTATTATATCTATCGATACTATTTGAAAATTTCGACAAGAAAACTATCGATACATTTTTCCTACTTTCCCATCTCTATCAACTTCCATATGTCAAATTTGATAGTTGTCATTCATATATTTTTTATTTGACAACGGACCTTATTCTATATGGAAACCTTAATAACCTTAACCTATTCTTATCTATTTGAACCTATATCTTATTCTAATCGAACATTAAAAGGTTTTAATCTATTTACATGTACTATGTCCCTAAAACGCCTACTATTATTTTTTATAATTACATAATTTACATCAGTTAATCTCCTAACT
The DNA here is from genome assembly GCA_949775005.1 of Orthosia gothica. Classification (NCBI taxonomy): domain Eukaryota; kingdom Metazoa; phylum Arthropoda; class Insecta; order Lepidoptera; family Noctuidae; genus Orthosia; species Orthosia gothica. The sequence goes on along the minus strand of OX459053.1, from coordinate 24,726,022 downwards.
ATACGGTATGGGCCTTTATACAACCTACACAGTTTTAGAAGTCTATTTGTGTTTTTTTTTTTTTAAATTATTGTTTTATTGTGTTTAGTTTGTTAAAAACCCTTTATTAATATTAGAATTCACATATAAAGTGACTCACGTAGTGTTTGTGACCAGTTTTATTGTAATAACTCAATAAAAATTGATATTTCACGAAGTCATGTACCGGCTGTCAACGTTAGAACTGTGGATTTGAATTCTTCGAACCGGGGGAGTATTTTGTTTTTAATAACGTATTTATTGCTGTATTATTTACATACTATACACCACTCATACACTGCTCAGGGCTCTGAGCGACGTCCAGTACACACCGGCTACGTTTATGTCTCATTTTGTTTGACAAATTGTGGAAACAAAATCGAGGACGAAAACACCTGCCCCCAGACAAAACATTCACTGCAAACCCTACTTCACACATAATATATCTTTAATTTAGTGTAAATATTATAGGTAAACTCCATAGTTCATAAGCGTTAGTATTAAGTAGTAAGTCGCTGAGACATTAGAAAAGTTCTTTACCAACATTCCGTTAGAGGTTACGAAGTCTCTTCCCTCCTCATCTAAATTAGCTGAAGCTCTTCTTAAAGAAAACTTTACCAAAGACATACCGACCTTTAAATTTAAACCAATATGTATTGATACAATTAAAAACGTGTTCAAAAGTCTTAATATAAAAAATACTGAAGACTTATGGGGGATATCCGTTAGGGTTCTTGAAGATATTATTGACTCAATTGCTCCTGTCCTAACAGGCATATTCAATCAATGTTTGGACAGCGGCACGTTTCCTGACTTAATGAAACACAGCAAAGTAGTACCAATTTTCAAATCAGGTTGTAAGAGTGATCCCTCTAATTATAGACCTATATCCGTGCTTCCAGCATTGAGTAAAATCTATGAAAAAATCATGCTGGATCAGATGTTGTCTCACTTCAATTCAAATGGGATCCTGCATAGTCAGCAGTTTGGTTTCACGAAAGGTAGGTCGACTACGGACGCGAGAGTAAAACTCATCAGTCACATTTTGGAATCTTGGGAGAAGTCCCAGGATGCCATTGGCATTTTCTGTGATCTCTCAAAAGCGTTCGACTGCGTCGACCACAACACATTGATCTGTAAATTACACCACTACGGAATTCGAGGACAAGCTGCTGATCTTGTGCTTTCATATTTATCAAACAGACAGCAAAAAGTAAATGTTAATGGGGTGACGTCCTCCGGGTCTCTAGTCAAGATGGGCGTGCCCCAAGGTTCAATTCTCGGCCCTTTCCTTTTTCTTGTTTACATTAATGATCTCCCTTTTATGATGGCCAAATTATCGGATATAATTCTATTTGCTGATGATACTTCGCTAATTTTTAAAATAGATAGGAAAGATACGGATGTCTTACATGTCAACGAAAGTCTTCTTATTCTCACAAAATGGTTCGCAGCTAACAATCTTTTACTGAATGCGACAAAAACTAAATGTCTTAAGTTCTCTTTACCAAATGTACCACAACGAGACCTAAATTTGAATCTTGACGGCAAAAGTCTTGAAGTTATAGCTGAAACTGTATTCTTAGGGATTACTATCGATTCAAAACTGCAGTGGGGCGCGCACATTAGAACTCTTTCGGGTAGGTTAAGTTCAGCTGCATATGCAGTAAGGAAAATAAGGCAGTTAACCGATGTAGCCACAGCTAGGTTAGTATATTATGCTTAGGCATTCTGCTGTGGGGATCAGCAGCAGATGTTGACTCAATTTTCATCTTACAAAAGAGGGCAATCCGCGCGATCTATAATATGGGTCCTCGCGAGTCCCTTAGAGAAAAATTTAAAGAAATCGATATACTGACTCTACCTTCACTCTATATTTTGGAATGTATTTTGTATGTCCGCAAAAATCGAGGGCTTTTCAAAACTAGAAGCGACTTCCATAATTTAAATACACGCAGTAAGCACGAAATTGTAATACCCAAATTCAGATTTACAAAAACTAGCAAGTCTTTTTATATAAACAGTACACGCTTTTATAACAAGTTGCCAAAGTCAGTTATAGAACTGACCGATGGAAAGTTCAAAAACTACATCAAACGTGTCCTTGTTAAAAAAGCATATTATAAAATCAAGGACTACGTTGAAGATAAAAATTTTGGCTTTAGCTGCTTCATGCGGCTTCCCTGGTAACTCATAAACGGCACAAATATGTGGTTGTCTCTAACTATTCTCAATCTCATTAATTCTTGGTTTTTTTTCCTTCTTTTGATTATTCTTTTTACAATGGTTTTCAATCATCTTCATAGCCCTTTGCTAAGAATAGTTACAGCACTGATAACAATATTTGTGCCACATGTTAGATTTAGTCTTTTTTTTATTTTACTTTTATATAGATTCCTTTACCGATTATTTTGTAAATGTGTGAACATTGTGGGCCTTTTAGATGCTTGTTAACTTTTTAACTCGTTTTATTTTCTTTTGTTTAAATAATATGTAATCTTTTTTTTTTGTTTTCTTACGACTTATTGTCGGCCTACGTTGTCCCCACATATCTAAGTACTAATGCTGTAACAAGGAAATATTATAAAACCAAACCATTTTTTTAAAAGAGTTACCATGGAGTTTCTTGCCGGTTCTTCTCCATAGGAAACGACCAATCCGAACCGTGCACATTGTCGACGTTTTATAAGTGCCCATGTAGGCCTATATGAAATTAAAAAAATAATTTTGATTTTTGATTTTGGTCCGTCTAGGTGTATAGAGCCTCACTAATTGATTCGGCGAAAATATTCTCAATTTAGCTTTTCTATCATACCGCATTTTCTGTTTAAGCTGTGCCTTTTTTATATTATCTATGGCACAACGTGACAAGCTGTTACCTAGCTCATGACGTCCTACATAATCAACTATGTCAATATTGTTGCTATTTACTAGCATGTCGGTTTGGAATAATGGTTCTCTTGCGTATAGCAACATGTGAGGTGAAAATCTAGTGCTTGACTGTTTGCTGGCATTATAAGCAAAACACACTAGTGGAACATAACTACACCAATTTCGCTGATCGTTGGTTATATACATGGCATCATCATGCATAGCATCTGACACATTGTTCGATTAAATCGCTCAACTAAACCATTTGTTGCAGGGTGGAACGCAGTGGTGAAGCGTGACTTGGCTCCAAAATAACTTACAGTTTCTTTTACCAAACGAGATGTTAAAATTGACCCCCTATCCGACACAATTTCTATAACTCCTCCATAACGACAGAAAATTTCTTCGATTAGGAACTCGCTGATCCTCTGCGCTGTCACCCTAGGAACTGCTCTATAAACTGCCTACTTCGTTGCATATTCCAAACTTACAATGATATACCTATTACCTCTCAGCGACTTCTTAAAAGGACCTAACACATCTATCCCAACTTTATCCATCAATCGGTTCACAACAATAGGTTGTAACTGGGCCACCTGATAGTCCTTCTTCCGCTCCTGGCACAACACGCAACTTCTTACATATTTATCTACCACTCTCTCTGCATCCTTGATAAAGTACCTCGCTCTAAACTTAGCCAAAGTTTTCGCCAAACCTAAATGCCCTCCTGACCATGGATCATCATGAAGTTCTTTCAACACCTCCTGTAACAAATTTTTAGGACTAACTACTAGCATTCGATCAACATTCATAATCCTGATTTTCTTACACAAAATGCCATTTATCACACTAAATCCCTTCACTGCATTACTCCCGCTAGCTGCTATCCTATCCAACCAATACCTACAAAACTCATCTCTAAGCTGGTCATCTCTTATCCTGACCACCTCGATCCTATATAACTGCATGCCATCGTCGGGGTCCTCCTCCGTCCTCTTCAGGTCCTCCTCGACTTGCACTAATGGATTCCTACTCAAAAAATCAGCAATAACCTTATCTCTGCCTGAACAATGTACAATATCGAAGTCATACGCCTGGATACACAGCGACCACCTAGCTAATCTTCCATTCATGTCCTTTCTACCTCGTAGCCAGCACAATGCCTTATGATCAGTGATAACCTGGAACTTCAGACCCCAAAGAAAATGTTTAAAATAATTTAACGCCCAGACTAATGCAAGACACTCTTTCTCCGTTGTAGAATATTTCTTCTCTCCATCACTCAACTTCCTGGATGCGTATGCTATAGGGAACAACACCTTGTCACCTTGCATGAGACAGCAGCCAAGGGCTTCCCCACTTGCGTCCACATGCAACCTAGTTGTTAATTTTTTATTACTAGAATAAAAATGCAATATCGGGGGTGATTCCATAATATTTATTATCTTCTGGAAGGCTTCTTCTTCTTTTCTTCCCCATACAAACTTGGCGTTTTTTTTTAATAATCTTGTAAGAGGTAATACTATCTCAGCAAAATTACTAATGAACTTTCTATAGTAAGAAAACAAACCCAATACAGACTTAACCTGTTTTGCATTGGTTGGAGTCTTTAGTGTTTTTAATGATTGCAATTTTTTTTTATCAGGCTTAACTCCTTCACCGGAAATCTCATGCCCCAACACTGAAATTTTCTTATAACCGAAGCTGCACTTATTCGGTTTTAGCGTAAGGTTTGCTTTCTTTAATCTACACATGACTTCTTCTAACGATTCCATAAACTCCGTGAAATTATTACCCCACACTAATATATTATCTACGTAACAAATGGCCTTTTTATATTTGATACCAGCTAAGACCTTATCCATTATCCTTTGGAAAACAGCTTGACTCGTCTTGAGCCCAAAAGGTAAAACATTAAACTCATATAGACCGGAAGCAGTAATAAACGCAGTTTTATGCTTATCCTTTTCGCTTAAACGATGCTGCCAGTAGCCTGAATTTAAATCTAAATCCGCAAAGTATCGCGCCCCTGACAAATAAATCATTAAATCTTCTATGATTGGTAATGGGTAACTATCGGTAATTACTTTTTTTTCTTATTTAATCTCCGATAATCAACACAAAATCTCCAGGACTGATCTGGCTTCTGTACTAATACTACCGGAGAAGCGTACGCACTCCTCGATTCACGAATAACACCATTCTTAAGCATCTCTTCTATTTGTGTATTTATTATGTCAAGCTGTTTAGGGGATACTCTATAAGGAGGATGATGGACAGGTATATCATCTACAGTTCTAATAGTAATTTCTTCTATACTACAGCTGCCTAGATCCGAAGCCGTAAAAACAAAATTCTCACTAAAAGATGAAAGAAGATTCTTAAGCGATTCCAATTTACAGAGACTCAAGTTTGGGTTTATATCAAGTTCCCTTTTTAAATTACATTCTTTGGGTACAGTTGATATAACTCGCATCATCACTATTCACTAATCTCGAAAAATACAAATAGTCATTCTTAGACACCGTATTTATACTTCTTTCTTCCATAGATTCACCATCGCCGTCCAAGACGTTATTAACTTTATTTGTTCCGTCTTGATAGCTCTTACACACCACTGGTTGTGAAATCGACGTAACGTTTTGTTCAGAGAATTTACAAAATTTAGCACAAAACTTGCCTTTAAAGAATACACATTTCTTACTAAAGTCAATGATAGCTTCATTATTATATAGAAAATCTTGGCCAAGATTAGACTTTGGTTAATGTCTTTTATCACAACAAAGTCATTTGTTAAGACACACGAATCCACAATGAAGTTGATCCTCGTTTTTCCAATAACTTTTAGGTGTGCACCCGAAATGGATTTCACAAAATGTTTCGTCTCATCACCGGTATGTTTCAGACCTAGCAGCAGAACTAATTCTTCCGTAATGCAAGAGATAGAAGCACCCGTGTCAACTAATGCGTTATAAAATTGATTAGCTATACAAATATTAATAAATGGAGTTAGATCACCGTGTTTATTGACTTCGGTTGGGAGCTGCTCTTTCCTGGACACAGTGCGCAACTCCTCATCTATCTTTACTGTCTGTGTCCTGGTTCGTTTGGGTGATCGGTTGGTAGAGGGCTTCTAAATCTAGGGGCAACATGAGAGCGGTTATTTCTGTCCTCGAAGCGCTGCCTTGGGCGTAGATTGTATCTCGGTGTGTGAAAGGTTTCGCCGTCGCCCGCTCGATGCGGAGTCACGCTAGATGTGGCCACACCTGGGCTTGGTGATCTCCGTGAGGCAGGAAACCCTTGATTAGATGACGGCGTTTTGAAACGCACGCGCGGAGGTTGCACCGGCAAATTTATGCGCTCATTTTGCACACCTTCTAATATTTCCCTCATTTGTACTATCGTGGCAAGAAGGTCTGCCCTGGAGCCGTACAGTTTCGTGCCTAACTTAAATTTATAATAATTTGTTACCCCTTTAAAAAAAAATTCTAATGAATATTTGATCATCGGCTATGCCTGCTTGCTCAGCATAATCCGCCAGTCTATAGAAAAAAGCATTTACTTCCTCTTGTCTATCTTGCCGTGCGTTATAAAATTTCTCAATAAAATTTATCCTCGCTGGGAATTCTTTTTTTAAATTATTACAAATGTCCAAGAACGAGAGATCGTCCTTGTAAACGAACTTATAATAGGCAAGAGCTGGGCCGTCCAAGTATGCGCCCAAAATCAGCCCCAAGTCTTGCGCCTGCCATTTATTTATAGCAGCAATTTGACGGAATTGCATGAGGAAATCCTCAAAACTGGACTTTGTTCCTGTCCCTGTGAATAAAGGTTGTGCCATCTTTTCTTAGTTATAAAATACCACTTTGATAATCCAGGTGCTAGGGTTCTCGCCAACGGTATCTTCGTTCTCCGTAAACTCATATACTCGTAGATGGGGCTTCGCACACTGTTTTCGCCGTGCACACGCGAATTTTTATAATTTTTTATTTATTCTGGGTTTTCGTACCCGGCGCCTCCACCAATATGTAAGGGGGTAGACAGGGTGATCAGCAGTTAAACATGGAAATAACTTATATATTTAGTAAGATATTACAATACGCCTGCCTTTGGGCGGCTTCAATCCAATTCTGGCACATTCAAACTTAACAAAAAACATCTACAGCTATTCTGTTCGAAATTCATACATATTTCAAGTAATAAATATTGCCAGTGTTTTAATAGGCAAGTAGGTTGCCTTCTCAAATGGCAAGTCCTTACTAGTATATACTAGTTCGTAAGTCATTCATATTCATAACCACTACTAAATATAAAAAGGATTAAGAATAACTTAACTCAACTTTTTTAGATAGTAGTCAAGCGCGAGCCTATAGGATATATATAAAAAAAAAACTTAATAACTGTAACTCATTCAGCTAGTACCTAATAATATTTAACCAAATTCAGAAGTTAAGGACTTATCAAGTATCTATGTAGGTAGGTTAGTACGTAAGTACATAATATCTTGGGTAAGTTCGTTTTTAGACAATACTGTTCAAGAAATATATTTATACCGAAACATATGTGGCCCTGAAAAGGGCCTTTTTTTGGAGGTGCGCATCTACATACGCAGTGTATCGGAAATCGGCAGTGTTTAACTGCCGAAACCTTACAGTGTTTAAGAGTTCAACCAATGGTTGCACTCTTAAATAAAATCCTTAACAATTTTCGATATTGTCTGTCTCGGCGTTGTTTGGTGACCTCTTCTTCTTTACTCCTCACTTCGAGATCAGCTTGAATTTCATCCAAGCACCACCTTGCAAGTTCTCGTCGTTTTGAGAAAAGTACAGACTCTACATGCAATCGAGGTTTTTTCAAAACAGCAACTAATCTTAAATCACCCTTTCTTTTAGCAGCTCGGGATTTCCTTCGAAGATGTCGAACCCAATTAGACAGGGATTCAATTTCTTCTGAAGAATCATCGAAAGACCTTGCATCTGCTTTGTAGACCATTTTTGAGGATTGGCCGGACAGTTCACAAAATTAGAAAAAAATAACACTTCTTGAAATCTCCGGGACACACATACACGTATGCACTTGACCAGGATGATTTAAGAATGAGGGCACAAACGTAGAGCTTTCGCTGCGTCCCCGCATCAAGGAGCGTGGGGAGCGGGGAGGGCTCATGACGTCATGATCGCATGCATTATGTACCTACACGAGTTGAGGTGGGGGCAGTACGGCGAAATGAGCCGCAAAATGTCGTAATTTCAATACCAAACTCATGAACGAATCGCGGCGAGCAGGCCGAAAACCGGATTGGCAATTGTACAACAGGTTATTCTTGAAAACGTAGGAGGATATTTGTTTAAGCACAACTGCTTCTAGGATCTTCGAAAGGAAAGGGAGAATGGAGATGGGTCTGTAGTGAATGGCCAAACTGGGGTTGGGAATTTTAGGAAGAGGGAAAATGTAAGCCTTACGCCACATTGCAGGAAACTCACCAGTCTGCAGCGATGAATTGATGATGTGAGTAATAATTGGAGTTAAGTTCTCAATCATAAAAGATAACATAGTTCGACTGAGCCTGATCTTGCGTATTGTTCCAGGAATTCTATCACCGACCACCCAGGTTGAACGTTGACGCAAAATTTATTAATATTTCATTTTTGCATTTCGGCCGGCAGATAAGATAAGGCCGAATGATTCGCATAAAATATAAATGAAAAGGATTTCTAAAAGGGTTATTATGGTTTTACTATTAATTTACTTTACTAAGAATGTATTGTTTTGTTGTTACTAAGCGTGACTACAAATAAATAAAACCACTGCAGGCCAGTGTTATCAGTAGAATACTGAAAGTTCAAGGCTAGTGTTAGGGTTAGTAGTATTGCTTACTTTTTTCCCATATTTTGTAATACAACACATTTGTTTTTTGATAACACATTTCGATGTTTATTTTAATGTCTGCTGCAAATTTCTCGATTACACAGAAATCATCTAACTACAAGCTTTTATTTAACTTGCCTTGTAAGATTGTTAGGCAGTGAGTATCTATCTTTATACTTAATTTTAAAACATTTAGAATTCCCCAACTGATTGAGCTAATTTGCATCCACTTTTGATTTGTATTCACCAGGAAGATTTAAGAATGAGGGCACAGTCGTCGAGCTTCCTTCCTCCCCGGGATGCGGCGACGCGGGAGGCGGCGGGCACATGAAGTCATGGCTGCTTGGCGCAATCACTGCATTCTAAGCTTTAGCTTTAAGCTATTTATACAGCACCAATGCTGGTTCATATTATTCATATAGCATTAAACAAACTTTTTGAAAGTCATAACATAATAATTTTATAATTTTCTGTTCTAGGTTCAATTTTGAATAATACTTTACTTGAAAAATTTGCCATAAAAAATATCTGCTGAAGAATTGTACGATATTGTTGTAAAATATGCTGCAATCTGACGGATACGTGTGTAAGTAGTTCAACAATATTAAGTTATTTCATAATCTTACATATTTAGAAGCTTCAGTGCAATCTTGTCTGTCTTTGTCTGCTGTATCACATGAATAGTCATGACCATTAAAAATCACAATTCTATAACAATCACAGTAAATAATTTTAATGTTAGACTAAAATATATTTAAGTATTAAAAAAATCCGTTACAGAATTATCACAATAAATCATCTTAATCTTACAAAATAAATATACTTAAGCATAATAAAAATCACAGCTGCCAAATAATTACATCTTAATCTTTCACTAAAATAGACTAAAGCATTTTAAGAAATCACAGTTTCTGAATAATCACAATAAATCATCTCAATCGTAGACGAAAATCGAAATGAAATTTAAAAAACCGGCCAAGTTGCGAGTTGGACTCGCACACGAAGGGTTCCGTATCATAATCACAAAAATAGGCAGATAGAACATGTTTGTTGTATGGGAGCCCCACTTAAATATTTATGTTATTCTGTTTTTAGTATTTTTTGTTATAGCGGCAACGGCAATACGTCATCTGTGAAAATTAAAACTGTCTAGCTATCACGGTTCATTAGATACAGCCTGGTGACAGACAGACAGACAGACAGACAGACAGACGGACCGCGGAATCTCAGTAATAGGAACAGCGTTGTTTTAATCGTCTCAATCTTAAAATAAAACAGACAAAAGTATTTCAAAATCACAGTTGTTTGGTTTTGTTTATTGTAACGTTACGTATAGCTCAGTGGAGCTAAACGTAAGCCACGTTAATAAAATCAAGATAAAAGATTAAATTACATTAAAACTATAAAAATAAAAGTATATTGGGTATAAACTATGGGCTGGCTTCGCACGACGTGGGCAGCTAACCAGGCAGCAAGACGGGCAGGAGGAAGCAAATCGGATAGCCAGGCAGCTGGACGGACTGGAACTCTTCAAAAAGTCGTGGTATGCTCGAGAGAGACACGTGAGCAGGCACCACGACGGTCTAGCAGGCACACGGTTTAGTATGCAGTTATGTAGGCGTACAGTAGTCAGGAAAACGGCTAGTATCTAGATGCGCAGGTAAATCATAAACGGTATAACACTCACAGTATATATTTTAGTGCACTTCTGAAAATAATAGTTTTACTTAATAGTTTCACAGGTTTTGAGAGTTTTTCAGAATAGAAAACACATTGTATTATAGTACTCAGTAGCTATCCGTCTTTCGAGGCTCAGTCCAGATTCAAAACTAAAAAAGCTGACGCCCGTTTTTCACTCGTTCTGCCATCCTTTCTAAATTTAAAATTCAAATCTCAATAAGACCAGAACGAATAAAAACGGCTTTACAAAGGCGGGTCAGTCTGTGCTGACCTTACAATAATGTACAACTAGTTTAAGGAAAGGTCTAGGTAGTCCATGGTACCTATGGTATGTCTATGGCTTAAGAAAATAAAATAGACAGACAGATGTCATGTCAGAAAAAAATGACAATTATAAAAAAAAATATGCAAGTACTTAACTTGTCATAATCTTATGTCAAACATTTATTTATTTATTTATTTATTTATTTTAACTTACACACACTATCTTACAGGTTGAACCCAATACAATAGAGTGGTTAAAATCTTAAATCTAAAATCAGTTCTTAAATAAATGTACCTATAATAATTATATAAACCTAAACTTCTAACACTATTAATATCTTCTAAACTAATATAAAATTAAACGTTACTCATCTAAATTTTAATTAACTAACAAAATTTAACAAAACTCTTGCGAATTCACTCAAATTGCACGAAAATATGTCTAGCCTCTCATGCAATTCGTTGAGCACACAGATTGTCCGGGTGAGAGGTGTTTTCGCTAATAGATTGGTTCTAGCAGCAGGCACGGCCAGCAGTGGCGGCCGACGCCGCCTCCACACGTACCGATCTGGCACGCACAGCTTCAGGTGACGCAGCACACCCGGGTTATGTACTACTCCACGCAGGAGCTTTAGTGCATACGCCGCGAGTGTAAATTCCCGGCGCACTCTGAGTTCGTTGTACCCCACCATTCCGAGTACAAACAGTGTAGGATACATTAGCGGGTAAAATGGGTAAACTCCATAAAGTTTGAAATACAAGTGTCTTGTAAATTTATTTTGTACTCGCTCCAGCATGACATTATATTTCGCTTCATGAGGAGCCCAAATCACCGCACTGTGCTCCAAGTGACTCCTTACCAAAGCGTCATACAGCACCCTGAGCGTGGTAATATTTGTGAATCCTTGTGACTGCCTCAGCACGAAACCCAGGTTTCTGTATGCTTTCTTGCAAATCTTAACTATATGATCCCGGAAAGTGAGATCCGGGGTAAGCAGTACTCCTAGATCTCGCACCTGAGACACACGCTGCAGTGGCGCTTCCTCTACTTTGTATTCGTAGTCTAAGGCAGTCTTCGCGCGCGTAAATGACATGACTGAGCATTTCGCTGTGTTGAAATAGAGTTTATTTTTATGGCTCCACGCTACCACTGTATCTATGTCTTCCTGCAATCTCCCACAGTCCGACAAACTCTTGACCTCGAGCAGCAATTTGAGGTCATCGGCAAACAATAAACATAAACTATGTTTGACTACGTCTGGTAAGTCATTTATCATTAAAATAAATTCGAGAGGACCCAAATTGCTGCCCTGGCTCACGCCGGATCTGGTGTAGTATGGCTCGGATTCGTACCCGTTGTAGTCAACGTACTGCTGTCGGTCTTTCAAGTAGCTGGCGAAGAACCGTAAGAGGTGCGATGTACAGCCAATTTTTGCCAGTTTCATTAGCAGTACATCATTGTCGACAGTATCAAACGCTTTCCTAAAATCAAAATAAGCTGCGTCTACCTGTACACCAGCATCGACTGCCGGCACCACCCGTGCCATGAAGTTAAGCAGATTAGTGGCAGTGCTGCGCGCCGGACGGAACCCGTGCTGCGCGTCTGATAGCTGTGCGCACACTTGACCTTGCACGCAGCGCTGGACGGCAGACTCAAACACTTTTGCAGGTGTCGACAACACTGCCACCGGTCTGTAGCCACTGACATCCGAACCTGACTTACCCTTAGGAACTGGAATCACTCGAGTGATTTTCCACCTCGGCGGAAACGTTGCTTGTTTTAAACAAGTATTAAAGATATGATGCAGGGGTTCAGCCAGCACCCTGCCACAGTCTCGGAACAGAAAAGCTGGTATGCCATCGGGGCCAGATGAGCGCTTTGGTTTGAGGTTTATGAGCGCTTCCCTTACGTCTTGAAGACTGAGGGTCTCAATGTGCACTCGCGCACTGTTCGCCTCCGCCTCCGCCGCCGCCGCCCGCGCTTCCAGCCGCGGCCGCTCCTTATTGTATACCGACTCAAAAAATGACGCAAATTGTCTAGCACACTCCTCATCCGAAAGATGTTGACCATCCTTTATGATAGTTTGTCTGTTTAACCTGCTTCTTTTGGACCTAATATACTGCCAGAATGATTTGGGATCTTTTGAGAATTGACATTGAATTTTAAACTTGTGTTCTTTGTGCGCAATATCTATTGATTTTTTAAAACGAGCTCTGCACTTTGAAAATTCTGAATAATCACTATCCAGCTTTGTTCTCTTGAAAGTTTTATGAAGTCTAGCTTTATTCTTAATATCTCTTATTATATCTGCAGTGTACCATTCGGGATAAACGTATCGAGAATTTTCAAGTTTAGTCTTTTTGCGGGGTACACATCTATCTAAAATATCACATAGTGTATCATAAAAAATATTCAACATATCCTCCAAATCATGCGTGTCATAAATCATACTCCAATCAGTGGAAGTCAGCAAAGAATATAATGTCTCGTAGTCAGCCCGATAAAAGTTCCACTGCGGCCTAACACTACGTGCTGCGGGACTACCGTCTTCGGCAGAAGGCATAGGCGGGGCGGACACCGTGGGTGCGGGGGGCGCGCGTGCACAGGGCACGCTGAGCGCGAGCGGCGGGTGGTGCGCGTCGACGAGCACGAGCGCGTCTTCGGCCGCCACCAACGATATCTCCCCGCCAAAACCTGTGCTCAGAACCAAATCCAACTGACGACCCAGATGGTTGGGTACTGTGTTGCTTTGAGTGAACTCGCAATAGGACATAAAACATTCATAATAATTTTTTACATTTACAGGACACGAATACAAATTAAAATCACCAATAACAATTATTTCTCTATATCTATCGCATAATTTTTCTATTAACCTAAATAATGTCAAGTAGTCATTCTCAGAACTCCCTGGAGGTATGTAAACCACACAACATAAAAACAAAAATCTATTTTTAAAATAAACCGTTGCACTAACCATTTCAAAAACGCAGGTGTCTATCGACGCGTCTGCGATTTGTACTTGTCGCAGCTCATATCGGTGTGTGGCCACTAGAAACGCTCCTCCCTGTTTCCGACCATCCGCTCGATCGCAACGTATTATTTGATATCCCGGTGGGATTATTTCAGAATCTTCTATGGAATTATTGCATCCAGATTCCGTTATTGCACATAAATCAAAATCAAATGACTCAATACTGGTTCGGAATTCATCCAGTTTAGTTCGTAGACCTCGTACATTTTGATAGAATATATCGACGTTGTGACTATAATATGTTTGGTTTCGTTCTGATTGAGTTCCGAAACCAAATCCACTCACTGAATTCCGCATTCATTGGCCAGTTTTCGGCCTGGTTCAACTTATCGAAACACTTTTCCGGTAAACCAATAACAAACGACGAATAATCTTTCTCGATTTTGTGTTTGATTTTATCAATTTTAATTCGATCATCTGAGCCACATACATTTTTCACGTGATCTGCTATGGCTTCAAGAGTGGTATCCAGATGTAGTCGCCAAACATGTAGATATTTTTTCCGATCAGTAACTTGAATTGCCTTCAACTCCGAATTTGTTCCCCTTCTGACCTCTTTGAGTTGCCTGTTATTATTATTTTTATTTTGAACAGTCGTCCATCCTGCTTCGATCTTCTCGGCATCATCATTAGGTGGCCCACTAGTTGCCAGTGGGCTAGTACTACACAAAGTTTTTTCCGGTACAATTTCGGTTGACTTCGTGGCCCCACTTTTGTTTACCTTTTGCGTTTTGATGTAGGTATGAAGCGTTTTCTTGGAAACGTTGGAATTATTATTTTGACCTTGACTTACAACCTCGGCAAAAGAAGTTGTAGAAGGAGGATTTCGGGCAATATCAGTTGCTATTTCGTGAGTTTGGTTGTTCTGAGTTAGCTTAGCTTCTACTTTTTCTTCGAGCACCCCCACCATTTTAATTATGTTACCCAACTCGGTTTTTGTTTGAGAAAATTGATTAAGTAGAAGCGATATCTCATTTGCCTGGCTGTCCATGCGAGCTATCATGTCCGCTTTAAACTCTCTCAATTCTTCGAGTAGTAGGGAATCAGAATCCATAGTTATGGGCGAATACTGAGTTTGACTTCCGCGCTGACTGCTTACATTGTTAACAGGAGTGGTGGCATTAAAGTTAGGGATGTTAATGCGGACCGGGGTTTCACTGTTGCCTCTTTTTGGCTTAGCAAAGATACACTCCGGACATAACCATTTCTTTTTATATGCCTGGGTGTATGTCTTAAAAGCATCTATGTTTATTTCTAGACAGGCTATATCATACCTTTTCATGCATTTATCATTGGCACATTCCATGTAGCAATCCATTATGAGCGAACCACAAGCGCCGCAATTATTAGGCATTTTTATTGTTTTCGCGAACAAAAATTCAAATCTTGGTGATCAAACCGTTCTCGGAATGCGCGATGTCGCGCTCGCGTATTATTATCACGAAAACAGTTCACACCACTTTAGTTCTTGTTGCACTTATTTTCAAAACACCTTAGGAGTCAATATTGTACAAATTAATGGACAGAATAAAAATATATAAAAATGAGCAAAATAAAATAACAAACAATACGTCTGCACCTGAACACGCGTCCCTACCACTAACTACTACTAACCACTAACTACCACTAACTACTACCTACAACATAAGTTACTACGTCAATATATTGTATAAGTAGTATATAAATATTTAGTAATTAATAATGTTTAAACGATAAAGAGAGATTTTGGATGTTCGGAGTGACGAGAATGGATAAAAAGAGAAAAATAGTACATAAGAGGCAGTTTGAACGTGGCGCCAATGACAGAAAAGTTGAAAGAAAACCGTTTGTCTTGAACCGATGAAACGCATGTACAAGTAAAATTTCAAAATTGAAAAAACCCCCGGCACATTTATCTTGCGAAAACACCCCGATTCAAACAGTAAAACGCCCATAACTTTTAAACGGCTTAATCGATTTTATTCAAACACAGCTAAGAACACTCTCGCCAAATTCACTTTAAAAAAAAAAAACTAAATCGAAATCGGTTCATCCCTTTAGGCGCTATGATGTCATCGACAGACACACAGATACACAGCAACACACGTGAAACTTATTACACCCCTCTTTTTCCGGCGGGGGTTAAAAAGAGTTATGCCACCCGTCTGGTCTGTCCAGATCTTTAAATAATCAGCGTTTGACGATATGAACAGCTAAACGCACAGTTTCTTCATAATACTCGTATGTCATTCATTGGCGATCATATCGTAAAATAGTTACATTATCCACTGTTAGCGGCGCTCATATCGTTTTGTTTTTGAGTGTCATAGCGGCGGACAGTTATTCTGATAAAAAACTAATAATGCGCCAATTGATTGTTTCTGTAATCGTAGTAGATATAAATGTAGGTATATACTAGTTCGTAAGTCATTCATATTCATAACCACTACTAAATATAAAAAGGATTAAGAATAACTTAACTCAACTTTTTCAGATAGTAGTCAAGCGCGAGCCTATAGGATATATATAAAAAAAAACTTAATAACTGCGACTCATTCAGCTAGTACCTAATAATATTTAACCAAATTCAGAAGTTAAGGACTTATCAAGTATCTATGTAGGTAGGTTAGTATTTAAGTACATGATATCTTGGGTAAGTTCGTTTTTAGACAATACTGTTCAAGAAATATATTCATACCGAATCATTTGTGGCCCTGAAAAGGGCCTTTTTTTGGAGGTGCGCATCTACATACGCAGTGTATCGGAAATCGGCAGTGTTTAACTGCCGAAACCGTACAGTGTTTAAGAGTTCAACCAATGGTTGCACTCTTAAATAAAATCCTTAACAATTTTCGATATTGTCTGTCTCGGCGTTGTTTGGTGACCTCTTCTTCTTTACTCCTCACTTCGAGATCTGCTTGAATTTCATCCAAGCACCACCTTGCAAGTTCTCGTCGTTTTGAGAAAAGTACAGACTCTACACGCAATCGAGGTTTTTTCAAAACAGCAACTAATCTTAAATCACCCTTTCTTTTAGCAGCTCGGGATTTCCTTCGAAGATGTCGAACCCAATTAGACAGGGATTCAATTTCTTCTTGACAGGAATCATCGAAAGACCTTGCATCTGCTTTGTAGACCATTTTTGAGGATTGGCCGGACAGTTCACAAAATTAGAAATAAATAACACTTCTTGAAATCTCCGGGACACACATACACGTATGAACTTGACCAGGATGATTTAAGAATGAGGGCACAAACGTAGAGCTTTCGCTGCGTCCCCGCATCAAGGAGCGTGGGGAGCGGGGCGGGCTCATGACGTCATGATCGCATTATGTACCTACACGAGCTGAGGTGGGGGCAGTACGGCGCAATGAGCCGCAAAATGTCGTAATTTCAATACCAAACTCATGAACGAATCGCGGCGAGCAGGCCGAAAACCGGATTAGCAATTGGACAACAGGTTATTCTTGAAAACGTAGGAGGATATTTGTTTAAGTACAACTGCTTCTAGGATCTTAGAAAGGAAAGGGAGAATGGAGATGGGTCTGTAGTGAATGGCCAATTTGGGGTTGGGAATTTTAGGAAGAGGGAAAATGTAAGCCTTACGCCACATTGCAGGAAACTCACCAGTCTGCAGCGATGAATTGATGATGTGAGTAATAATTGGAGTAAGTTCTCAATCATAAAAGATAACATAGTTCGACTGAGCCTGATCTTTTGTATTGTTCCAGGAATTCTATCACCGACCACCCAGGTTGAACGTTGACGCAAAATTTATTAATATTTCATTTTTGCATTTCGGCCTGCAGATAAGATAAGGCCGAATGATTCGCATAAAATATAAATGAAAAGGATTTCTAAAAGGGTTATTATGGTTTTACTATTAATTTACTTTACTAAGAATGTATTGTTTTGTTGTTATTAAGCGTGACTACAAATAAATAAAACCACTGCAGGCCAGTGTTATCAGTAGAATACTGAAAGTTCAAGGCTAGTGTTAGGGTTAGTAGTATTGCTTACTTTTTTCCCATATTTTGTAATACAACACATTTGTTTTTTGATAACACATTTCGATGTTTATTTTAATGTCTGCTGCAAATTTCTCGATTACACAGAAATCATCTAACTACAAGCTTTTATTTAACTTGCCTTGTAAGATTGTTAGGCAGTGAGTATCTATCTTTATACTTAATTTTAAAACATTTAAAACATTTGATTTGTATTCACCAGGAAGATTTAAGAATGAGGGCACAGTCGTCGAGCTTCCTTCCTCCCCGGGATGCGGCGACGCGGGAGGCGGCGGGCACATGAAGTCATGGCTGCTCGGCGCAATCACTGCATTCTAAGCTTTAACTTTAAGCTATTTATACAGCACCAATGCTGGTTCATATTATTCATATACAAACTTTTTGAAAGTCATTACATAATAATGTTATAATTTTCTGTTCTAGGTTCAATTTTGAATAATACTTTACTTGAGAAATTTGCCATAAAAAATATCTGCTGAAGAATTGTACGATATTGTTGTAAATTATGCTGCAATCTGACGGATACGTGTGTAAGTAGTTCAACAATATTATGTTATTTCATAATCTTACATATTTAGAAGCTTCAGTGCAATCTTGTCTGTCTTTGTCTGCTGTATCACATGAATAGTCATGACCATTAAAAATCACAATTCTATAACAATCACAGTAAATAATTTTAATGTTAGACTAAAATATATTTAAGTATTAAAAAAATCCGTTACAGAATTATCACAATAAATCATCTTAATCTTACAAAATAAATATACTTAAGCATAATAAAAAATCACAGCTGCCGAATAATTACAGGAAATTATCTTAATCTTTCACTAAAATAGACTAAAGCATTATAAAAAATCACAGTTTCAGAATAATCACAGTAAATCAACTCAATCTTAGACTAAAATAGATTTAAGCATTTTAAGAAATCACAGTTTCTGAATAATCACAATAAATCATCTCAATCGTAGACTAAAATCGAAATGAAATTTAAAAAACCGGCCAAGTTGCGAGTTGGACTCGCACACGAAGGGTTCCGTACCATAATCGCAAAAATAGGCAGATAGAACATGTTTGTTGTATGGGAGCCCCACTTAAATATTTATGTTATTCTGTTTTTAGTATTTTTTGTTATAGCGGCAACGGCAATACGTCATCTGTGAAAATTAAAACTGTCTAGCTATCACGGTTCATTAGATACAGCCTGGTGACAGACAGACAGACAGACGGACCGCGGAATCTCTGTAATAGGAACAGCGTTGTTTAAATCGTCTCAATCTTAAAATAAAACAGACAAAAGTATTTCAAAATTACAGTTGTTTGGTTTTGTTTATTGTAACGTTACGTATAGCTCAGTGGAGCTTAACGTAAGCCACGTTAATAAAATCAAGATAAAAGATAAAAAATACATTAAAACTATAAAAATAAAAGTATATTGGATATAAACTATGGGCTGGCTTCGCACGACGTGGGCAGCTAACCAGGCAGCAAGACGGGCAGGAGGAAGCAAATCGGATAGCCAGGCAGCTGGACGGACTGGAACTCTTCAAAAAGTCGTGGTATGCTCGAGAGAGACACGTGAGCAGGCACCACGACGGTCTAGCAGGCACACGGTTTAGTATGCAGTTATGTAGGCATACAGTAGTCAGGAAAACGGCTAGTATCCAGATACGTAGGTAAATCATAAACGGTATAACACTCACAGTATATATTTTAGTGCACTTCAGAAAATAATAGTTTTACTTAATAGTTTCACAGGTTTTGAGTTTTTCAGAATAGAAAACACATTGTATTATAGTACTCAGTAGCTAACCGTCTTTCGGGGCTCAGTCCAGATTCAAAACTAAAAAAGCTGACGCCCGTTTTTCACTCGTTCTGCCATCCCTTCTTAATTTCAGTAATTACATTAATGGAATGCAATAGTATTTATTGTTTATCTTCAAAAAAAACAAAAGGTGAAAATATAAAATTATGTTTTTTTTTTTTTTATAACGGTTTGAATAAAAACTGTCAATTATAAAACAATAATATGCAAGTACTTAACTAGTCATAATCTAATGTCAAACATAAGTTACTACGTCAATATATTGTATAAGTAGTATATAAATATTTAGTAATTAATAATGTTTAAACAATAAAGAGAGATTTTGGATTTTCGGAGTGACGAGAATGGATAAAAAGAGAGAAAAATAGTACATAAGAGGCAGTTTGAACGTGCGACAATGACAGAAAAGTTGAAAGAAAACCGTTTGTCTTGGCGTGGTCATGTGATGAGGAGGGATGAAACGCATGTTCAAGTAAAATTTCAAAATTTAAAAAACCCCCGGCACATTAATCTTGCGAAAACACCCCGATTCAAACAGTAAAACGCCCATAACTTTTAAACGGCTGAACCGTATTTATTCAAACATAGGTAAGAACACTCTCGCCAAAATCACCTTTCAAAAAAAAACTAAATCGAAATCGGTTCATCCATTTAGGTGCCATGATGCCACAGACAGACACACAGATACGCAGCAACACACGTGAAACTTATTACACCCCTCTTTTTCCGGCGGGGGTTAAAAAGAGTTATGCCACCCGTCTGGTCTGTCCAGATCTTTAAATAATCAGCGTTTGACGATATGAACAGCTAATTGCACAGTTTCTTCATAATACTCGTATGTCATTGATTGGCGATCATATCGTAAAATGGTTACATTATCCACTGTTAGCGGCGCTCATATCGTTTTGTTTTTGAGTGTCATAGCGGCGGACAGTTATTCTGATAAAAAACTAATAATTCGCCAATTGATTGTTTCTGTAATCGTAGTAGATATAAATGTAGGTATATACTAGTTCGTAAGTCATTCATATTCATAACCACTACTAAATATAAAAAGGATTTAGAATAACTTAACTTTAACTTAACTCAACTTTTTTAGATAGTGGTCAAGCGCGAGCCTATAGGATATATATTAAAAAAAACTTTATAACTGTGACTCATTCAGCTAGTACCTAATAATATTTAACCAAATTCAGAAGTTAAAGACTTATCAAGTATCTATGTAGGTAGGTTAGTACGTAAGTACATAATATCTGAGGTAAGTTCGTTTTTAGACAATACTGTTCAAGAAATATATTTATACCGAATCATATGTGGCCCTGAAAAGGGCCTTTTTTTGGAGGTGCGCATCTACATACGCAGTGTATCGGAAATCGGCAGTGTTTAACTGCCGAAACCGTACAGTGTTCAAGAGTTCAACCAATGGTTGCACTCTTAAATAAAATCCTTAACAATTTTCGATATTGTCTGTCTCGGCGTTGTTTGGTGACCTCTTCTTCTTTACTCCTCACTTCGAGATCAGCTTGAATTTCATCCAAGCACCACCTTGCAAGTTCTCGTCGTTTTGAGAAAAGTACAGACTCTACACGCAATCGAGGTTTTTTCAAAACAGCAACTAATCTTAAATCACCCTTTCTTTTAGCAGCTCGGGATTTCCTTCGAAGATGTCGAACCCAATTAGACAGGGATTCAATTTCTTCTTGACAGGAATCATCGAAAGACCTTGCCAGATGCAAGGCTTTGTAGACCATTTTTGAGGATTGGCCGGACAGTTCACAAAATTAGAAAAAATAACACTTCTTGAAATCTCCGGGACACACATACACGTATGCACTTGACCAGGATGATTTAAGAATGAAGGCATGGCACACTCGTCGAGCTTCTACTGCGTCCCCGCATGGAGGCGCGGCGGGAAGGGGTGCATGGTGGGCGGGGCAAGTGGGTATATGACGTCATGGCCGCATTATATACCTTCCCGAGCTGAGTTGAAGGGCTGCAAGGTGCCGCGAAATGGCGTCATTTTAATACAGAAGTCATGAACGAATCTTGACCAGCATAATCGAGAACATTCGATGATTTGGAAATTTGTAATAGGTACCTAATGCGAAAATAATAATTCCTAACGACAAAAGATTTATATTTCAACAACTAACTAGTAGTACTACTAAACTAGCAGCGCTCCTGGCTTTATGCCAGGATAAGCTAACAGTGTGTAAACATTTAACTTATATATTATACTCTGTTAATAATCTTAATATAATATGAACATTTATTATCTCTTTATGAAGTTACTTAAGGCTATGCCTTATAGTTCACAAACAAGGGTTTGTTAGGGTTTTTTTGGAGGCCGGTGTAATGGTTTCCTATAGGAACCTTATTACAGTATTATTTTAGTAAGTCGATTCCTTACTATGCATGATTGTAAAATGCCGCTCTCTTCACGGGATAGTCCTTCGTTGGACGTTTTCAGGAAAAGAATAAGGGCAGATTTCTTGTCAACATCACGCATGGCATACATCTATCTATAAATTTAACATTAGAGTAATAATTAAATAGTAGGTATGTTGTATGTTTATATGCTCTGTGTGCTTTCATCATCATCATCAACCCTTTTATTGTTCCCACTGCTGGGACGCAGGCGTCCTCTCTGTGAGAGAGTGAATGGTCCTTAATCTACTACGCGGGCCCAGTGCAGGTTGGATGTCACATCTCTTCGATGTTTGGTTCTAGGAAATGCTGATTTAGCTAAATATGTTTGCTGTTAGAGAATCAAAATTTCGCTTTTGAACAAAGTTGAGCTTAACCAAGAATGTGGTAGGTACCTATATAACCTGTCCTATTGTATTTGTATCTGTTTGTATGGCTTTGTGTGTAATAAAGACTACGAGATTTTTAATTTTTTTTTGTTAGCTCTAACACAGCCTTTGACCCCACTTTCGGAGAATCGATTCATTTCAACTACCTTCCTATTGTACCTACTCTTTCTTATCTATTGTATTAAGATTTCTTTTGGCGACCACCCACGCAGTAATTTGAAAATATTGTTTTTTTTTTGCATTTAGTCCGGCAGATAAGATAAGGCTTGTTTGCTTCCCATAAAACACAAATTTAATGAATTTCTAAAAGGGTCATCATTATTTTATTCGGTAGGTACTTTATTTAAAACGCATAGAATGTTTTGTTGTTAATAAGGATGTACCTTTAACATATATTATTTCTTAAAAACTATCTTTTAATTACCCAACTTCAAGAAAAGAGTAATGTTTTTCGCGCGTATCTTGTATGTATGTAATGTTCTTTATAACCTCATATCATTTAAACCACTATACGGATTTATATTATTAAGACATCGTTAGATAGGTCTTAGGACAGCCAAAGTGTTCTTTGGAAAGTGAAGTTATAAAAAAACAAACATGGCGGACTTTGGGTGGCACAATGTGGGATCCCAATATTTTTTGCTGCATCGAGTGGTGTATCAAAATGGAGAGTTTTTAAAGGTGATTACAAAAATGTATACCACTTATATGTTTAAACTAGCTTCTGCCAGCGGCTGCGCGCATGAATGTTGAAAATTATCCGACGGGGCCATGTTCCCAGGGTATAAACAGCCTATGCGGTATTCCAGAATATAACCTATGTCTGCGAAAGCTTTCACCCAGATCCCTTCAACCGTTCAGGCGTGATTGAGTTAGGCGATTAACACACGGCACCGCGCACCGCCGCGGACGCGGAGAGAAGAGCACCGCTCGACCCGCGCGGTCGAGCGGTGTACGTGTGTTAGGCATCAACGGATTTATTAGAGGCTAATGCGACATGAGATCTGCTTCTTCGCCTACCGTGGCGGTGCGCGGTGCCGTGTGTTAATCGCCTAACACACATCTATCAAAAATTTCGCTTTAATAATCTTATAAATAGAAAGAAACTCGAAAAAAATATATAACTAAAAAGTTGCAAATAAAAAAAGTTAATAAAATCCAAAACCGGAATCCTTAAGCAGCGAACCAAAAACGTGTTAACAAGAAGACAATCATGCTTTGCAGTTGGAGGATACATATTGTGGTTTTCGTCAGCCAGCTCGTGAATATGTAATATCCGCCGACTGCACAGCAAGATTGTCTTTTTGTTTAAATCTTTTGAGCTCGCATTGCAGTCGGGTTTTTTGATATTATCAACTTTTTATGTAGTATTCGAAAACTTTACTTAACCACAACCATTTGTTTCGAGATAAAATCTGCTTTACCAATTTAGAAATCTCTGAAACGATTAAAGGCCCAGTTTGGTCGCTGAAGAAAGAACCTGGTTAAATGGGGTTACTTGACCTATCCCAAACGCAATGCCCCTTCATAAGATATGCCCAGAATGCACAACCACCTACACATTCCAGAAATTGAACGGGGCCAACGATAGGGATAGCTATATCGTATGTATTCGACTCGAAATTTTGTCCAAGCTATATGTAGCCACCAGGATAGCCTGGTGGACACATATTGCTAGGACAATATTTTGAGTCCAATCAACACGTAAAGAAGAGCTCACTATAATTACTTAAAAAGTATAAATACATCCCATTATTCCAATATAATATCACTAAAGCTTGATATTGACGTAAAAAACTATGGTCATTTTCTATAATCATGAAATATTGAAGAAAAATACCACAGCTATTCTACTGTCAGACCAATCTTGCGATCCAGGGCTAAAGTCAACCACAAGTCATTAGTACTGTCGGCCTTTATCATCCCACAGCTGCGCAAAGGTTACTTACTCCCTAGTAGTTCCCACTTTTGCGATCGCCGGCTCACGTTATGAAATGTTAACGACCGCTTATCATTTATACTGTCAGTCTGTATCATCGTTAAATTTGATTTCAAGATATTCATTCTTAGCTATCCAAAAACCATGAAAATTACATTTATGTCTTTCTCGTAAAAGTTCTGTAGCCGATGCAGTGCTAATATATTATTATTCTATAAAATTTAATATTGCAAAAACAATTTATTATATATAATATAAATATTATATTAAACAATAATCATAGCGTTATAAACGTCGTTGAACGATACAATAAGTTTTTTTCCGGATTATGATTTTTGATTTTTGTAATTCAAAACAGTTCACAAGAAGTAAATCAGTGAGAATAATAACAATTCAACACAGCCTTACTCTTATTAATATCAAATAGTGAACGTAAGTGCAGTTTTATCAAAAAATAGTGAAATAATCGCGAAATACAAAAAAAACATAAATATAAGGTATTTCATGCACTAATAATGACCAATTAATTAATGAATAATAATATAATTCCTTTTCTGACAGAGACTGTGTCCCAGCAGTGGCAACCTTAAAATGGCTGACGATGAATATAATTACTGCAATTATAAAACTTATTTAATTTAATACCTACCCGTCTGACAGCTTAGTTGCAAACGTAATTAGAACAATGTTTGCTCTCCGAATTTAAATAAGGTTGCTATTAAGTAATTACCTACTTGGAATACTAGGTATTAACTTAAAAGCTAGTTAAAATACTATCAACCAAACCCAACACGTGCAGAGAGTCAATAATTACATAACACAAATAATTCACACATACTAAACACAGACAGGTAAATCAATTAAACTAACATTAATAAAAAAATCATAATTCAATAAAAAATAATTCAACAATTCAATAATAACAGTCCAATAAAAAAAAATCTGCAATGATAATTTAAATTAAGTAATAATTCAACAATAACAATTTCGTGATAATAATTCAACAATACATATTGAATAATTTCTAGTTAACTCATTTAGTCGCTAAAACACTCTTTGCAACCCTCTCAAAAAACCAGATATTTGCATAATGTAAGCAAAGTTGTTTAGAGGAATATGTCCTAACCGTAGACGAGGTACCAATCCATCCTAACAGACATGGCGATGGTGAGGACCAGAAACTTTACTGTAGACAGAAAGTAAGTAAGCGGCGGCGCGTGCTGTAGATAAGGTAAGACAGTTTTGTTGGAATAATTATTTTTCTGTCATTTTTAATTGATGACAATTTAATTTCAAGAGCAAATAACAATTTTAATGTATGTTGTAATTGGAATAGACCAATATTATTTTGGGTTTTTGTCTGTTTTAAATTAAATGTTTTACTAGACCAATACATGTATTAAGGACTAATTATGTCTGAAACAAATGAAGTAATAATAATAATAGTAGATCTGTATTGGTACGGGAAATTATATGTGCGGCAACAAAAGTTTTCTTTAGCACCTGCAACCTAGCGTCTTTTTTTATATGTGGGCGACGAGTTAATAGAACAGCTTCAATTATATTAATTCATCATCTTTACTACTCCAACAGAATATCAAAAAACCAGCGTCAATTTACGAGCGTAAATTAATATGACTCCGAGCTACCGATAAATATATTTACTTCTGATTTGATAACTCAGCGACTAATGTTGTAAGTGAGCTACTTTATATATTTTAGAGATTCAACATCTGTCTGCTAATAAAATCAAATTCCAGCCTCAAAATTAGCAATCAAAGTTTTTCATTCAACAACTAAATTAATAAATCATATTCTTTTTTCGTGAAAGTTTGCAACACACAAATTATTCAATTAAATATAAAATAAATGTGAATTAGTCCAAGAGCGAGCGAAGCGAGCTCGGGAGCTTAGGGCACCCCGACACGGATAGGTTAGGTTAGAAGGAGATGACGGGAGCTGAAGTGAGCGAGCAAAGCGAGCGAACTCAGCTCCCGTCATCTCCTTCATGTTAGGTTACTTTAGACCCTGCAGACAGAAATAGGAGCCCTGCGCAGCGGGGCTCCGTCGACTTTGTTTCGTTTCCCCCCCTCCCTTAAAACTTAAATATTTTGTTGCACTCGAAGAATTATTAGAGTTACTTTTAGTTAACAGATAGTTATTCAGTAAAACAGTTAAGCTTTAAAGATCTAGCAGTATAGTATAATTCATTTATTTGATGAGCAAATTTAGTGTGCAATTCAGTATTTTTGGTAGTAATTTCGAATATTTTGATTGGAAAAAGGGGAATTACAGTTAAAGTATTAAATACCACCCTATTTTTTGTATGTTCATTTGGGTAGGTATAATAGTCAATTACTTATGGTAACATTATAAATAGATAGGCGAATACATGAAATTATAGCTTTTATTGACCATTATTTGATGACAATAATAAGGAAATTTTATGTTCAAATATAGTAGATTCACTCATCAATTACTTATGCTAAAGTATAAAAATAAAGGTGACTCTATGAAATTAGAGTACGTTGATATTATTTTATAGATGAAGTTGATACACTTATTAGAAGCTAGCAATGAGTAGACATATCACAAATTTAGTTGCTTAAGAATTATCACCATGTTGCGTCATATTAACAGTAGCTTGTTTTACAATATATGGTCGCTTATAAACCATTTATTAGATGCTAAAAGTTTGTCGCTGACCTATTAATTAATTAGACAACTAAATATATTTGCAGACGAGAATGACATTTTAAAGAAGCTGCCTTAATTAGCACCCTATTGGTACTAGTTTGTACGTCATTCATATACCTACTACTGAATAATAAAATGATTGTGTAATAAATAAGTAACTGTGTCTCATTTACCTAGTACCTTCTAATGACCACAACATTAAAAACTTAAGGAATTATAAAGTATGTAGGTTAGGTAGGTAGATAAGAACATAATATCTTACGTAAGTTCATTTTGAGACAATTCTGATAAAGAAACATATTTCAGCGAATTATATGCGGCCCTGAAAAGGGCCTTTTTTGGAGGTTTGCATACGCAGTGTATGTAGAGCTTGTTGCGTGCAGTCGGGAAACAGCAGTATTTAACCACCAAAACCGTACAAGGCACGAACCTAGCGCTTCAGTGTGTAGACGACGTCCATGGCGGTGATGCTCTTCTTCTTGGCGCACTCAGTATAGAAGAATAAGACAACGTCAACCCATATAAAAATAATTTAATTTTTAGTTGGCTTGACATTGTCAAATTCATTAAAAAAACTATCCAAGCCGCCGAGAGAATTAGTCTTCCATACATTGTTGATTTTCTCCCGCTCTTGCTTGGCGTCATCTTCTTCTTCCTTAGCTTGTCTTTGCTCCAACATCGTGGCATATTCTTTTTGTTTTGTAACGAGTTCGATCTCCGCACGTGATAGAGAGTATTTCAAAATAGCGACTTTCCTCACACCACACTTTCTACCAACGTTTCGGGATTTTCTTCTAAGTTTACGAATCCAATTGTTTACAGATTCGATTTCACTATCATAAAAGGTGTCTTCGACAGATTTGTCACTTGCACTGTAGCCCATTTTCTTAAGGATGGGCCAGAAAGTACTGTAAGTTATCTCGGGGGCACACAGACACGTTTGCACTTTACCAGGACGATTTAAGAATGAGGGCATGCCGCATCGCGCACTCGACGAGCTTTCGCTGCGTCCCCGCATGGAGGTCCCCGGTGGGAGGGGAGCGCGGTGGGAGGGGCTTGTGGGCATATGACGGAATGGCCGCATTATATACTTACCCGAGCTGAGATAGGGAAGGGACTGCAGGACGCCACAAAATGGCGTCATTTTAATACCGAAATCTTGAACGAATCTTGGCAACCAAAACCGAGACTACTCGATGATTTGGTAGATTTGGAAAATTTATAGTAGGTGTTATTGTGAAAATAACAATTCCAAACGACAATAGATTTATGTTTTTTTTAGTTTACATTAATGATTTGTCCCAATTACTACAATATCAACCGAAGATGGTGTTATTTGCTGATGAAAGATGTGTTCTTTGATATTTAAAATACTTTTTTGCAAAAAAATACTACCGACTTCCAAATGAAATACTACAAAGTGAAAAATAACTTAACTTTTGGAAGTCGGTGTCTTTCGTAGGAACCATTTTTTTGCCATATGGACACCGACTTCCAAAAGTTAAGTTATTTTTCACTTTGTAGTTTTTCATTTGGAAGTCGGTAGTATTTTTTTGCAAAAAAGTATTTTTATTTTTCCCTTTTTAGTTTTACCTACCTAATAGCAAGTTGTTTATTAAGGTCCCTATAACTCCAGAATAGATTAACCGAATAACATGAAACTTGAACATAACCGGTGAAATGAGAGACCTGCGTACCCCTTGAGAGCGTACTGGCGTGATGTTATGTTATGAAATGGTATAAACAACAAACAGACATGCGATTGCAGCAATCCCGAGAGTTTTGCCGTTATTTATTGAAGAGTTCTGTTGTGTATCTCCGAAGTTCTTCATCAGACCTTCACCAAATTAAAATGGGACCAATTTCGAAACATACTCTTTCAAACAAAATAATAATTTTCAAAATCGGTCCACAATTGACGGAGATATCGGTGAACATACATAAAAAAAAAAAAAAAAAAAAAAAAAACATACAAGAAGTCGAACATAGAACCTCCTCCTTTTTGGTAAGTCGGTTAAAAATAGACCGGCGGTCACAAAATCTTGATGATATGAATAACTCTATGCGTCCTGTCCAAATTGGTTCACAGCAAACAATTTGGTACTTAATGAGGAAAAACCATGTGTGTATTAGATTCACATTACCGAACGTTAGAAGTAGTGAATGCGACATCATTTTGAATGGAGTAAATTAGACTTGACAAATCAAAAAGATTTTCTAGGAATTACTTTAGACGAAAAACTACAATGGGGACCTCACATAACATCTCTTGCGGGTCGTCTTAGCTCAGCCGCTTGTTCAGTTAGAAAAATAAGACTGCTGACATTGTATCCATAAATATATTGCAAAAGAGAGCTGTCAGGGGCTCAGAGCCTACATAAGCAAAGTCACCGAGAGTCTATTCGGCAAATATTTAAAAAGATTAATATTGTGACAGTTTCTTCCCAATTTATTAATGAAAATATTATATACATCTCTTTAGTAAACTTAGTGATCGACACAATTGCAATACTAGAAATAAAGATAAGTTAATTTTAAACTTTTATTAAAAGCACACTTTGTAAAAGTCAAAGTCAAAGTCAAAGTAAAATATATTTATTCAATTAGGCCAATAAACGGCACTTTTGAACGTCACATAAATTAAAATTAAAAATTAAAAGTAATAAAAAATAAATTTAAAAGTAACAAAAAAAAAAAAAAATATAGATAAAAAAAAAATATAGATAAAAAAAAAATATAGATAAAAAAAAAAAAAAAAAAAAAATGATTCTACCGTGCATTCGGAAAGTAGATTGATATGGAGAAGAACGCACAAGAAACTCCATACTTACTCTTTTAAAAAAAAAAAATTGGTGTAAACAAGCAAATTACAAATTAGATGATTATATTCAAGATAAGAATGCTTGGAAACATGTTGGTCCTGCTCCGTAGGGCAATCTTTAGAGTAGAAAAATATATTTATTTAATTTATATACCTATTCATAGTTATTGTATTTCTTTTTATTTTAGAAATTGACTCACATACTGTTACGTTGTTGTTGAATTAGGTATTGTACCAATGTTTGCAATATTTTTAAGTATGCGAGAACCATGTTCCTATTTATCAAATGAATGAATTTACCTGTTATTGTTTTTAAAACTTTATATCTATACGTAGTATTTATTGCTATTCTGGGTCCTCAAGTATGTGAATATAGAGTAGAGTATATATGTATTTTTTTTGTAAAGAGTGGCTGTTGAGTTTGTTGTCTGTTCTTCTCCATAACATGCTACTTTGCCGAATGGACGGTAGAATCAATTATTTTTACTTGTAAATTTTAAATTATTTATGTTCAAAAGTGCCGCTTATTAGCCTAATTGAAATAAATATTTTTTTTTTACTTTTATACTGTGCGTAAGTTGAAGTATTATTTAGTTTAGGTTTCATCGCAATCGGTTCACTCTATCAAAAGTAAGATAAATATAAAGTGTTCAAGAAGTAAAATATCAAAACACACGCAATTCAGATACTTGGACAGTTGAACTCCATATTGGCGTTGCACATTTGACGTCATATTCTGAATGGCGGTTTTAAGATTCGCCGCGAAAGAATGCCGCTAGAATAAAAATGGTAGGATAGGTATAGGTAGGTAGGTAGGTAGGAGGGTAAGTAGGGTAGGGTAGGCAGTTGATGGGAGCAAAGCCGCGGGCACAGCTAGTAAAGAATAAGAGATTTTACTCTTCTTTGTTAGCTCTAACACAGCCTATGACCCCACCAGCCCCACACTTTTGGCGAATTGGTTAATTGCAGCTATTGTACCTACACCTTCTTATCTTTTATACTAAGTTTTCTTTCGAAAGCGGACGAAGCAGCTGGCAGAACATAGTTATCACTAACTGTCTATAACATAAGCTAACAATGAAAGCAAAACTCAAAGTAGTAAAAAACAATTAATACCTTTTATCTGTAATCTCTACTCTAGACCATTTCGCTGGAATTTCATCTATTGTTTTCGTCATCTTTATAATGTAGTTTCTCGGTACAAGATTTCAGTTCCCGTGATTACCGACTACCTGCGATAAGACCGTCCATTGTTACGTCCTATTAACTCTTTAGCTCCTAAATGTAGTAAATTTACCCGCCGCCCGCAGGAAACGAACTTCCATCCTACTCCAACGCAGATGTGCTAGAGCCTGCTGAACTGGCCAAAATAACATACTGGCCAGACTTCAATAAAAACCATTAAAATCTATCGTGATGCATATTACAATAACCTGCTGCATACTTCTCACATTCCGCGTCCCCAGTGATCTAAACGTACTTCAACACAAATCTATCTATCTATCTTTCAATCCTCACCTCATGCCAAACAAATGCTAATTTGAACGAAAAACTTACCACTATTCTTAATTTAATAATAAACTGGATGAACGAACACAACCTTGAAATCAACATTACAAAAACCAAATTAATTACTTTCTACCCCCGGCAAAAAAACCAAATTAATTTGAACTTCACATACAACCAACAAAAAATAGAAGTAGTTAACGATTTCACTCTCCTAGGGTTGACAATAGACACACATATAAATTGGAAAACCCACATACAGAAAGTTAAATCGAAAATTTCAAAGTTTTCATATGCCCTACGTGAAATAAAAAAAACTACCAATCTACAAACCGCACTAGTGACATACTGCGCATATGCCCACTCTTGGTTAAGCTATGGCGTAATATTATGGGGAAATAGCACGGACACTCCCTCCCTATTCATCCTACAAAAAAAGCTGATAAGAATAATAACTAACATAGAACAGACAGATAGTTGCAAAACTTACTTTAAGAAACATAAAATCCTCACCTTAGTTAATATTTATATATTAGAATTATGTAAACTAGTCCGCAAATACCCAGAGTCTTACAGCACACGGGAAGACATACAAAAAAATTATTCGTTGCGCCATAAAAGCAGACTAGATCTACCCACCTCCCGCCTCAAATTACACTCTTCTAGTCCGTAGAGAGGGTAGACGAGCACTGCCGACGATAACATTGGCTCCGTATTTTATTATTGTTTAAAAATGTTTTATATGTATTTATCGTGCAAAAAACTAACGCAACAGTAAAAGTGTTTTCCAATATCGCTGTGAAAGTGTTAGCAAAGGATTCTGAACGTGAACACCGGAGTTAAACATCAAAACGATAACCAGTAATGGCTTGACGAAATCAGTGTCAAATCAAGTTCTACTGTGACTAACGCGAACAGTAATTAAAAGTGTGACAATATAAAACTATCTATCACCAAGTTACTTTCTGCAATAATATTAAACTTAGAAAAATCTAAATGTTCTAGTGGCGGTAATTAACGTCGTAAAAAAAGTCATTTAACTTTGTCAGTCCACCGTCATTCGAATAAAAGTACAAAGTTATAAAATCTACATTCTAATAACAAGTGACCAATTTGAACTACCACTGTGAATAACCAGTTGGCCTCGAGGATAGGAACGTTGCTTTTTTAACGCTGCTTCGGTTGATGCGATTTCAAATCACAGCTCGGCGCGCAGGACTTTTGGCAAGTTTCTTTAAAATATATAATACATACTATGGATTCATTTCAAAACATAACATTTCGGACGAAACATCGCACCCAATCAATGACAGATATTTCGAAAACAGCTGATAAGACTTTGGACCATAGTAGTAGTTCCATCAACCTGACGATAGATGGCAGCTCTAATAGTCTTCCAAACATATCTATAGGCGAAAGTGACTCACAGATACAGGAGCTTAGAAGGGAGATAGACAAATTAAAGCTAGAACTATTTTCAGCTCATGATGAGATTAATAGACTGTCGCTAGAAAACATGGAACTAAAAAATTCAGTTACAAAACTTAACACTAAGCATGAGTTGGTCAAAAAAGCGACAAAAAAGCTAACAAGCGAGACTATGACACCTAGCAAAAAGAAAACCATGATTTCGAAACACACACCAAAATCGCAAAAGAAACAATCTGTATTTCATACAACATGCACAAAAACACTGCATAATTCAAATACAACCCCAAAAATGAATCCAAAGTCTAATGAAATAAGGGAGAGTATAGGAACCATAAATAAAACACAGACTGAGAAACACCATCTGCAACATTATAAACAAAACAAAATGTGCATTTTGAGTACCAACAAACAAAACAAGGTCCTCTCCATAATAGAAGAAACTGTTGAGAAACAATACAATTTTGCCACTATTTAACAACAGACGGAGCTACAACTGATCTTCTGAAAGGGATTGATTCAAAACTCAAGGATTATACGATGAATGATTTCTGTGTTGTTTTGATTGGTGAACAAGACTTTAAAATCAGTAAAAATTACTCTGAACTAAAACGAGTGCGCGTTTTGTTCCCTCAAGGTCGTTGGCGTTAGTCGTCGTCTTAAGGCATAACATTAAGTAACTTCGTTACGAGATATTAAATGTTTCATAATTATTATATTATTATTATTATAAATACAAAAATATTATACCTCTTAAGAAACTATTTTCTTATCCAGATTATACTCTGTTAACTAGTAGTATTAGCTAGTTGTTGAAACATAAATCTAGTGTTGTTTGGAATTATTATTTTCACAATAACACCTACTATAAATTTTCCAAATCTACCAAATCATCGAGTAGTCTCGGTTTTTTTTTTTGCGTCCGTATAAGTTCAGAGGGAGATAAGAAAATTGGAACTAAGAAAAGCACCGGGTTTCTGCTTGATAACAGCAGAGATACTAAGGCAGCTTCCAAAAAAAGCCGTAGTGTTCATTACGCAGCTATTTAATAGTATTTTAAGAACAGGATATTACCCAAAAGTGTGGAAGATATCCGAAATTATCATGATTCCGAAAGCGGGAAAGCCGCCGGAAATGAACGCTCGCTGCAAGCAAGCACGAAAAACGTGTGGTTTTCTTTTTATTATGGATAATATTTGAATATTGAAACAACAAACGGAAAATTTGACTTCGTGTCTGTAAAACTGTGTGGACCGACGGATCGCATTATATGCGTGTTCGTATGCAAACGGTCGTTGTATGAAATAATGTGAAACGACGTGACGGTACCGGCGCTCGGACGCGCCAAGTGTTCGTCACGTCTAATGAGTTTATGCTCTTTTATTATAATATAATGTGAGGCACTCTATAGATTCCGGGCGGAATCGTATATGATGTTGCGAATGTGTTAACAAACTTTACACACGTGAACTCGTCTCGTTACGAACGTTCCCAAAGGGGGCTTCTGGTCTGTGCATGATGATCCGTCGTTATGGCACAGCCGAACGCCCTTATGCACGCGCAGCGCGTCTGACGGGTTGAGATATACGCGTTCAGACGTTCGCGCGTGCGACCCAAAAACCCCTAATTAACACACACAGAGCTCGCCCGTCTGCGTAGGCGTATCTACGATCGTGAACGCTTGGGAATGAGGACCTTCGTTGTGCTGCGCGCTTGATCGCGCGCGTGTGCATCGATGTCTCTTATAAACGAAGCTCCCTGGTTGATCCTGCCAGTAGTTATATGCTTGTCTCAAAGATTAAGCCATGCATGTCTCAGTGCAAGCCGTATTAAGGCGATACCGCGAATGGCTCAATATATCAGTTTTGGTTCCTTAGATCTTACTCAGTTACTTGGATAACTGTTGTAATTCTAGAGCTAATACATGCAATCAGAACTCTGACCAGTGATGGGATGAGTGCTTTTATTAGGTCAAAACCAATCGACGGAGGGCCTCGCGTCCGAAGTCGTTAATTTTGATGAATCTGGATAACTTTTGCCGATCGCATGGTCCAGTACCGGCGACGCATCTTTCAAATGTCTGCCTTATCAACTTTCGATGGTAGTTTCTGCGACTACCATGGTTGTCACGGGTAACGGGGAATCAGGGTTCGATTCCGGAGAGGGAGCCTGAGAAACGGCTACCACATCCAAGGAAGGCAGCAGGCGCGCAAATTACCCACTCCCGGCACGGGGAGGTAGTGACGAAAAATAACGATACGGGACTCTTACGAGGCCTCGTAATCGGAATGAGTACACTTTAAATATTTTAACGAGGAACAATTGGAGGGCAAGTCTGGTGCCAGCAGCCGCGGTAATTCCAGCTCCAATAGCGTATACTAAAATTGTTGCGGTTAAAAAGCTCGTAGTTGCATTTGTGCGCCGCGCTGTCGGTGCACCGCATCCGCGGTGATACTGACACGTCTGCGGAGCATATCGTCGGTGAGCCGTCGGTCAAACGTCGGTTCAATATCAAAATCCTATCGCGGTGCTCTTCAATAAGTGTCGAGGTGGGCCGACAATTTTACTTTGAACAAATTAGAGTGCTCAAAGCGGGCTCAAAATGCTGCTTGAATATTTCGTGCATGGAATAATAGAATATGATCTCGGTTCTATTTTGTTGGTTTTCAGAACTCCGAGGTAATGATTAATAGGGATAACTGGGGGCATTCGTATTGCGACGTTAGAGGTGAAATTCTTGGATCGTCGCAAGACGAACATCAGCGAAAGCATTTGCCAAAGGTGTTTTCATCAATCAAGAACGAAAGTTAGAGGTTCGAAGGCGATTAGATACCGCCCTAGTTCTAACCGTAAATATGTCATCTAGCGATCCGCCGACGTTACTACAATGGCTCGGCGGGCAGCTTCCGGGAAACCAAAGATTTTGGACTCCGGGGGGAGTATGGTTGCAAAGCTGAAACTTAAAGGAATTGACGGAAGGGCACCACCAGGAGTGGAGCCTGCGGCTTAATTTGACTCAACACGGAAAATCTCACCAGGCCCGGACACCGGAAGGATTGACAGATTAACAGCTCTTTCTTGATTCGGTGGGTGGTGGTGCATGGCCGTTCTTAGTTGGTGGAGCGATTTGTCTGGTTAATTCCGGTAACGAACGAGACTCTAGCCTGCTAAATAGGCGTCGTCATTTAGGTGTGCGTGGCTTCGGTCACGCAACCTCGCTGGCGACGTATTAAAATTCTTCTTAGAGGGACCGGCGTCTTCGAGCCGCACGAGATTGAGCAATAACAGGTCTGTGATGCCCTTAGATGTCCTGGGCCGCACGCGCGCTACACTGAAGGAATCAGCATGTTCTCCCTGGCCTAGAGGCCCGGGCAACCCGCTGAAACTCCTTCGTGCTGGGGATTGGGGTTTGCAATTATCCCCCATAAACGAGGAATTCCTAGTAAGCGCGAGTCATAAGCTCGCGTTGATTACGTCCCTGCCCTTTGTACACACCGCCCGTCGCTACTACCGATTGAATGATTTAGTGAGGTCTTCAGACCGACACGCGGTGGCTTCACGGCCGTCGGCGTTGCTGGGAAGTTGACCAAACTTGATCATTTAGAGGAAGTAAAAGTCGTAACAAGGTTTCCGTAGGGGAACCTGCGGAAGGATCATTAACGTGTAACGCTAAGCGTGTATTTTTCAAAAGTACACGACGCGCGTAAACGTGAATATACAATCCAAAAACAAATAATCTTAAAAAAAGATTAATAAGAAGAGCAAACGAAACGCGCGCGTCGGCGGGCGCGCTTCACGTTCTGCGTTGAAGCGCGCTAGCGTCGCGCGCGCGTCTTGCTCGCGTCGCGTCCTCGCACGGTACATAGACTGGTATGAAAATCCGCACCACGAGTACCGTTGGACGCGTTCGTTAACACATATCGTCCCTCATACTGCGGTGGGACAAGATTGTTTTGATTTATTTTAATAACAAGAAATTTTTCTATTATTTGTGTAACAAAAAAATGTATCGATCCATGTGGTAGTATGTTTTTAAACTATAACCCTGGACGGTGGATCACTTGGCTCGCGGGTCGATGAAGAACGCAGTTAACTGCGCGTCATAGTGTGAACTGCAGGACACATTTGAACATCGACATTTCGAACGCACATTGCGGTCCGTGGAGACACATCCAGGACCACTCCTGTCTGAGGGCCGGCTGTATAAAATGCCACATTGCGTTTCGTGTTATGCGTCACGCACATGACGGTTCTGCGCGAGGAGGGGTGACCCCCTTCGCGTTGTCCGTTCAAATATAACGATAATTTTTATTATTGTACAATAAGACATTTTTGTCGAACGACGCGTTTTCGACGCGTACGGGCGTACAAAAGAAACGCGGCGGTCGTGTGGAAACACGCGTGCGCTCGCGACTCTTCGGTCGGTGATATAATCGCTAACCAGCGAGGGTTGCGTCGTGCACGAGTCGCGTTTCTCGTCCGTCACGCGTCGTCACCACGTTGTCGGGAGACAAGTCGAAAGAGAATGTTTTATAATCAAATGTACAATTATAATAATGCACGAGTAGGCGGACTCGACGTCCGAAGAGCGCCGTCGGCGACGTCGTCGTTCACGATCAACAAAATCGAGTTCGGTGTGCGTCGTCGTAACGCTATGACGGATATCGTGTCTGCCTCATATTTTTATCGTTGGCCTCAGATCAGGGAGGATCACCCGCTGAATTTAAGCATATTAGTAAGCGGAGGAAAAGAAACTAACCAGGATTTCCTTAGTAGCGGCGAGCGAACAGGAATGAAGCCCAGCACTGAATCCCGCCGTCGTTCAGGCGGCGGGAGATGTGGTGTTCGGGAGGTTCCGCTTTCTCGTCGCGATCACTCCTGTCCAAGTTCGTCTTGAACGAGGCCGTTTTCCCGTAGAGGGTGCCAGGCCCGTAGCGACGGAGGATCGCGGCGAGTGGGACTCTCCTTAGAGTCGGGTTGCTTGAGAGTGCAGCCCTAAATGGGTGGTAAACTCCATCTAAGGCTAAATATTACCGCGAGACCGATAGCGAACAAGTACCGTGAGGGAAAGTTGAAAAGAACTTTGAAGAGAGAGTTCAAGAGTACGTGAAACCGTTCAGGGGTAAACCAGCGAAACTCGAATGAACGAACGGAGAGATTCATCGTCATTTCGCGGCGTACGGACGCGCGCCTCGATGTCGTCGGCTTCGGTCGGTAGGCACGGGTCGCGTCCGTCGACGTCCGCGGACGGCGTGCACTTCTCTCTTAGTAAATGCATCGCGACCCGTTCGATGTCGGTCTAAGCACCGTACGGGAGCCCCGTTGCCCCTTCAGGGGGGTGATGGGACCGCGACGGTGGCCGACCGGCCGTCGGACGGTAGTTTTGACGAATCGCGCACGCGTTTATACGCGTCCGGCCCGACGCAAGTCAACGTCGTATCCTGTGTCTACGCCTTAGTGCGGACGCAGGTGCGGCGCGTCTGTTGTCGCCGCCGTGCCGTCTCGGACTGTGCGCGTCTCTGTCTGCGATGATTCAGTTTCGGGCACTTGCAGGACCCGTCTTGAAACACGGACCAAGGAGTCTAGCATGTATGCGAGTCATTGAGATAATAAAACTGAAAGGCACAACGAAAGTGAAGGCGCGCGCTAGCCGCGTGCTCAGGGAGGATGGAGCGTCGATCTAGGTCGATCTCTCGCACTCCCGAGGCGTCTCGTTTCCAATCCGTGAATGCAGGCGCGCTCTGAGCATAAATGCTGGGACCCGAAAGATGGTGAACTATGCCTGGTCAGGTCGAAGTCAGGGGAAACCCTGATGGAGGACCGTAGCGATTCTGACCTGCAAATCGATCGTCGGAACTGGGTATAGGGGCGAAAGACTAATCGAACCATCTAGTAGCTGGTTCCGTCCGAAGTTTCCCTCAGGATAGCTGGCGTCGATTTGAACAGTCTCATCCGGTAAAGCGAATGATTAGAGGCATTGGGGCCGAAACGACCTCAACCTATTCTCAAACTTTAAATGGGTGAGTACTCCGGCTTACTCGAACGATGAAGCCGGAGATCTGATGACGGTGCCAAGTGGGCCAATTTTGGTAAGCAGAACTGGCGCTGTGGGATGAACCAAACGTAGTGTTAAGGCGCCTAAAAAACGCTCATGGGACACGTGTCACACATGTTCGACGGGGTTACCCAAAGTGGCCTGAAGACGTCGCCGAGAGGTCCGGGAAGAGTTTTCTTTTCTGCCTGAGCGTTCGAGTTCCATGGAATCCTATAGAAGGGAGATATGGTTCGGAACGCGAAGAGCACCGCATTTGCGGCGGTGTCCGGATACTCTCTGCGGACCTTGAAAATTCAGGTGAGGGATGTACGTGGAGATGTCGCGCCGGTTCGTACCCATATCCGCAGCAGGTCTCCAAGGTGAAGAGCCTCTAGTCAATAGAATAATGTAGGTAAGGGAAGTCGGCAAATTGGATCTGTAACTTCGGAATAAGGATTGGCTCTGAGGACCGGGGCGTGTCGGGTTTGGACGGGAAGCGGATGCGGCCGGTGCCGGGCCTGGTCGATGCTCTGGCGTCTCTCGGGGCGCTAGGGCGGACTCTGGACCCGCGTTCCGGCCTTCCGCGGATCTTCCTAGCCGTAAGGCCGTGTCGGTTTCGTCTCGTGCGCGATCGGCGCGGTTCTGTACGACCGGCGTTCAACGGTCAGCTCAGAACTGGCACGGACAAGGAGAATCCGACTGTCTAATTAAAACAAAGCATTGCGATGGCCCTCGCGGGTGTTGACGCAATGTGATTTCTGCCCAGTGCTCTGAATGTCAACGTGAAGAAATTCAAGCAAGCGCGGGTAAACGGCGGGAGTAACTATGACTCTCTTCTTACTCAGGCGTAAGCTCTCTCTGGGGTTGAGCTCTCTTGTTGCCGGAGACCTATTATGGTTGTCCACGTTTGTGGGCAGCAAGACCCACATTCGTTAATCCCAGTGACAGCAACAGCTGGCAATGCTGGTTTTGGCTCCTACCCTTGGCCTCACGAGGCGACTGTGTGCTCTTTCTATCTAGCAAACAAGGGAGAGGGGGGGGCAGCCATGAATTTCTTTCTTAAGCACAAGCTCTCTCGGGGGGAAAGAGTTCTCTTACTGTCAGAGACTGAGTCGGTTACTCTCGTTTGTGGATGTGTACCCTCTTGACTACCGCTATCAGCCAACTGGGAAGATGCAGTCCACAAACGGCAAGGGTCCTAGTCATACGTCAACAACATCAGACGAGGCTTGGGCCCACACCTACCCTTGGCCTGCACCTGGCGCCGCTGCCAAGCCAACAAGGGGGGGAGGGGGGCTATTCACCAACGAGTGGACTGGATAGCAAGGACAGTCCACCAAAGAAGGCATCCCATGGTGAGTATGCCTTTTGAACGATGTTGAGGTGTCGCGCATACCTCCCCGCATTGACCAGTAAATGGTCAGGGGAATGGTGAGCCTGGAGGCCCTGGTCACGGAATCCGACTAGGGTGCGCAGTCTAGCAGTGTGTATCCAGGACTGGCTCTGGGGGAGGTTCCCAGAGAAGCCCCGATGGAGGTCTACGGACCTCAAATCTAGCAGCTCGTAAGGCTGGGGCGTACGAGAGCTGTGGGTGTACCTGTGGCAAGGGTTAGCCGCCTTGTCACAACAGGTTTATCAGGTCGCTTTCGATTTTAATAAAGGAATAGAAGGTCGAACCTCCGGCCTCCCACCTGTAAGCCCGACTGCTCGATCTCCGCCTGGGTCTGGGCGGGGGACGGGCGATTGGACATGTCCGGAGTGTGGTGCATCATTCCGGACCAAAACAGGGTTGGGCGTGCACAAGAAGCGTGCCCACCCTGTGACGGCAAACGCCGCAGCAGCGCCACCGCAGGTGAAGGTGAGATGGCGTGGGGAAGAGGGGGAACTCTTAGCTCAGACAGAGGCACGTCTGGTTAGAGCTGGAAGTAGTGCCAGGTCCATAAACCAGGACATAATGAGGGAGTTGCCTAATTTTGGGCGCACCCTAGAAGCGATAAAGGGGTACCGGAGAAAGGAGGCCTATAAAAGCCGGGTACAAGCGTGCCTGAATGAACTGGCTGAGGACCTTACTCCGAGTGTCACAGGGGAAGCAGATGCGCCAAACAGGGCCACCCCTATCGCGGGCACTGCTAACAGCTCAACATCGGAGCGGCTTCTCGTTGAGGCGGAGGTCCGACTTACGCCTGACCCCGTAAGCCTGCAAAGCCCGAACCTGTCGCAAACGCTAGACTGCGCTAAAATTGTGGAGGACCTCCTAGCGAGTTCCGAAGCGAGGATGGTGCGGGGCGCGCGTGATGGTAAAAGGCGGGGGCTGCCTAGGCGCAAAAGCCAACACTTGCAAGACACTGCTTTTAGCTTGATGTCTGCGCGAAAGCGGCGAAGAATTGAGTACGCGAGGGTGCAGCGACTGTATAAGACTTGTCGATCCCGAGCGGCTGCTGAGGTCATAGACGGCAAAACTCGGGGCGTCGGGCATAGCCTTGC
Organism: Orthosia gothica; assembly: GCA_949775005.1. Taxonomy (NCBI): domain Eukaryota; kingdom Metazoa; phylum Arthropoda; class Insecta; order Lepidoptera; family Noctuidae; genus Orthosia; species Orthosia gothica. Next base: position 24,684,732 of record OX459053.1, on the reverse strand, counting down.
TGAGCTGGACGCCTATTGGCGACCGGTGATGGAGGCCGTGTCTGATGCCTCGGGGCTCACACCGGAGGTTCTGGGCGCGTTACAACGCTCGGAGTAGTACGGGGGCTGCCGCGACTACTCGCAGCTGTGGACGCCTTTTACTCCCGAGGAGGTGAAGGCGTGTAGGGTCGACAGCAGGTCGGCTCCGGGTCCTGAGGTAATTCTCCCAGGGGCTTGGAATACACTGTCGGCTGTGACTCAGGCGGAAATATTCAACACGTGGCTGATGGCTGGCGAGGTTCCTGAGAAGCTTCGCGGCTGCCGGACGGTCTTCGTACCAAAGACAGAGAGTCCGCAGGGGCCTGGGGAGTACCGACTTGGCTGAGGCTACCAAAGGATGTGCCTGTCGGGTACTTCCACGCAGCAACCGCGGACGGCGGCTTGGCGATCCCATCGTTGAGGACTTGTGTGCCGGATCTAATTCAAAAGAGATTCGGCCGCTTGGACTTGTCGCGATGGCCAGTGGCTAAAGCCGCCGCCAGATCCGAAAGGATCCGAAGGAAGCTGCAGTGGGCCGATAGGTTACTCCGAAAATTCACGAGAGAGAACCCCAAGACTGGCGAGCGAATGACAGCTCTGTATTGGCGTGAAGCCCTGCATGCGTCCGTGGATGGACACGAGTTGCGTGAAAGTCCACGAGTTCCTGCGTCTACGAAGTGGATGCGGGGGCGCAGCATGCAGTATACTGGCCGGGACTTCGTGCACACTCATATAAACGCGCTCCCGTCGCGAGTACGCAATACACGGGGGCGCAGGACTGGTGTGGAGTCTGAGTTGAACTGCCGTGCAGGTTGCATGGTTAGGGAGACGACGGCACACACCATCCAACAGTGTCACAGAACACACGGCGGCCGTATTGAACGCCACAACTGCATTGCGGATGTCGTTTGCTCCGCCATGTCCGAGAAGGGGTGGAAGACCGTGAAGGAGCCGAAGGTCAGGACCGCGTTGGGCCTCAGAAAGCCTGACATCATCGCCTCCAGGAATGGTGTGGGGGTAATTGTGGACGCACAGGTGGTCTCGGGTCAGCGATCACTCGATGAGCTCCATCGTGAAAAACGTAACAAATATGGGAAGCAGGAGGAGCTTGTCGAGAAAGTTGCAGGACTGCCTTGTAAGGAGAGCGTTCACTCGACCTCCTGCACTATTTCCTGGAGGGGCGTATGGCGCCTAGCCTCTTATAGAGAGCTAAAGAGGTTCGTCGGGCTCGATGAAGGAGTGTTGGCTGGCATCCCGTCGTTGGCTCTAAGAGGATCCCACATGAACTGGACGAGGTTCAATCGCTTGACGACCCGCCTTGACTGAGTCGGGGAACGAGTGGTCGGGTTCCTGTGGTTGCGGGCCGCCGCCGGGCCCAGGGGTCGAAAAGCTCCCACCAATGGACTCACCCATTTTTATTTGTGTACCAATTTTTCGTCCTCGACATACCATCCGATCGGCGAAATATTGGTAGCCTGGTGACAGTAGGGGGAAGTGGGAGTCGCGTCACAGTCCATAATGATTACAGTAAGTTTTCATTAATTGGACGAAGGCATGGTCGAGCTAAAATAGCCAAATGCCTCGTCATCTAATTAGTGACGCGCATGAATGGATTAACGAGATTCCCACTGTCCCTATCTTCCATAATTAGAAAAGAAGGAAAAAAGAAAAAAAATTAAATGGATATTAGATTTGTAACATATATATATGTATATACGTTTTTATTAAAACTACTGTCATTACTATTGCTATTATTATGTTTTGGTTCTTGTTGTTGTTAGTGTTTAGCTTAAAAATTGTATATGGATTATTGTTTGTCTAACTTTTTGTATTGTTTAACTTTCGTTCTTTATGTTTCTAGTTGTCATGATTATTAAGTATGTGTATATATTTTTCTTCCTTTCACATCGCTCACTAGTTGAGGTTAGGTACACGACGGCAGCGAAGGCGTACCGTGTCGTCCGTACCCATGAGCGGGGTACGCGCTAGTGGCCGCCCCAGAATGGGGAGAAAGGCACAAAAGGGACAGGACGAGATTTGTAAAGGAGTCAAGAAGCGACTGCGGTGATAGCGCGCCTTTTTGGCGGGCTATGTCCGCAGCCGTCTCCTTGAGATTCGGCCCATATGACAAGATGTCGGTGGGGCCATGGGTGGTTGGTGGGTGTCCCTATCTTCTACCACCGCCTCATCACCTTCCAGGTGGAAAGAAGAAGTGGGGATCGAGGAGGAGTATGCCGTAGCGTTGGGCCAGGCAGCGAGCCGGTGCGCTTTCGGGATCGGGGGGTGGATTGGCCTCGCTTCCAGCAGGCTATCCATGGGCGAATGGGCAGGCTTGACTTTGAAAAGCCAGCGTCCTTTAAAGATAAAGATAAAGATTTATTTATTTCTGAGTATATGGTACAATTAAGATCTTAATATTAAACAGTTTCACATACACTACCGTTGCCGGTGTAGAAATATTAAAATTAACCTACAAAATCAAGTATCCCATGGCGCGTCAATACGCATACATGGTGTGCGCGTGACGTTTGAGGCGTGTAATATTATAAATTAGGTTAAACGAAAATAGGCAATTTTTATACAATGTTAAGTTATTTATGAATGAAATGTCAAAATTTACTAATTATATAATGTCAAAAAAAAAAAAAAAATATAAAATAATACAAGTTGCAAATAAGTAATAATAAAATATAATGTCAAAATTTATAATTTAAAAATTCGTTTACTGAATAGAAACAGTTGTCTAATAGCCAGGCAAATACTGTTTTCCTAAATTTATTAGTGGGCAACACTCTGATGCGTGGGGGTAAATTATTAAATATTTTGATTGCCATGCAATTGGAATTCCTGCTATACAATTGTAGTCTCTGGCTAGGTGCAAGTAATTCATTTGGGCTTCTGCTTTTCACTCTTTTAGAAATGTGCTCATACAATGGGAACATGTGCGAATACCTTTTTACAAACATACAAATTTCAAAAATATATAGGCAAGGAAGTGGAAGAATTTTTAGTGATTTAAATAATGGCTTACAGTGATCTAAATATTCTGCTCCATACACAGCTCTGACACATTTTTTTTGTGCAATAAATGCACTGCTCACATCTACTGAATTTCCCCATATCACGAGTCCGTAACGCAGCACTGATGCAACATAGCCATGATACGCACTTAGGAATGTTTCTTTACCAGCTATTCGTCTCAGTTTTCGAAGAGCAAACACAAATTTGTCGAGACTTTTTTTACCTGTTCTTTCCAATTTAATTTTTCATCAATAACTATTCCCAATAATAAGGTTGAAGGTACGGGTTCCAACATTAAATTATTGTATCGTATTTGAGGTGGTTTTACCAAAGAATTATATGTTTGAAATTGCACTAACTTTGTTTTTTCAATGTTTACACGTAAATTATTAGATTCCAGCCATTTAATTGCGTTAAGTATTTCATTGTTAGTGTCAGTTTCTAGGTCATTCCTATTTGAAGATTTTATTGTGAGAGTAGTGTCATCAGCAAATAGTGTACAATTATGATTTAGGCTCTTGCAAAGGTCATTTACGTACAATATAAATAATGGAGGCCCTAATACGCTTTCCTGAGGAACACCACAACTGTTTATTTTTAACTCGGAACTGTATGCTTTGTTTTTGTTATTGTAAATTTTTGATATTACTGTCCTTTGCTGGCGACTCGATAAATAACTTTTAAGCCAGTCATGCGCCTTGCCTCTTATGCCGTATTTCTCCACTTTGCAAAGTAATCGATCATGTGGGACAAAATCAAATGCCTTGCTCATATCTAAAAACACTGACAAAACAGACATTTTGTTATTAAGGGCTTCAGATATCAGTTTTACCAAAGTAAAACAAGCAAGAGAAGTTGAACTATTCTTCCTAAAACCAAATTGGTTCTCAGTAAGGATGCTGTTCTTGTTTAAAAAGTTGATTATTTTACCGTACATTGCCTTTTCAAAAATCTTTGATAGGATAGGGATCAATGTAATGGGTCTATAATTGGACATATCCGTGCGGTTACCTTTTTTATACAGCGGTTTGACAATTGATTGTTTTAATCTAGTAGGAAATGTGCCTGTCTCAAATGACAGATTAATTATATAACTTAAAGGTTCTACTATGCTTTTGCTGCGTAGTTTTATTATTTTTGTGGTTATTTCATCATAACCAGTAGCGTTAGTATCATTTAAAGAGTTGATAATTTTTACAATGTCTTGTTCATTCACTGGAGTCAAAAAGATACTGCCAGTGTTAGTGGTAATGTCAATGTTACTTACGCTGTTACTATTGCTATGGTTAAATTTACTGGTCATTTCTATAAAATTAATAAAATTAAAATTTAATAACTAAATTGATTGCAAATGTCATTAGGATCATTAATTATATTATCATTTATTATTAATTCTTTGATGTCATTTTTATAATTATTTTCATTATTTATATTATCTTTTATAATAGACCATGTCGCTTTGCATTTATTTTTAGAATTATATAAATGTTTTTTGTTATTTATTAATTGTGAATGTGATATACATGTTTTTAAAATTCTAGAATAGGTCAGGTATCGGCTTTTATGAAATTTTTTGCTAACGGCATCGTGTTGGTAATTATAATATAAAGTTCTCTTTTTTATGCACGATATTTTTATACCTTTACTTATCCATTTGTTTTTTATTGGTTTATTATATTTTTTTATTGGTATTTCTGGGAAACATAGTTTGTAAAAGAGAATATATAGGTCATGAAATTTGTTAAATGCATTGTTGCAATCTGTTTCTTCATATATTTCATCAAAACTTAAAGCCGATATACAATCAAGAAATTTTTTAATATTGTTTTTATTGTAATCTCTTTTTACTTCATAAAAGAAATTTGGGATCTTCGGCTTATTATTAGATAGGATCTTTGTCTGCAAGGAATTCACGAAAGTTATTGTAGACACAACGTGCCAGTGCTTGGGTATGAAAGGGCCACCAAAGGACGCGGGGTATGAATGGTGGAATCCGGAGCTCGAGAAGCTTCGGAAATCGAACAACAGGGCGAGGAATAAATGGCAGGGCGTACGTAAGGCTGGGGGATTGCGAGAGGAGCGTATGAGAGCGGAGTTTCATTTAATAAGAGCGAGATATAGAGAGGCAATGAAGAAGGCGGAGCTTGAGCATTTCAGGAGGATTGCTGACTCTGGCAACAGTGACCCGTGGGGGTTGGCATATCGGGCTGCCAGTGGCAGGCTGAGGCCTCCCTCCCGGGTCATAAACGGTACTAAACTGGCGGAGGGCTTTGCGACCTCTGTGGGCGATGCGGCGACGGGTCTATTGTAGGCGCTTTGCCCAGATGACGATCCATCTTTGGATACCCCTTACCATAGGCAGGTTCGCGTCGCCGCTTCGCTCACCCCGTCAGGCCAAGCTGCGCCTCCTCTGTCGCGTGACAGTCTGGGGGGTATAATTAGGAGTTTGCCTAACACGGCCCCGGGATTGGATGGTATTAGTGCGCGCATTGTGAAGAATGTCTGGGAAGCCGTCCCCGCGGAAGTCACCGCGGTGTACGGCAAGTGTGTTTCTGATGGAGTGTTTCCGGATGTGTGGAAGGCGGGTCGGCTTCTTGTCTTGCCGAAGGGTAATGGGAAGCCACTCACAGATCCCAAGGCCTATAGGCCTATTACACTTCTACCTGTGCTTGGCAAAATTTTAGAGCGCGTAATTCTTAAGTGCGCTCCGACGATCGGCAACCAGATCTCTGCCGCCCAGCACGGATTTTCTCCGGGCAAGTCAACCGTCACGGCGCTCAACGATATCATGAGCACCGTGAGGGAGGGCTCGGGCAAGTATGTGCAGGCCATATTTTTGGACATCTCAGGCGCCTTCGACAACGCCTGGTGGCCGATGATCTTGACTAAAGTCAAGCGGGGGGGGTGCCCGCCCAACATCTTTACGATGCTGTCGGGCTACTTCGCCCGCCGACGTGTTGGTCTTTTCATCGGTGACCGGGTTGTGTGGAAGGTGTCCACCATGGGTTGCCCGCAGGGCTCCGTTCTCGGTCCACCTCTATGGAACCTGCTAATGTATGACTTGCTTCGAATCGTCTTGGGGCATTCGATATCCCGGACTTCGCCTCCTCTATAGAGGCACATTCGTCGCCACGGTCACGTATGCTGCTGCTTGTTGGTACAAACGAGCGACACTCCACGTTGTTCGCAGCGCGCTGCTCCGGTGCCAGAGACCAAGCCTGATTCTGCTGACGAAGGCGTACAGGTCTACCAGTACGGCTGCGCTGGCAGTCTTGGGTGGTGTTCTCCCGGCTGATCTGGAGGTGATCCGTGTTGGGAGGTTTGATGAGCAGCGCCAGGCCGCGGCCGAAGCACAGGTCGAACTAGAGGTGCGCAGGCGGGAGCTTGCCCGACGTAAGCGAGTGATCTGGAATGAGACGATGGATACGTGGCAAGAAAGATGGATGAATGAGGGGAAAGGAAGGGAGCTGTACCGTTTCTTCCCGGACGTGGCTACTCGGCTCAAGTACACCTGGGTCGAGCCTGATTATCAGGTCTCCCAGATTCTCACGGGACATGGGTGTTTCAGGAAAAGGCTGAATGATATGAAGCTATGTGAGGAGAGTGTGTGCTACTGTGGTATGGAAGAGGAAGACTTGCACCATGCGTTGTGGGTCTGCCCCCTGTATGAGGAAGCTAGACGTAAGATGATGGATGGGATCAGCTGCATGGAGGTCGGTGCGGTCTGTTACCAGGATCTCGTCAGCTCACCGGCGAACATTGCGAGGCTACGAGAGTTCGCGCATGACTGGCATGCCGCTTGGAGCGCAATGGAGCGACTGGAGAAGGAAGATGCAACACAAGCGCAAGAACAAGGAACAAATTTAGGTACGCACGAAGGGTACGACGGCGAAGACAACGACGAAGTATCAACACTTTTGTAGTGTGATCGTTTCACCAGCCCAATTTTGGGAGAAGGTTGAAGGGACACACGTGGCTAATTTGTAAGGGATCAAGAAGCGCCTGCGGACCGTAAAAATAAGATTGCCAAGGGTGCTATGTCCGCAGCCGCCCCACGATTCGGACCGTATAACATATGTTGGTCGGGCCATGGGAAGGTGGAGGGCGTGTCCCTATCTTCTACGGCTACTTCACGCCCGGACTCGGTAGTGGACGGACGTGTTGTAGAGCGCTCGGCAAATTATTAAATATTTTCTTTATTTGATTATTGTTGTGCGTAGTGGCTGAAATTCAGTCACAGTTGTGAAAATTATAAGTATTTAATACACGAACAGACGAGTTCTGTTTAATCGTGTATTTAATTGTAGTTATTCTGTGAATTATATTGTGGTGTTATTTGTGCTGTGCTGTTGCCTTGTGGGTTGTGTTTTCGGGGCGCCCCGCTGAAATTCAGTGTTGGGATACTTTTTACCAGATCCACGCGGTCACGCTGCCTTTTGAGGTTAGGTGCACGTGGTTCTTTTTAGGTTAGGAAAAGTGCTCGACACGTTCTACTAGAGTGTGCCGAGTACGTTTCGTTTAGAAATAGTTTAGCTGTATACGGACAGACGCGGGCGCGTGGCCTTTGAGATTGGGTGCACGTTGTTTGTTCAGATTAGGTTAGTGGCGGCTGTCAGCTGTCAGCGGGAGTCGGTGGCACTTGGCATCTGTCAGTGTCAACTGGCTGTCAGGTGTCAGCGTCGGGTGGCATCTCTCACTGTCGTCTGACAGTGTCAGTGTTACAAGTTATTTTAGATTATAAATAATAGTAAATTGTTTTTAGTTATTTAGGAGCAAACGCGGGCACGTGGCCTTTGAGATTGGGTGCACGTTGTTTGTTTAGATTAGTTTAGAAACGGCTGTCAGCTGTCAGTGGGCGAACGGTGGCATTTGGCGTCTGTCAGTGTCAACTGGTTGTCGGCTGTCAGGTGTCGGCGTTGGGTGGCATCTGTCACTGTCATCTGGCAGTGTCAGTGTTGCTAGTTATTTTATTAAGTATTTTGGTAGAAATTATAATTATATGGGGTAATTTAGGAATAAAATAGATTAATTTGAATAGAATAGATTAGTGTTAGCACTATACGGATAAGCTCGTTCACGCGGCCTTTGGGCTTGGGTGCACGTGGTGAGTTCGGATATCAGCTGTCAGTTGGTGATCGGTGGCAGTTGGCATCTGTCAGTGCCAGTTGGTTGCCGGCTGTCAGGTGTCAGCTCAGGGTGGCATCTGTCACTGTCGTTTGACAGTGTTGGTGTTGCCAGTAAATGTTAGATAAAGTAGTTTGGTAGGAAATATAATTATATAATAAAATTTTAAATAGAAATAGACTAGTTTATAAGATCAAACAGACAAGCTCGTTTGTGGCTTGAGCGCAGTCGGTGGCTTTGGACATCGTCCTTTTGGCCATTTTATTTTTATTTTCTTTTTGTTTTTATTGTAGTTAAATTGTAGAAGTTTATTTAGTTCTGATAAGGGACAGCGCAGCATGGAGGACGAGGACGCAGAACGCACCCAGCAAGAGCTTCTTGAGGCTGAGAAGCGAAAGAAGCTCGAAGAGCTGGAGGCACTAGAGGAGCTGCAATCGGAGTGGACCTTTGGTCCAAGCAGGCCATCAATCGTGCGCACGCCTCCTAAGGGGTACAGTACCCCGTCGAGCCAGCCAGCCGCTATGTCCTCCCCGCCTGAAGTAGATGTGGCCATGCCGGATCTGCCGCAGACTGGGGGGAAGCGAGTGCTGACCTCCCCGGAGGAGATCCAGGACGCGGTGCGGCGTAGAGTGGGTGCCAAGCGCGCCCAGAAGAGTACGGCAACACCGCTGGGAGGAATAATGGTGACTCCCGATCGAGGTGGCCCAGCATCAACAGGAGTAGGGGCAGCGCCGGAAGTGGAGGCATCGCAAAGGCCGTTATCAGACGCTGGAAAGGACGGCGAAGGACTGGCTGCCCTAGGAAAGTTGGAGCTAATGGACTGTGCCTACCAGGCGGTCAAGGGTATCGGCGTCGTGACTAACGCTCATAATAAATTGAACCTGGCGGATAAGGCGGCAATTGCTGGACACAGCCAAGACGTGCTGGCAGTGGTGGCGGCGCTGAACCTTCGCCTAGCCGAAATGGAGCACCAGGTTACCACGATGAAGCTGCGCGTGGCCTCCATGGAGCTCCAGGTCGCCGCGGGCAGCTCTACTGACGGTGGCCCTGGTGTAAGCCTGGCGAACAGGGCAGGCCTTATGTCACAGCCCGCTTCGGGAGTGTGCAGTTACGCGGGCATGTTGAAGCTGCCCAAAGGTAAGCCAGCTATTACAATGCAGCAGAAGGGCCCTGCGGTGCTGTTCTACCCGAACAGCGAGACCATCAAGTCGTCAGAACAGACGAAGAAGGAGCTGCAGGACAAAGTTCACCCAGGTGCACAGGGCATCCAGATCCAGGGGATCCGACGGATTGGGAACGGTGGAGTGGTCTTGCAGACTGCAACTGCTGAGGGAGCTAAGAAACTCAAGGAGGCGGCACCACCAACTCTGAAGGTGGCCGACCCCAAGGCGCGCAGACCACTCGTTGCAGTCTGCAACCTAAGAGCCGACCCAAAGATGGAGGACCTACTGGATGAGCTGCACAAAGTGAACCTGCAGGAGGACCCGAACTGGCCAAAGACCAAGCTGGTGGAAAGCTGCAGATTGGCATTTAAAAAAGGCCGGCGTGACTCTGGTCGGACCACGGTCGTGCTAGAATGCACGTGCGAGCTGCGTGACAAGTTGGTCGGTTTGGGAAGGGTCTACATAGACTGGGATGGTGCAGAAGTCTGTGATTTCGTGCGGGTGACCTGCTGTCAAAAATGTCAGCAATATGGCCACCCGGAAAAGCACTGCAGGGCGCCTGCCATGGTCTGTGGTAGATGCAGGGAGAGCGGCCACAAATTCAGCGAGTGCCAGTCGGCCACCCAGTGCTGTGCCACCTGCAAGAGGTTTAAGCGGCCAGAGGCCTCGAACCATAGGACCGCAGCACGGGATTGTCCTGCACGGGTCTATGCAGAGCAACAGGCGGTCAACATGACGCAGTATGGCTAAGTTAGCTAAGCTTCGCTTAGGACAGCTGAACCTCCAGGGCTCAGAAGGTGCTACCACGTATCCTAGTAGGCATCGATAGCAACGCGCACTCACCGTTCTGGCATTGCGAGCGCAGACAGTACGTGGGCAGGGGACCGGATACTGATTACAGAAAGACCCAGATGGAGAATTTCATCTTGAGTCGTGGGCTCATCATCCACAACGTTGAAGGTCAACCACCCACGTTCCGTGGGCCGAACGGATACTCCAACGTTAATGACCAAAATCGTAATGACCAAAATTTACAGGAAAAATACAGACTTTATAGAAATTATTGTAATAACATATTACAGCAGCAAAAAGAACAATACGAACGGAAACTCCTAACTGAAAATCAAAATAACTGTAAAAAAACATGGGACTCAATTAAAACTATCTGTAATATTAGTAAGGTAGTCAATAAAAATGAAGACTTACTCAAAATAAAACCTAATCCTACAGAGTCACTGAACGAAGTAAATGACTATTTTAGTTCCATAGGCGATCAGTTGGCTAGTACGGTGCTTAAGAGATTAGGCCAAACTGAAATTGAACTGGCTAACAACTACAGTTCTGGCAGAAATGCCTCATCAGCCTCATCAGACTCAATTTTTCTCTCACCAACTGACGAATTTGAAATAGTTAAATTAATAAGTACCCTAAAATCTAGTTCAGCCATTGGACCCGACAATATTAGCAACGATATGCTTAAGTTGACAAAACATGTTATAGCAAGTCCTGTAGCATACATTTGCAACTTAAGCATCTCCTCTGGTGTAGTACCCAATGACTTGAAAGTAGCGAACGTGATACCAATACTGAAAGCAGGCGACTCATATCAACCAGCAAACTATAGGCCAATCTCGCTTCTGAGCGCACTGTCAAAAGTTATTGAAAAGGTGATAAATATAAGGTTACATAAGTATCTCGATCAAAACAGTCTTTTGGCCGGGAATCAGTTTGGTTTTCGTGCTGGCATGTCCACGGAGGATGCCGTCACGCATCTTGTAGATTCTATAATTGACAAAGTGGATGAAGGGCAGAAATGCGTCGGTGTCTTCCTGGATCTTGCAAAAGCCTTTGACACAGTTTCCCGGCCGATACTTTTAAAAAAACTGGAGGTGTTCGGGATCAGAGGCTTAGCTCTAGACTGGTTTAAGTCCTATCTAGGAGAGCGTAAACAGCGCGTCCGGATTGGCGAGTATGTCAGTGATCTTGCAGATGTTGGTTACGGTGTACCCCAAGGCAGTGTCCTGGGTCCCACGTTGTTCCTCATCTACATAAGCGACCTATGCTCTCTAGAACTTCGTAAAGCCAGTGTCTTTACATTTGCAGATGATACCGCAATCATTTTTCATGCGAAATCCTGGAGCGAAGTCGTTTGTGTGGCTCAGGAGGGACTTAGGAGTGTTGCTGCCTGGCTCCAAAATAACCTACTGACCCTGAACGTCGCTAAAACTAAGTCAATGTGTTTTAGTGTGACTGATCGGTCAGCGCCAGACTGGGATCTGCAAATAAAGCTGCATGTTTGTGGTAGTTTCGATGACGAAAGCTGTCTCTGCTCGCAAATCGAACAAGTTACAAGTATAAAATACCTAGGCATACAAATCGATAAGCACCTAACATGGAAAGCGCAAATTGACGCACTTGTGAAGCGTACTAGAAAACTTTCACACATATTTAAAAAAGTCAGGTCCATCGCAACACCAAAGCTGATTCGTATGTTATATTTTACCTTGTGCCAATCATTATTAAGTTACTGTGTGTCAACCTGGGGAACAGCAAACAAAACAAATTTGCTTAGGCTGGAGAGAGCTCAACGAGCTATTCTAAAGATAGCGTTCAAGAAGCCCTGGCGATATTCAACTGATGCTCTATATTCGGATTGTAGCGTCCTCAGAGTGAGGCAACTGTTTATCGCTTCGGCTCTGATGCGCTTTCACAGGGATGCTAAAGAACTAGCCCGCCATTCATCCAGAACGTTGAAATGGGATCGTCCTAGAGTTCACTCTTCCTTTACACGCAGATCTTTCGCATTTAATGGACCCTACCTCTATTCAAAATTCTACTCTAACGATAGAACTATTGTAACCTTAACTTACAGACGTCTAAAAAATGTTATATTTGAATGGCTGCATCCTCTAAACTATAACCGAACAGAAGACCTTTTGCACATACAGTCGTAAAATTTGGGACATAAATAGCTAAAATACCTACCTACCTATACACTTAACACTCACCCCTACATACTCCACACTCCACATAATTATACTCATACACATACACTCACCAAAAAGCAACTTAAACTAAATGCATATAATAAATTAGTAACCTCTATTTCTATTTATCTACATTACAATTTAATTTAATTTTAACTCTGTATAACCATGTAAAAATATTTGCCTTAACAACTTGGGAAGAGACTGGACCCCACAACACAGGGAATCCTAGTGTGGGCTCCAGGGAATTTGTCAATAACTAGCACTTAAGGGTTTCTATGTAATGTATTATTTTGTAATATTGTACTGTGTTAAAATGAACGGAATAAAGATTTATTATTATTATTATTATTAACGTCGACCTGACACTGACGTCCAGAGGAGTGGCATTGTCGCAGTGGACAGTACACGAGGGAGCCAGCATCAGCGACCATCAGCTGATCACCTTCGAGATTGGCACTGACGGCGCGCGGACAGTGGGTCATGCTGAGCGCCAGACCGTAACTGTGACGCACTTCCGCGAACGCGGGGTGGACTGGTTGCGGTTCTGCAACACCTTACACCACAGGATGGGCAGACTGAAGTCAGACAAACCGGCATCAGTAATCAGCAGGGAGTACACTAACATACTCACTCGCACCGCAGAGGACTGCTTGGGCAAGAGCAAGAGACAGGACGCCGGTGGCTATGAATGGTGGACAACAGAGCTGGACGATTTACGCCGTGCAGTTTACAATGCACGTCGTAAGTGGCAACAGTCGCGGAAAGCCAATAGTGCCAGCGTAGCAGAGCTACATGAGTCCTTGCGTTTAGCAAGGAGGTGCTACAAAGAGGCAATGCGGAGCACAGAGCTGGCCTTCTACCGCAAGATTGCGGAAACTGGCAACGACGACCCCTGGGGGATGGCGTATCGCGCTGCATCTGGAAGAATGCGCCCCCCCCAGAACGTAATGCACGGCGTCAAACTACTAGAGGGGTACACCACAACAGCAGAGGGGACCATGAGTGGCCTCCTCAGTACGTTGTGCCCTGATGATGATCCCAGCAAGGATACGCCATACCACCGGCAAGTCAGGATTGCTGCAGCATGCGCCCCGACGGGCATAGATTCGGAGCCACCCACTCGAGCGGCACTCGACCGCATTGTTAAGACACTACCCAACACGGCCCCAGGTTTGGATGGACTCACGGCCAAGATCATCAAGCACGCGTGGAGAGTTAGCGGGGTGGAGATGCTACTGATGTACTCCGCGTGCTTGAGTGAAGGCGTGTTTCCTGACATTTGGAAAGAAGGTAAATTAGTCGTCCTGCCAAAGGGCAACGATCGGCCGCTCTCGGATCCTAAAGCGTATAGACCGGTGACCCTTCTCCCGATATTGGGAAAGATACTGGAACGCCTAATCATTTCGTGCGCTCCTTGCTTGTACCGCAGCATTTCTCCGTTACAGCATGGTTTTTCGTGTGGAAAGTCTACGGTCACGGCGTTAAACGCAATCCTCGACCGAGTTACGAGTACCACGGAAAACTATGTTCAGTTTATTCTTTTGGACATCTCGGGGGCCTTCGACAACGCTTGGTGGCCCATGATTCTGACAAAGGCAAAACAGTGCGGATGTCCGCCCAACATATATAGAATCCTGGTGAGTTACTTCACGGGAAGACATGTCAGACTTTTCATGGGCAACCAAGCGGTGTGGAAGAAATCCACTATGGGCTGCCCCCAGGGATCAGTACTTGGACCGCCCCTATGGAACCTCCTGCTAGACGACATCCTGAAGCTGCCGATGCCAGAAGGCATTAGTATGGTGGCTTACGCAGATGACATCACGATCGTGATTGAGGCGCCGAGTCGGGCGGCGATTGAGCGGAGTGCTCAGTCGGCGCTGGAGGCGGTGTCCGCTTGGGGGACTCGGAACCGTCTCAGTTTTTCCTCTGCCAAGTCGCAGACCCTTACTATGAAGGGTAAGTTTAAGCGTCCCCCCACAGTTCGCATGGACGGCGCCTCAATCACGCACGTGACGCACACGAAAGTTCTGGGAGTAGTGATCGACGAAGTCAGCTCCTACGTGCAGCATGCAAATTTTACCGGCCAGAAGGCTGCGAACTGCTTCGGGAAGGTGTCGAGGGTATCGGCATCGTCCTGGGGCATCAGATACAGGGCCCTTAGAGTCCTGTTTTCAGGGACCTATGTGGCGACATTAACATACGCTGCTGCCGTATGGTGGCGTAGGTCGAGTCACTACGCAGTGAGGAGCGCTCTGCTCCGCACCCAACGTCCAGCTTTGGTGCTTTTGACGAAAGCCTACAGGTCGGTCAGCACCGCAGCGTTACCTGTGCTAGCGGGCGTACTTCCGGCCGACCTGGAGGTTACCCGGGCAGGACGGATTGCGCAGGAGGGTTCGGGGCTGGTAAGCAAGGAGCGCAACCTTGTAAAAGGGAAGGTGAGAGCGGAGGTCGTTGCTCTATGGCAGGAGCGATGGAGTTCTAGTACCGACGGCAGAGAATTGTTTAAGTTTTTCCCGGAAATCGCGGTTCGCGTGGCGCGCTGGTGGGTGGAGCCGGATTATGTTTTGTCACAGATGTTGACGGGACACGGATGTTTCCGAGGCCGTCTGAACGCAATTTCATTGTGCGACACTGCACTTTGCTTCTGTGGACTGGCGGATGAAACCAGGGACCATGTCCTATGGGAGTGCGAGCTGTATGAGGAGGAAAGGGAAGAGATGTTGAACAACTGGTGCAGGACTGAAGTCAGCCCGGTGTATCATGAGGAACTGGTGTCAAGCAAGGAAGGTTTTGAGAGGCTGAGCGCTTTTGCTCATAAATGGCACAAGAAGCGGAAAGAGCTGGAACTACTGTGAAGTACAGCTGGGCGTGAAGCTTCACGGTTTTGTGGTGTTCACACCCCAGAAAGGGGAGAGGTGACAAAAGAAGGGACAGGAAATAGATAATTTGTAGGAGACAACCTGGGAAAGAGCAGACGCAAGTACCAGGTGTCTCCAACGATTAGGTCCGTATGCCGAAAGGCGGGAAGGACCATGAGGTGGAGGTGGGTTTGTCCCTATCTACTATCTAGCGAAACCACAGCCAAGGGAACGGGCTTAGGAGAATCAGCGGGGAAAGAAGACCCTGTTGAGCTTGACTCTAGTCTGGCATTGTAAGGAGACATGAGAGGTGTAGCATAAGTGGGAGATCGTTCGCGCGATCGTCGCTGAAAAACCACTACTTTCATTGTTTCATTACTTACTCGGTTGGGCGGAAGCGGTGCGCGATCGATAATATCGGCGAGCGCACGGTGTTTCGTTCCAAGCGTGCAGAGTGGCGACGTGGCGGCAACGCTCGTCGCCGTACAACTCCCGCGTGATCCGGTTCGAGGACACTGCCAGGCGGGTAGTTTGACTGGGGCGGTACATCTGTCAAAGAATAACGCAGGTGTCCTAAGGCCAGCTCAGCGAGGACAGAAACCTCGCGTGGAGCAAAAGGGCAAAAGCTGGCTTGATCCAGATGTTCAGTACGCATAGGGACTGCGAAAGCACGGCCTATCGATCCTTTAGTATAAAGAGTTTTTAGCAAGAGGTAAAAATACATTGTTTTCTTTTTAAAAGGGATATTATAAATTGCATATCAAATAAATAATCGCCTATCAATACATACTCATCGTTTATATTCTTATTTACATCTAATAACTTACTTTACTACAAATAAACTAAATGTTTAACAAAACTCAAACTGCAGATATAACGAAATTATACATCAATATAACATTACTTTTTTCCTCATAATGCAATACTGTTAAATTTATTTTTGTACAAAAATACTACATACATAGCATAAATACTGACTGCACAGCAAATTTTCCATATTTCATAGTCTATTTTAGTTGATATACGAATAAATTATGGTCAAAGAATCAGTCCAAGAGCGAGCGAAGCGAGCTCGGGAACTTAGGGCACCCCGACACGGACAGGTTAGGTTCGAACGAGATGACGGGAGCTGAAGTGAGCGAGCAAAGTGAGCGAACTCAGCTCCCGTCATCTCGTTCGTGTTAGGTTACTTTTGACCCTGCAGACAGAAATAGGAGCCCCGCGCAGCGGGGCTACGTCGACTTATTCGAAAAATCGCTGTACGCTGCGAAAATAAATTGTAGTGTGTTTAGTGATATTTTGAGTTGAATATGTTGCTGTGCAATCAGTAATTTTGATGGGAATTCGGAATCTTATTGCGTAGAAAAAGGATATTTTTTGATTTGCGTTTAAATACTACCCTTTTTAAAAGTGCTCAATAACAATAGACGAATTAGATTTTAGACGATCAGCGACGAACTTTTACCGTCTAACGGATGCTTTTGAAGCGACCATAATCACATTGTAAACTATTTAAAGTCTAATATCTAAAGTATTTTATCCCACAGATGACTTTTTAGTTTCACCCCTTTAAATTTCCAAAAATCCCTTCTTAGTGGTCACCTTACAACATAAAAATAAGCCATGTGCAGTAAAATGCTTCAAAAATTTTAAAAAAAGTTTCAAACATAAATAGGAAATAAAAAAACGAAAACGATTCACCAACGAATTTCCACCTTTGCACCTTTGCACCTCTGCACCTCCTTACGGGTAGAATTGCCATAAACCAATAAATAAATACATGAATTATTTTTATCAACCAAGCGTTACTATTTAATAACACGTATCACACTCAAAAGCGTAGAAATATCACACAAACTTTCAAACCCCTTTTTACCTCATTAGGGGTGGAATTGCCAAAAATCAATAAATATGAATGAATTCTTTTTATCAACTAAGAGTATAAATCTACTTTTGCGGGGTTGTGGAGGTAGGGGGAGGGGGTTGTTGGCATTGCTTAACAGGTTAACTGCCAGAGAACGAGACACAATAGAAAATGTATTGTTTGTCAGGCATCTGGCAGTTAAGGTGTTAATAAATCTTGTATCTGTTGGAATGGTAAAGAGAACGTTACTTTATACACGGCTGCCACTGAGCTAAAACAATACCTGAAGGAGATTGAGAATGAAACGCTGAAGAATAAACTAGAAAACTTGGATGCTTCAGCTAAGAACGAATACTCACTGTGGAAAACTGTAAAAAGTAGTAAAACAGCACCCCAATTGGCCAAAAACCCCATTAAATTTCAAAACAACACATGGGCTAAAAATGACACAGACCGTGCCGAGGCTTTTGCTTCCTTTTTAACCGACTTACAAAAAAGGAGGAGGTTCTATGTTCGACTTCTTGTATGTTTTTTTTTTTTTTTTTTTTATGTATGTTCACCGATATCTCCGTCAATTGTGGACCGATTTTGAAAATTCTTTTTTGTTTGAAAGAGTATGTTTCGAAATTGGTCCCATTTTAATTTGGTGAACGTCTAATGAAGAACTTCGGAGATACACAACAGAACTCTTCAATAAATAACGGCAAAACTCTCGGGATTGCTGCAATCGCATGTCTGTTTGTTGTTTATACTATTTCATAACATAACATCACGCCAGTACGCTCTAAAGGGGTACGCAGATCTCTCATTTCACCGGTTATGTTCAATTTTGATGTTATTCGGTTAATCTATTCTGGAGTTAAAGGAACCATAGTAAACAACTTGCTATTAGGTAGGTAAAACTAAAAAGGGAAAAATAAAAAACTTTTTTCAAAAAAATACTACCGACTTCCAAATGAAAAACTACAAAGTGAAAAATAACTTAACTTTTGGAAGTCGGTGTCCGTATCCACAAAAAAATGGTTCCTACGAAAGACACCGACTTCCAAAAGTTAAGTTATTTTTCACTTTGTAGTTTTTCATTTGGAAGTCGGTAGTATTTTTTTGAAAAAAGTTTTTTATTTAGCTGAAGTTTTCACTCCCAATAACTGTGATGCAGGTACTGACAAAGAAATTGAGGAATACTTGCAAGCGGACCTACAACTTAGTCTCCCAATGCCTAGTTGCTCACCTCGAGAAGTTCAGAGGGAGATAAGAAAATTGGAACTAAGAAAAGCACCGGGTTTCTGCTTGATAACAGCAGAGATACTAAGGCAGCTTCCAAAAAAAGCCGTAGTGTTCATTACGCAGCTATTTAATAGTATTTTAAGAACAGGATATTACCCAAAAGTGTGGAAGATATCCGAAATTATCATGATTCCGAAAGCGGGAAAGCCGCCGGAAATGAACGCTCGCTGCAAGCAAGCACGAAAAACGTGTGGTATTCTTTTTATTATGGATAATATTTGAATATTGAAACAACAAACGAAAAATTTGACTTCGTGTCTGTAAAACTGTGTGGACCGACGGATCGCATTATATGCGTGTTCGTATGCAAACGGTCGTTGTATGAAATAATGTGAAACGACGTGACGGTACCGGCGCTCGGACGCGCCAAGTGTTCGTCACGTCTAATGAGTTTATGCTCTTTTATTATAATATAATGTGAGGCACTCTATAGATTCCGGGCGGAATCGTATATGATGTTGCGAATGTGTTAACAAACTTTACACACGTGAACTCGTCTCGTTACGAACGTTCCCAAAGGGGGCTTCTGGTCTGTGCATGATGATCTGTCGTTATGGCACAGCCGAACGCCCTTATGCACGCGCAGCGCGTCTGACGGGTTGAGATATACGCGTTCAGACGTTCGCGCGTGCGACCCAAAAATCCATAATAAACACACACAGAGCTCGCCCGTCTGCGTAGGCGTATCTACGATCGTGAACGCTTGGGAATGAGGACCTTCGTTGTGCTGCGCGCTTGATCGCGCGCGTGTGCATCGATGTCTCTTATAAACGAAGCTCCCTGGTTGATCCTGCCAGTAGTTATATGCTTGTCTCAAAGATTAAGCCATGCATGTCTCAGTGCAAGTCGTATTAAGGCGATACCGCGAATGGCTCAATATATCAGTTTTGGTTCCTTAGATCTTACTCAGTTACTTGGATAACTGTTGTAATTCTAGAGCTAATACATGCAATCAGAACTCTGACCAGTGATGGGATGAGTGCTTTTATTAGGTCAAAACCAATCGACGGAGGGCCTCGCGTCCGAAGTCGTTAATTTTGATGAATCTGGATAACTTTTGCCGATCGCATGGTCCAGTACCGGCGACGCATCTTTCAAATGTCTGCCTTATCAACTTTCGATGGTAGTTTCTGCGACTACCATGGTTGTCACGGGTAACGGGGAATCAGGGTTCGATTCCGGAGAGGGAGCCTGAGAAACGGCTACCACATCCAAGGAAGGCAGCAGGCGCGCAAATTACCCACTCCCGGCACGGGGAGGTAGTGACGAAAAATAACGATACGGGACTCTTACGAGGCCTCGTAATCGGAATGAGTACACTTTAAATATTTTAACGAGGAACAATTGGAGGGCAAGTCTGGTGCCAGCAGCCGCGGTAATTCCAGCTCCAATAGCGTATACTAAAATTGTTGCGGTTAAAAAGCTCGTAGTTGCATTTGTGCGCCGCGCTGTCGGTGCACCGCATCCGCGGTGATACTGACACGTCTGCGGAGCATATCGTCGGTGAGCCGTCGGTCAAACGTCGGTTCAATATCAAAATCCTATCGCGGTGCTCTTCAATGAGTGTCGAGGTGGGCCGACAATTTTACTTTGAACAAATTAGAGTGCTCAAAGCGGGCTCAAAATGCTGCTTGAATATTTCGTGCATGGAATAATAGAATATGATCTCGGTTCTATTTTGTTGGTTTTCAGAACTCCGAGGTAATGATTAATAGGGATAACTGGGGGCATTCGTATTGCGACGTTAGAGGTGAAATTCTTGGATCGTCGCAAGACGAACATCAGCGAAAGCATTTGCCAAAGGTGTTTTCATCAATCAAGAACGAAAGTTAGAGGTTCGAAGGCGATTAGATACCACCCTAGTTCTAACCGTAAATATGTCATCTAGCGATCCGTCGACGTTACTACAATGGCTCGGCGGGCAGCTTCCGGGAAACCAAAGATTTTGGACTCCGGGGGGAGTATGGTTGCAAAGCTGAAACTTAAAGGAATTGACGGAAGGGCACCACCAGGAGTGGAGCCTGCGGCTTAATTTGACTCAACACGGGAAATCTCACCAGGCCCGGACACCGGAAGGATTGACAGATTAACAGCTCTTTCTTGATTCGGTGGGTGGTGGTGCATGGCCGTTCTTAGTTGGTGGAGCGATTTGTCTGGTTAATTCCGGTAACGAACGAGACTCTAGCCTGCTAAATAGGCGTCGTCATTTAGGTGTGCGTGGCTTCGGTCACGCAACTCACTGGCGACGTATTAAAATTCTTCTTAGAGGGACCGGCGGCTTCGAGCCGCACGAGATTGAGCAATATCAGGTCTGTGATGCCCTTAGATGTCCTGGGCCGCACGCGCGCTACACTGAAGGAATCAGCATGTTCTCCCTGGCCTAGAGGCCCGGGCAACCCGCTGAAACTCCTTCGTGCTGGGGATTGGGGTTTGCAATTATCCCCCATAAACGAGGAATTCCTAGTAAGCGCGAGTCATAAGCTCGCGTTGATTACGTCCCTGCCCTTTGTACACACCGCCCGTCGCTACTACCGATTGAATGATTTAGTGAGGTCTTCGGACCGACACGCGGTGGCTTCACGGCCGTCGGCGTTGCTGGGAAGTTGACCAAACTTGATCATTTAGAGGAAGTAAAAGTCGTAACAAGGTTTCCGTAGGGGAACCTGCGGAAGGATCATTAACGTGTAACGCTAAGCGTGTATTTTTCAAAAGTACACGACGCGCGTAAACGTGAATATACAATCCAAAAACAAATAATCTTAAAAAAAGATTAATAAGAAGAGCAAACGAAACGCGCGCGTCGGCGGGCGCGCTTCACGTTCTGCGTTGAAGCGCGCTAGCGTCGCGCGCGCGTCTTGCTCGCGTCGCGTCCTCGCACGGTACATAGACTGGTATGAAAATCCGCACCACGAGTACCGTTGGACGCGTTCGTTAACACATATCGTCCCTCATACTGCGGTGGGACAAGATTGTTTTGATTTATTTTAATAACAAGAAATTTTTCTATTATTTGTGTAACAAAAAAATGTATCTATCCATGTGGTAGTATGTTTTTAAACTATTACCCTGGACGGTGGATCACTTGGCTCGCGGGTCGATGAAGAACGCAGTTAACTGCGCGTCATAGTGTGAACTGCAGGACACATTTGAATATCGACATTTCGAACGCACATTGCGGTCCGTGGAGACACATCCAGGACCACTCCTGTCTGAGGGCCGGCTGTATAAAATACAAATGCCACATTGCGTTTCGTGTTATGCGTCACGCACATGACGGTTCTGCGCGAGGAGGGGTGACCCCCTTCGCGTTGTCCGTTCAAATATAACGATAATTTTTATTACTGTACAATAAGACATTTTTTTCGAACGACGAGTTTTCGACGCGTACGGGCGTACAAAAGAAACGCGGCGGTCGTGTGGAAACACGCGTGCGCTCGCGACTCTTCGGTCGGTGATATAATCGCTAACCAGCGAGGGTTGCGTCGTGCACGAGTCGCGTTTCTCGTCCGTCACGCGTCGTCACCACGTTGTCGGGAGACAAGTCGAAAGAGAATGTTTTATAATCAAATGTACAATTATATAAATGCACGAGTAGGCGGACTCGACGTCCGAAGAGCGCCGTCGGCGACGTCGTCGTTCACGATCAACAAAATCGAGTTCGGTGTGCGTCGTCGTCGTCGCTATGACGGATATCGTGTCTGCCTCATATTTTTATCGTTGGCCTCAGATCAGGGAGGATCACCCGCCGAATTTAAGCATATTAGTAAGCGGAGGAAAAGAAACTAACCAGGATTTCCTTAGTAGCGGCGAGCGAACAGGAATGAAGCCCAGCACTGAATCCCGCCGTCGTTCAGGCGGCGGGAGGTTCCGCTTTCTCGTCGCGATCACTCCTGTCCAAGTTCGTCTTGAACGGGGCCGTTTTCTCGTAGAGGGTGCCAGGCCCGTAGCGACGGAGGATCGCGGCGAGTGGGACTCTCCTTAGAGTCGGGTTGCTTGAGAGTGCAGCCCTAAGTGGGTGGTAAACTCCATCTAAGGCTAAATATTACCGCGAGACCGATAGCGAACAAGTACCGTGAGGGAAAGTTGAAAAGAACTTTGAAGAGAGAGTTCAAGAGTACGTGAAACCGTTCAGGGGTAAACCTGCGAAACTCGAATGAACGAACGGAGAGATTCATCGTCATTCCGCGGCGTACGGACGCGCGCCTCGATGTCGTCGGCTTCGGTCGGTAGGCACGGGTCGCGTCCGTCGACGTCCGCGGACGGCGTGTACTTCTCTCTTACTAAATGCATCGCGACCCGTTCGATGTCGGTCTAAGCGCTGTACGGGAGCCCCGTTGCCCCTTCACGGGGGTGATGGGACCGCGACGGTGGCCGACCGGCCGTCGGACGGTAGTTTTGACGAATCGCGCACGCGTTTATACGCGTCCGGCCCGACGCAAGTCAACGTCGTATCCTGTGTCTACGCCTTAGTGCGGACGCAGGTGCGGCGCGTCTGTTGTCGCCGCCGTGCCGTCTCGGACTGTGCGCGTCTCTGTCTGCGATGATTCAGTTTCGGGCACTCGCAGGACCCGTCTTGAAACACGGACCAAGGAGTCTAGCATGTATGCGAGTCATTGAGATAATAAAACTGAAAGGCACAACGAAAGTGAAGGCGCGCGCTAGCCGCGTGCTCAGGGAGGATGGAGCGTCGATCTAGGTCGATCTCTCGCACTCCCGAGGCGTCTCGTTTCCAATCCGTGAATGCAGGCGCGCTCTGAGCATAAATGCTGGGACCCGAAAGATGGTGAACTATGCCTGGTCAGGTCGAAGTCAGGGGAAACCCTGATGGAGGACCGTAGCGATTCTGACGTGCAAATCGATCGTCGGAACTGGGTATAGGGGCGAAAGACTAATCGAACCATCTAGTAGCTGGTTCCGTCCGAAGTTTCCCTCAGGATAGCTGGCGTCGATTTGAACAGTCTCATCCGGTAAAGCGAATGATTAGAGGCATTGGGGCCGAAACGACCTCAACCTATTCTCAAACTTTAAATGGGTGAGTACTCCGGCTTACTCGAACGATGAAGCCGGAGATCTGATGACGGTGCCAAGTGGGCCAATTTTGGTAAGCAGAACTGGCGCTGTGGGATGAACCAAACGTAGAGTTAAGGCGCCTAAAAAACGCTCATGGGACACCATGAAAGGCGTTGGTCGCTCATGACAGCAGGACGGTGGCCATGGAAGTCGGAATCCTCTAAGGAGTGTGCAACGACTCACCTGCCGAAGCAACCAGCCCTGAAAATGGATGGCGCTGAAGCGTTTTGCCTATACACTACCGTTACGGGCATGTGCGACGTTCTTTGTGACGTCAATAAGCCGTAACGAGTAGGACGTGCGCGGCGGAGAGCGCAGAAGGGTCTGGGCGTGAGCCCGCCTGGAGCCTCCGTCGGTGCAGATCTTGGTGGTAGTAGCAAATACTCCAGCGAGGCCCTGGAGGACTGACGTGGAGAAGGGTTTCGCGTGAACAGTAGTTGCTCGCGAGTCAGTCGATCCTAAGCTCAAGGAGAAATCTTATGTCGATGTGGCGTGTTTTTTCAAATATATGATTATGTATGTAACAATGCATCTTTATTATATGGATAAATAACGCCCTTTGAGCGAAAGGGAATCCGGTTCCTATTCCGGAACCCGGCAGCGGAACCGTTTCAATAATCGTTCCCTCGTTTTTACAGCGAGTGTTCGACGGGGTAACCCAAAGTGGCCTGAAGACGCCGCCGAGAGGTCCGGGAAGAGTTTTCTTTTCTGCCTGAGCGTTCGAGTTCCATGGAATCCTATAGAAGGGAGATATGGTTCGGAACGCGAAGAGCACCGCATTTGCGGCGGTGTCCGGATACTCTCTGCGGACCTTGAAAATTCAGGTGAGGGATGTACGTAGAGATGTCGCGCCGGTTCGTACCCATATCCGCAGCAGGTCTCCAAGGTGAAGAGCCTCTAGTCGATAGAATAATGTAGGTAAGGGAAGTCGGCAAATTGGATCCGTAACTTCGGAATAAGGATTGGCTCTGAGGACCGGGGCGTGTCGGGTTTAGACGGGAAGCGGATGCGGCCGGTGCCGGGCCTGGTCGATGCTCTGGCGTCTCTCGGGGCGCTAGGGCGGACTCTGGACCCGCGTTCCGGCCTTCCGCGGATCTTCCTAGCCGTAAGGCCGTGTCGGTTTCGTCTCTTGCGCGATCGGCGCGGTTCTGTACGACCGCCGTTCAACGGTCAGCTCAGAACTGGCACGGACAAGGAGAATCCGACTGTCTAATTAAAACAAAGCATTGCGATGGCCCTCGCGGGTGTTGACGCAATGTGATTTCTGCCCAGTGCTCTGAATGTCAACGTGAAGAAATTCAAGCAAGCGCGGGTAAACGGTGGGAGTAACTATGACTCTCTTCTTACTCAGGCGTAAGCTCTCTCTGGGGTTGAGCTCTCTTGTTGCCGGAGACCTATTATGGTTGTCCACGTTTGTGGGCAGCAAGACCCACATTCGTTAATCCCAGTGACAGCAACAGCTGGCAATGCTGGTTTTGGCTCCTACCCTTGGCCTCACGAGGCGACTGTGTGCTCTTTCTATCTAGCAAACAAGGGAGGGGGGGGCAGCCATGAATTTCTTTCTTAAGCACAAGCTCTCGGGGGGAACGAGTTCTCTTACTGTCAGAGACTGAGTCGGTTACTCTCGTTTGTGGATGTGTACCCTCTTGACTACCGCTATCAGCCAACTGGGAAGATGCAGTCCACAAACGGCAAGGGTCCTAGTCATACGTCAACAACATCAGACGAGGCTTGGGCCCACACCTACCCTTGGCCTGCACGTGGCGCCGCTGCCAAGCCAACAAGGGGGGGGGGAGGCTATTCACCAACGAGTGGACTGGATAGCAAGGACAGTCCACCAAAGAAGGCATCCCATGGTGAGTATGCCTTTTGAACGATGTTGAGGTGTCGCGCATACCTCCCCGCATTGACCAGTAAATGGTCAGGGGAATGGTGAGCCTGGAGGCCCTGGTCACGGAATCCGACTAGGGTGCGCAATCACATGCAGTCTAGCAGTGTGTATCCAGGACTGGCTCTGGGGGAGGTTCCCAGAGAAGCCCCGATGGAGGTCTACGGACTTCAAATCTAGCAGCTCGTAAGGCTGGGGCGTACGAGAGCTGTGGGTGTACCTGTGGCAAGGGTTAGCCGCCCTGTCACAACAGGTTTATTAGGTCGCTTTCGATTTTAATAAAGGAATAGAAGGTCGAACCTCCGGCCTCCCACAGGAGTCGGAGGCGTCGACCCTTAAACCTGTAAGCCCGACTGCTCGATCTCCGCCTGGGTCTGGGCGGGGGACGGGCGATTGGACATTTCCGGAGTGTGGTGCATCATTCCGGACCAAAACAGGGTTGGGCGTGCACAAGAAGCGTGCCCACCCTGTGACGGCAAACGTCGCAGCAGCGCCACCGCAGGTGAAGGTGAGATGGCGTGGGGAAGAGGGGGAACTCTTAGCTCAGACAGAGGCACGTCTGGTTAGAGCTGGAAGTAGTGCCAGGTCCATAAACCAGGACATAATGAGGGAGTTGCCTAATTTTGGGCGCACCCTAGAAGCGATAAAGGGGTACCGGAGAAAGGAGGCCTATCAAAGCCGGGTACAAGCGTGCCTGAATGAACTGGCTGAGGTCAACTTGAAGACAAATTGAGGACAATAACGCAACGTTGGGAAAAAGTAGATAGTACTTATTGGAAACTCGATAACATGTTGGTCAACACGCAAGCATTTGAAAGTGATTACAACAGATTAGAGAGGCTGTATGAATTCAGCAAGGAACAAATAAACAAGAGGATTTGGGATAGCAAACATCAGGAAAAATCCACGCCCAAAATTGAACTTCCGATTTTCAGTGGTAGCTATGCCCAGTGGACAACATTCAAGGACCTATTCGTAGAAATTGTGCATCGTAACACTTTCATCTCAAATGCTCAAAAAATGCAACATCTGAAAGCGAAATTGAAGGGAGAGCCCGAGCGATTAATACAGCACATGAACATCAGTGCTGATAACTACGAAGCTAGTTGGCAGATTCTTCAACAGAGATATGATAATAAGAGGCTATTATTTACCTACCAGGCAAAAATTTTATTGAGTCTACCCAACATACAAACACAAACACATTGAGTGCCTTCAGGCTATTAAGAATCTGCAGTACGACACTTCTAGTTGGGACCCCTTAGTAGTTCACATATTAATGCAAAAGCTGGACGCAGACACACGCCAGTCATTCAATGAATCCATGGAAAAACCAAAGGAAATGCCACCATTAAACGAGTTCCTGAAATTCATTGAAACCAAGTTCATGTCAATGGAATCGGGTACAAACCCGAACCGCCCACGAAACTTTAACATTCAACAGTTAAACATTCAGCCGAAAACAGTTCATAATGCAACATACAGCAAGCCTAAGGTGCAGCAACATACCAATCATGGGGGAACAAAGAACATGCCGAGATCATTTCATTACAAGCAAACATTTAATAATTCCTTTATAACTTGTCCGAAATGTTATAAGCAACACGGGCTCTATAATTGCAGAGAATTTTTATGTATGTCACCAGAAGAAAGGTTAAAGACCGCTTACAACCTACATGTATGTCTAAATTGCCTATTTAGTCATAACGGCGAAAAATGTACGTCGGAAAAAAAGTGCAAGCACTGCGATGAGCCACATAGCAGCATTTTGCATGAAGCGATTGGTGTTGCGAAATCGAGAACCAGCAGGGCTAATGTAGGTCAACAATTGAACACGCATTTAGCACATGACAACTCAAATGAGGTACTGCTAGCCACGGCCCAGGTCAAAACAATAGCTTATGATGGAACTACGATCATTTTACGCGCATTATTGGACCAGGGCTCTCAGGTTAGCTTAATTACAGAAAATGCTGCACAAAGATTGCAGTTAAAACGAAACAAGTTGAGCGCGGTGGTGTCAGGTGTTGGTGCTTCAGCCACCACCAAGTGTAAAGGAGTGCTCCATCTTAAATGCCAAGCGATTTACAATGACTTCAACATTAACATTAATGCACTTATTATGAAGGCAATAACAAACAAACTGCCAAGTAAAACAGTAAATAAAGGTAATTTTGAACATATACAACATTTAAAACTCGCTGATCCTGATTTCAACATACCTCAGGATATAGATTTACTTTTAGGAGCCGATGTATATTCCGAAATATTGCTAGAGGGATTAATAAAAACAAACACGTCATCCATCATAGCACAACAAACACAATTCGGCTGGGTAGTATGTGGTAATTACAAAACATTCAATTGTCATGTAATTGTCAACAAC
The DNA here is from genome assembly GCA_949775005.1 of Orthosia gothica. Lineage (NCBI taxonomy): Eukaryota > Metazoa > Arthropoda > Insecta > Lepidoptera > Noctuidae > Orthosia > Orthosia gothica. The sequence continues at coordinate 24,657,060 of OX459053.1, read as the reverse complement.
ATTCAAGATCTTGCCCAGTTCTGGGAACAGGAGTCCTTGCAAGAAAACATAGAAGATGTGGACCCTGAAAACAAGTGCGAACAGCTGTACAAAGAGACAACAACACGACTTCCTGATGGACGATACCAAGTTCGTCTCCCCCTCAAGGACAATTTTATTGAACACTTAGGAACATCAAAACCACAGGCTATCGCTCAATTTCAACAACTAGAGCGAAAGATGGCAAAAAATCATGCGTTTGCAAAAGATTATAAAGCTTTTATGGAAGAATATGAAGAAATGGGGCACATGGAGCATGTCGAAAGTAACACTAGGAACAAAAACATTGAATATTTTCTCCCGCACCATGGTGTTGTGCGGCCAGGTGCTATCACAACGAAACTAAGAGTTGTGTTCAACGCGTCGGCAAAAACCAGTTCAAAACACAGTCTTAATGACTTAATGGAGGCGGGACCGAATCTACAAAAAGATATCCTTAGCATTTTGTTGAAATGGAGACAATACAAATACGTCTTAACATCGGATATTGAGAAAATGTACCGATTTATAATGGTACATCCAGAACATCAACACTTACAGAAAATAGTGTGGAGGAATTGTCCACGGCAACTGCTAAGAGAATATCAACTGCGTACAGTCACCTATGGTACTAAGGCCGCTCCGTTCTTAGCACTACGAACACTTCAACAGCTAGCGATGGACGAAGGTGACAAGTACCCGGAAGCTAAAAACATCTTACTCAACCAATTTTTTGTAGATGATGCGTTATTTGGAAAGGATACCATGGAAGAGGCCCGAGACACAAGAGACCAACTTATAAAGTTATTGAAAGAAGGAGGCTTCAATCTCAGAAAGTGGTCGAGTAACGAACATCAACTGCTTGAAGATCTGCCAGAACATATGGTTAGCCCAGTCAGTTTAAGCTTTACAGAGGCATCGGCTTCCAAAGCATTAGGCTTGACATGGGATCCGAAACACGATGAATTTATATTTTCACCCACATTAAAAAACAAAAACAACATTGGCATTAACAAAAAATCGTCAAAACGACAAATATTAAGCGACATATCAACAATTTTTGATCCTTTGGGGTTGCTATCCCCAATAACAATTAAGGCAAAAATTTTATTCCAACAAATCTGGAAGTACAAAATCGAATGGGATGATACTGTTCCGGATGAAATAGAAAAGGAATGGAGAACACTAAAAACTGAGTTAACAAACATGCAACCTTTCAAAATTAACCGATGGCTAGGATTAGAAGCAAACAAGGATTGGGAATTACACGCATTCTGTGACGCATCGGAAAAAGCGTTCTCGTGCGTAGTGTACAGCAAGGTTACAGAGGGAAAACAGCAACCAATTACATTGGTTGCGGCAAAAACAAAGGTCGCTCCAATCCAAAAACAACAAACACTTCCCAGACTTGAGCTATGCGGTGCTCAGCTGTTAGCTCAACTGGTCAAGAAAATAAAACATTGCCTCGGTAAACCTAGCATAAAAGTAACAGCATGGACGGACTCAATGATCGTGCTTGGCTGGCTGAAGGGCGATGTCTCGCGATGGAAGGCCTATGTCGGACACAGAGTTCAGGAGATAACATCAGTAGTGCCCGCAGGGAGTTGGAAGCACGTAAGATCAGAGCAAAACCCGGCTGACTGCGCGTCACGTGGACTACTACCTTCTCAGTTACATAAGTTTCCTCTGTGGTTTTATGGACCAGAATGGCTAAACAGTGAAGACATCCCTGAAACATATGACACGTTTAAGACACCAGAAATAGAAGTTAAAAGGGTGCATGCAGTTCTAAGAACTACTGAAAACATGAACGTTGTAACAGAACTCCTAATCAAGAACAGCTGTATTATGACTATAATACGCATCGTAGCTTGGGTGTCGCGTTTCATAACTAACACGTCACAAAACAATCGTCACAGGAAAGACGCAGCTATGAATCATACAAACATGAATGACCCGCCCGCGTCAAAACAATGTAATCTAACACTCGCTGATATTCGATGCGCCACTAACATAATTATAAAACATGTACAGAATGAACATTACGGACAAGAAATGCAAGATTTAAAAACAAAAGGAAGGGTAAGCAATAATAGAGGGCTTCTGAAACTTTGCCCTTACCTAGATAAAAATAACATTTTACGCGTCGGAGGGAGATTACAGAATTCAAACTTACCTGAAGAAACAAAACACCCTGTTATCATCCCAAAAAACAGCAAGCTGGCACATCTTCTGATTGCCCGTGCGCATGTTATAACACTACATGGTGGAGCGAGACTAACTATGGCTACATTGAGACAAAAATATTGGATAACAGGAGGAAATAACACGGTAAAAAAATGCCTGCAAGACTGTGTAAAATGTTGTCGCTTCAAACCATCGAAGCAATACCAATTAATGGCCGACCTACCCAGTGAGAGGATAACGCAATCACCACCATTCTATCACACAGGAGTCGACTTCACAGGTTTTGTCATTGTTAAACTAAACAAGGGTCGAGGCGTCAGAACGAGTAAAGGTTATGTCGTTGTATTCGTATGCATGGCAACAAAGGCAGTGCATTTGGAACTTGCATCAGATCTAACGTCACAAACATTTATACTGGCCCTCAACCGCATGATTGGGCGACGAGGCTGTCCGAAACATATTTACTCCGACAACGGAACAAACTTTGTTGGAGCCGAAAGGGAGTTAGCCAAACAACTACACATCTCGCAAACATTTAACAACGACATTTTATCGAAAAGGAACACCGAGATGGGGATAGAGTGGCATTTCAACGCCCCAAGCTGGCCCACTGCGGGCGGACTTTGGGAGGCTGCAGTTAAGTCTATGAAATATCACTTAAAGCGTGTCCTAGGAGAGCAAAAGTTGACATGCGAAGAGTTTTTAACACTGCTTACTCAAATCGAAGCCTGTATGAACTCTAGACCACTTTGCCCTTTAACGGAGGACGTGGACGATATTGATTATCTTACTCCAGCACATTTTTTAATTGGCCGACCAATAACATTCTTACCTACGGAAAATTTCGAAAAGCAAAACATCAACATTCGTCATAGGTGGCAGTTATTAAACAAAATGAAACAAGGGTTTTGGACCAGGTGGTCGTCAGAATATCTGCAACAACTTCAAGTTCGTAGTAAATGGCTGAACAAAACAAATAATTTATCAATAGGGGATATTGTCTTGATCAAAGAAGACAACCTCCCTCCTGCGAAATGGGCACTTGGGCGAATACAGGAAGTTCACCCGGGAAGAGACAATCTAGTCAGAGTAGTGACGATGAAAACTAGAACAGGGCTGCTAACAAGACCAATAACAAAATTAGTCAAACTCCCAATACCTGAATCGCATATACAAATACCTGACACTACCACCAATGACAAAATCTGCACAGAAAACCAAAAATCTACAAAAAATAACTCCAACAGGAAACAACGATTTAAATCAAGGAATATAAGTTCCAGCCTGCTATGTACACTCATAACATTACTAACATTATTTAAGCCCACATATCAAAGCAACGACGCAATAAATATCACACCATTTGAACCAAATAGAGCAGTGTACTTTGACAAAATCGGCAATTTGCAAAGCGTACACGATGACTGGAAGATTGTTACCTACTATAATATGACATCTTACTGGCAAGGCATGGAAAACATACATAGAGTTGTAAAACACCTGGGAGAAAGGTGTGAGCAATTTGCATACCAAACTATGTGCAAAACCATTATGACTGAATTCGATCAGGAACTCAACGAACTAGATCATAACAATTACATGTTGGCAACACATCATGGGCAAACAAAGGGACGCGTTACCCGAGGTCTAGTCAATGGAATAGGTTACCTTGCAAACAGCCTATTCGGCGTGCTAGATGAAAGGTTCGCGATACAATATAAAAAGGACATAGAAACATTGCAAAATAACAGAGACCATTTATTGAACCTGATCAAAGGTCAAACATCAATCATTGAGGCACATAATAACATTTTAAAGAGAAATGAAGAGACGATGAACACTCAATTCAATCTCTTAAACCAACATCTTAACGCTACCGAGAACTATTTACAGAAATTGGGTAATGTTGTTGAGCAAGAGGAAGCTTTGAACTACTTCAACACAATGGCTCTGACTAGTTCAACAATTCTGTCTAAACTGCGCCACATCCAACACACGCTTTTAGACACAGCTATTAACATTCACCATGGTCATGTAGATACCAGACTTTTACCGCAGAACCAGCTCTTTCAGGAGCTCAACATTATCTCTGGACAATTGCCACAACAATTATCGTTACCTGTTGACAACATACAAAACCAATTAGCTGACATATACAAACTACTAGAGGTGAAATCCAGACTATTTGATAAATATTTTATCATCGAAATTACATTACCATTAACAGGCGACACACCATTCACAATCTATAAAACAGTTCCTATTCCGATGATAAAAAACAACAAACATTCACTCACAATGAAAACAAATTCAGAATATGTTGCAGTGAATATAAGAAAAGAAACATATATGCAGCTCACAGACAGTGACCTGGAACATTGTATAAAAATTGAACCAAGTACATATGTATGTTCACTAAACAAACCAACACGTAACATGAGAAATCATCAAATTCCATGCGAAATCGGAGCAATAACAAACATTACATTATCAAAATGTATCTATACATCTGAATCCTGCAACAACAAATGGACACCATTACGTAATCCCAACACCTGGCTCTATGTCTGCTGCACGGATTGCCAACTGCAAATAATCTGTGAAGGTCATATGACCACCAAGGCAATACATTTAACGGGCATTTTAGAAGCCAAGGAAGGATGTATAATTAGAAACAACGAAGAAACATATCACACACAAGTTAACTACGCAAACAAAATCTATGTCAACCCGGAAATACCACTAATTGATCTGGAAGACATCAACAATTTAACATCTGTCCAGCCACTTGATTTATCAACTAGACAACAGAACACACAATTTGTAAGAAACGATTATGAAACACTTCATAATTCGTTGAAAGAATTAGAAGATCAAACAAAACAGGCTGAAATGTCGCAACACGACGTGCATCAATACATCGTATCATACTCTACGATGGGACTTCTGATCTTGTCAATAGTCGTCGCGGGAGGAGCCTACGTGTACTGCAAACGCTGCGGCAAGGTCGCCGTCAGCGCTGCCGGCGCGTCCGCCAGATTACCGCCACGGAAGCCACCAAGAGCTGAAGCATCCACTGAAAACATAGAACTTACCTACGCGAGACCTCATTCTTTTAACATTTAACTTTAATCATTTTTTATTCACATTGTTTTAATTTAATAATTTTTATTTACATTAGGAAAATATTCTGTAATAGTTTATCTTAATTATTACCTTTTGCCTTTTGCGTTTGCCCCGCCAAGATGTACGGTTAGCAACCGCACATTGTACTTTGGCCTAGTTTGAATACTGCAAAATTTGTTAATTTATAAAATGTAGTATCGGCACTTAAGCAAGAACGTCAGTCTTCGGTTTGCATCGAGCTCGCGCAACATTCAACATTTTATAACATTTTTATAACATTTTTCTATTATTTTATTATTACTTTATTTAAGTGCAATTTAGTATTAAATACCTTTTTTAACATTAACATTTATTTTATTAAACATTCAACATTAAGTGTAAAGGCTCCTGCCCTTACAACCCTACTCCGAGTGTCACAGGGGAAGCAGATGCGCCAAACAGGGCCACCCCTATCGCGGGCACTGCTAACAGCTCAACACCGGAGCGGCTTCTCGTTGAGGCGGAGGTACCCATCCGACTCACGCCTGACCCCGTAAGCCTGCAAAGCCCGAACCTGTCGCAAACGCTAGACTGCGCTAAAATTGTGGAGGACCTCCTAGCGAGTTCCGAAGCGAGGATGGTGCGGGGCGCGCGTGATGGGAAAAGGCGGGGGCTGCCTAGGCGCAAAAGCCAACACTTGCAAGACACTGCTTTTAGCTTGATGTCTGCGCGAAAGCGGCGAAGAATTGAGTACGCGAGGGTGCAGCGACTGTATAAGACTTGTCGATCCCGAGCGGCTGCTGAGGTCATAGACGGCAAAACTCGGGGCGTCGGGCATAGCCTTGCTGAGCTGGACGCCTATTGGCGACCGGTGATGGAGGCCGTGTCTGATGCCTCGGGGCTCACACCGGAGGTTCTGGGCGCGTTACAACGCTCGGAGCAGTACGGGGGCTGCCGCGACTACTCGCAGCTGTGGACGCCTTTTACTCCCGAGGAGGTGAAGGCGTGTAGGGTCGACAGCAGGTCGGCTCCGGGTCCTGAGGGAATTCTCCCAGGGGCTTGGAATACACTGTCGGCTGTGACTCAGGCGGAAATATTCAACACGTGGCTGATGGCTGGCGAGGTTCCTGAGAAGCTTCGCGGCTGCCGGACGGTCTTCGTGCCAAAGACAGAGAGTCCGCAGGGGCCTGGGGAGTACAGGCCGATTTCGATCGCGTCGGTGCCTGTCAGGCACATGCATTCTGCATTGGCGAAAAGACTAGAGGCATGCTGCCCTCCTGATGCACGACAACGTGGATTTATCTGCGCCGACGGCACACTCGAGAATTCGGCTGTGCTGGACGCTGTGCTTGGAGACTGCGGGAAGAAGCTACATGAATGCCATGTTGCAGTGCTGGATTTTGCCAAGGCGTTCGATACGGTGTCGCATGCGGCACTTATTGATCTGCTGAGGAAAAGAGGCCTGCCTGAGGCGTTCTGTAACTACGTTGCGAGGTTGTATGCCACGTCTGAGACTGTCTTGGATGTGAATGGAACCCGCAGCGACCCCGCAAGAGTGGGCCAGGGAGTTCGGCAGGGAGACCCATTGTCGCCGTTGTTGTTCAACATGGCCATGGATGCGATTTTAGCGGCCTTACCGAGGGGAGTTGGCTATAGGCTAGAGGGCGAGAGTGTCTCTGCCTTGGCTTATGCTGACGACCTAGTCCTGCTTGCAGGTTCAAAGGTGGGCATGCAGTCCTCCATTGACTGTGTCTGGCGCACTGGCAGGATGATGGGCCTATTTATCAGTCACGCGAAAAGCGCTGTGCTTTCGATGGTGCCAGACGGGAAGCGAAAAAAGGTGAACTACCTGACCGACGGTACCTTTAAGGTTGGAACACGATGATTGCGGCAAGTCACCTGCGTTGAACGCTGGCGCTATCTTGGAGTGGACTTCAAGGCTTCTGGATATGTGACGTTAGAGCACAGCATTAAAGACGCCTTAGTTAATATAACTAAGGCACCCCTTAAGCCGCAGCAGCGGCTCGAGATTGTAAGGGTACACCTGATCCCCAGATTCCTGCACGGTCTCGTGCTGGGAGTCATCATGGAGGACAGGCTGCGAATGCTCGACGTCCAAATCCGGAGGGCAGTAAGGACTTGGCTGAGGCTACCAAAGGATGTGCCTGTCGGGTACTTCCACGCAGCAACCGCGGACGGCGGCTTGGCGATCCCATCGTTGAGGACTTGTGTGCTGGATCTAATTCAAAAGAGATTCGGCCGCTTGGACTTGTCGCGATGGCCAGTGGCTAAAGCCGCCGCCAGATCCGAAAGGATCCGAAGGAAGCTGCAGTGGGCCGATAGGTTACTCCGAAAATTCACGAGAGAGAACCCCAAGACTGGCGAGCGAATGACAGCTCTGTATTGGCGTGAAGCCCTGCATGCGTCCGTGGATGGACACGAGTTGCGTGAAAGTCCACGAGTTCCTGCGTCTACGAAGTGGATGCGGGGGCGCAGCATGCAGTATACTGGCCGGGACTTCGTGCAGTTCGTGCACACTCATATAAACGCGCTCCCGTCGCGAGTACGCAATACACGGGGGCGCAGGACTGGTGTGGAGTCTGAGTTGAACTGCCGTGCAGGTTGCATGGTTAGGGAGACGACGGCACACACCATCCAACAGTGTCACAGAACACACGGCGGCCGTATTGAACGCCACAACTGCATTGCGGATGTCGTTTGCTCCGCCACGTCCGAGAAGGGGTGGAAGAACGTGAAGGAGCCGAAGGTCAGGACCGCGTTGGGCCTCAGAAAGCCTGACATCATCGCCTCCAGGAATGGTGTGGGGGTAATTGTGGACGCACAGGTGGTCTCGGGTCAGCGATCACTCGATGAGCTCCATCGTGAAAAACGTAACAAATACGGGAAGCAGGAGGAGCTTGTCGAGAAAGTTGCAGACATACTAGGACTGCCTTGTAAGGAGAGCGTTCACTCGACCTCCTGCACTATTTCCTGGAGGGGCGTATGGAGCCTAGCCTCTTATAGAGAGCTAAAGAGGTTCGTCGGGCTCGATGAGGGAGTGTTGGCTGGCATCCCGTCGTTGGCTCTAAGAGGATCCCACATGAACTGGACGAGGTTCAATCGCTTGACGACCCGCCTTGACTGAGTCGGGGAACGAGTCGTCGGGTTCCTGTGGTTGCGGGCCGCCGCCGGGCCCAGGGGTCGAAAAGCTCCCACCAATGGGCTCACCCATTTTTATTTGTGTACCAATTTTTCGTCCTCGACATACCATCCGACCGGCGAAATATCGGTAGCCTGGTGACAGTAGGGGGAAGTGGGAGTCGCGTCACAGTCCATAATGATTACAGTAAGTTTTCATTAATTGGACGAAGGCATGGTCGAGCTAAAATAGCCAAATGCCTCGTCATCTAATTAGTGACGCGCATGAATGGATTAACGAGATTCCCACTGTCCCTATCTTCCATAATTGGAAAAGAAGGAAAAAGAATAAAAAAATAATTTAATTGAATTAGTATACAAAAAAAAGGGTATACAGAGAGAAAAAAAGGAAAAATAATTACAGAAAAAATTAAATGGATATTAGATTTGTAACATATATATATGTATATACGTTTTTATTAAAACTACTGTCATTACTATTGCTATTATTATGTTTTGGTTCTTGTTGTTGTTAGTGTTTAGCTTAAAAATTGTATATGGATTATTGTTTGTCTAACTTTTTGTATTGTTTAACTTTGGTTCTTTATGTTTCTAGTTGTCATGATTATTAAGTATGTATATATATTTTTCTTCCTTTCACATCCCTCACTAGTTGAGGTTAGGTACACGACGGCAGCGAAGGCGTACCGTGTCGTCCGTACCCATGAGCGGGGTACGCGCTAGTGGCCGCCCCAGAATGGGGAGAAAGTCACAAAAGGGACAGGACGAGATTTGTAAAGGAGTCAAGAAGCGACTGCGGTGATAGCGCGCCTTTTTGGCGGGCTATGTCCGCAGCCGTCTCCTTGAGATTCGGCCCATATGACAAGATGTCGGTGGGGCCATGGGTGGTTGGTGGGTGTCCCTATCTTCTACCACCGCCTCATCACCTTCCAGGTGGAAAGAAGAAGTGGGGATCGAGGAGGAGTATGCCGTAGCGTTGGGCCAGGCAGCGAGCCGGTGCACTTTCGGGATCGGGGGGTGGATTGGCCTCGCTTCCAGCAGGCTATCCATGGGCGAATGGGCAGGCTTGCTTTGAAAAGCCAGCGTCCTTTGTCTGCAAGGAATTCACGAAAGTTATTGTAGACACAGCGTGCCAGTGCTTGGGTATGAAAGGGCCACCAAAGGACGCGGGGTATGAATGGTGGAATCCGGAGCTCGAGAAGCTTCGGAAATCGAACAACAGGGCGAGGAATAAATGGCAGGGCGTACGTAAGGCTGGGGGATTGCGAGAGGAGCGTATGAGAGCGGAGTTTCATTTAATAAGAGCGAGATATAGAGAGGCAATATAGAAGGCGGAGCTTGAGCATTTCAGGAGGATTGCTGACTCTGGCAACAGTGACCCGTGGGGGTTGGCATATCGGGCTGCCAGTGGCAGGCTGAGGCCTCCCTCCCGGGTCATAAACGGTACTAAACTGGCGGAGGGCTTTGCGACCTCTGTGGGCGATGCGGCGACGGGTCTATTGCAGGCGCTTTGCCCAGATGACGATCCATCTTTGGATACCCCTTACCATAGGCAGGTTCGCGTCGCCGCTTCGCTCACCCCGTCAGGCCAAGCTGCGCCTCCTCTGTCGCGTGACAGTCTGGGGGGTATAATTAGGAGTTTGCCTAACACGGCCCCGGGATTGGATGGTATTAGTGCGCGCATTGTGAAGAATGTCTGGGAAGCCGTCCCCGCGGAAGTCACCGCGGTGTACGGCAAGTGTGTTTCTGATGGAGTGTTTCCGGATGTGTGGAAGGCGGGTCGGCTTCTTGTCTTGCCGAAGGGTAATGGGAAGCCACTCACAGACCCCAAGGCCTATAGGCCTTTTTTTTTTTTTTTTTTTTTTTTTTTTGGGACTATCCCACCGCACTATTCCCAAACCACTGCAACTCCTGAAAGCCAGAATCAACAGTGGCGACCACCAGAAAAGCGCCGAGGCAATGAAGCTCGACGATGTCCCGGAGAATGAATTTACCTGTCTTGGATCCCGCAACGAAATTAATCAGAAAAGAATAACGGAGGAGTAGGAAAAATGTAAATTTCCACTTCCCTCCATATCAAGCAGGAGACAGAACAAACAAGGCCAATAGGCACAAAGGGTCATATACAACTGGGATAAGCCCAGTTGCCTAGCACCACGGATAAAAAAAAAAATTAGCGTTAATACATATTAATGGGTCCTAACATTGTGAGCTGTTATATTTGGTTCCAATAATAGGTATGGCAAAAACGCTTGAACGCACGGAAATTTGTTCTAGTTTCCACAAGGTCCGTATAGTAAACAACTCCTGATGCAGCCTGTACATTATTCAACATAATATTACGTTCATTCTGCCAAAGAATACACTCCCATAAGATATGATGTGCAGATTGTACATATTCGCAGTCAGATGTAGAACACTGACATAAAGGCGAGGCAACGAGCTTGAAAGAAAATAATTTACTTTTAAAGTTACCATGTCCCGTGAGAAATTGGGCAACACAGTGATCCACTTCCAGCCACGTGCTGGCCAGCCGCACGCGAACGGATGGAAAGAATTGGTGGAGGTGTCGGCCCTTGATAGAATTATCCCACCTACATTGCCATTCGGATAAAAGTTCCTCCCAGACGTCAATAGGTGGTTTAAATAATCTAGAGATTTTCTCACGGTCACTCCGCGTTAAAAAGTTCGCGTCCGCGGTCTCTCGTGCGGAATAGTACATTGCAGCACGTCGCTGCACTTCAAGGTCGACCGGAAGTACACCAGCAAGTATCGGTAAGGCCTCAGTACTAACCGTCCTGTATGCTTTGCATAAGAATATCAAAGCCAAACGCTGACTTTGAAGTAATTTACGTCGTACCGCCCCTATGGTGGCCCTATCAGCCCAAACAGGCGCCCCATAGCACATACAACCCAAGTAAGTAGCCCCATAAATAGTTTTTAAAGTTAAAAAAGACAGACCCCACGTAGATTTAGATATTCTCGTTAAGGCATAGAAATTTTTTTTTGCTTTTTCACCGACTATTTTAATATGATCTATAAATGCAAAATTCCTCTCTAACACTAGACCAAGACAGCACACGGACTGCTTCCTTTTTACGGGAACGTCATTAAATTTAATAGTAGGACACGATTTAAGATTACCCTTCAAAATGAGTTGATAAGTTTTGTGCGGAGCAAAGGTCAGGCGGTTTCGATCGCCCCACTGAGATATTAATCGTAGGCAAGTGTCAGCCAAGTTCTCGAGTCCAGCTCGAGTACTTGATTGAATGAGCAGAAGACCGTCGTCCGCGTAACCGGTTAATGAACAGCCGCTAGGAAGCGGAATCGCGAGGAAATCATCAAAGCCTAAATTCCATAAAGGTGGACCAATAACCGAACCCTGAGGACATCCCATGGTGAGAGACTTCGACATGGAATGATGACCGAGTTTGAGTTTCGCGGAACCATTTAAAAAGTAAGAGTAAACTAGATTATATATATTTCTGTAGCAGCCCCGAGTTTTCATTTTAAGTAATAGCATTGGCCACCATGCGTTATCAAAAGCCCCAGAAATATCTAGAAAAATCCCAATTACGTACTTATGTTCAGATGTATTAACTATTTTCCTAACAGTAAGGGCCGCGTCTACGGTAGATTTTCCAGTAGTGAAACCGAATTGATTGTTATGAAATTTTGGTCCGTCCGGTAGCAAACGTGGAACGATAAGGCGCTCCAGGAGTTTTCCCAAAGATGGAAGTAATGTTATGGGCCGGTACGACTTAGGGTCGTCCGGGGGTTTGTCGCCACTTTTCGGGATAATTCGTATAAATCCGCGTCGCCATATACGAGGAAATACGCCCTCCGCAATACAACGGTTGTAAACGGTTAAAATCGCATAACCGGCTGTTTTACACGCTTCTATAATCATCCGATTAGATATTTTATCTTCACCCGATGACTTGTTGAGGCCTATAGGCCTATTACACTTCTACCTGTGCTTGGCAAAATTTTAGAGCGCGTAATTCTTAAGTGCGTTCCGACGATCGGCAACCAGATCTCTGCCGCCCAGCACGGATTTTCTCCGGGCAAGTCAACCGTCACGGCGCTCAACGATATCATGAGCACCGTGAGGGAGGGCTCGGGCAAGTATGTGCAGGCCATATTTTTGGACATCTCAGGCGCCTTCGACAACGCCTGGTGGCCGATGATCTTGACTAAAGTCAAGCGGGGGGGGTGCCCGCCCAACATCTTTACGATGCTGTCGGGCTACTTCGCCCGCCGACGTGTTGGTCTTTTCATCGGTGACCGGGTTGTGTGGAAGGTGTCCACCATGGGTTGCCCGCAGGGCTCCGTTCTCGGTCCACCTCTATGGAACCTGCTAATGAATGACTTGCTTCGAATCGTCTTGGGGCATTCGATATCCCGGACTTCGCCTCCTCTATAGAGGCACATTCGTCGCCACGGTCACGTATGCTGCTGCTTGTTGGTACAAACGAGCGACACTCCACGTTGTTCGCAGCGCGCTGCTCCGGTGCCAGAGACCAAGCCTGATTCTGCTGACGAAGGCGTACAGGTCTACCAGTACGGCTGCGCTGGCAGTCTTGGGTGGTGTTCTCCCGGCTGATCTGGAGGTGATCCGTGTTGGGAGGTTTGATGAGCAGCGCCAGGCCGCGGCCGAAGCACAGGTCGAACCAGAGGTGCGCAGGCGGGAGCTTGCCCGACGTAAGCGAGTGATCTGGAATGAGACGATGGATACGTGGCAAGAAAGATGGATGAATGAGGGGAAAGGAAGGGAGCTGTACCGTTTCTTCCCGGACGTGGCTACTCGGCTCAAGTACACCTGGGTCGAGCCTGATTATCAGGTCTCCCAGATTCTCACGGGACATGGGTGTTTCAGGAAAAGGCTGAATGATATGAAGCTATGTGAGGAGAGTGTGTGCTACTGTGGTATGGAAGAGGAAGACTTGCACCATGCGTTGTGGGTCTGCCCCCTGTATGAGGAAGCTAGACGTAAGATGATGGATGGGATCAGCTGCATGGAGGTCGGTGCGGTCTATTACCAGGATCTCGGCAGCTCACCGGCGAACTTTGCGAGGCTACGAGAGTTCGCGCATGACTGGCATGGCGCTCGGAGCGCAATGGAGCGACTGGAGAAGGAAGATGCAACACAAGCGCAAGAACAAGGAACAAATTTAGGGACGCACGAAGGGTACGACGGCGAAGACAACGACGAAGTATCAACACTTTTGTAGTGTGATCGTTTCACCAGCCCAATTTTGGGAGAAGGTTGAAGGGACACACGTGGCTAATTTGTAAGGGATCAAGAAGCGCCTGCGGACCGTAAAAATAAGATTGCCAAGGGTTCTATGTCCGCAGCCGCCCCACGATTCGGCCCGTATAACATTATGTTGGTCGGGCCATGGGAAGGTGGAGGGCGTGTCCCTATCTTCTACGGCTACTTCACGCCCGGACTCGGTAGTGGTCGGACGTGTTGTAGAGCGCTCGGCAAATTATTAAATATTTTCTTTATTTGATTATTGTTGTGCGTAGTGGCTGAAATTCAGTCACAGTTGTGAAAATTATAACTATTTAATACACGAACAGACGAGTTCTGTTTAATCGTGTATTTAATTGTAGTTATTCTGTGAATTATATTGTGGTGTTATTTGTGCTGTGCTGTTGCCTTGTGGGTTGTGTTTTCGGGGCGCCCCGCTGAAATTCAGTGTTGGGATACCTGTCGCTGGCCTGTGGATAGATAAGGTACTGTTTTGTTGTTTGTTTATCCCTGGATCAGTGAGTTGTGGGACTTTTAGGAACAGGATCCACGCGGTCACGCTGCCTTTTGAGGTTAGGTGCACGTGGTTCTTTTTAGGTTAGGAAAAGTGCTCGACACATTCTACTAGAGTGTGCCGAGTACGTTTCGTTTAGAAATAGTTTAGCTGTATACGGACAGACGCGGGCGCGTGGCCTTTGAGATTGGGTGCACGTTGTTTGTTCAGATTAGGTTAGTGGCGGCTGTCAGCTGTCAGCGGGAGTCGGTGGCACTTGGCATCTGTCAGTGTCAACTGGCTGTCAGCTGTCAGGTGTCAGCGTCGGGTGGCATCTCTCACTGTCGTCTGACAGTGTCAGTGTTACAAGTTATTTTAGATTATAAATAATAGTAAATTGTTTTTAGTTATTTAGGAGCAAACGCGGGCACGTGGCCTTTGAGATTGGGTGCACGTTGTTTGTTTAGATTAGTTTAGAAACGGCTGTCAGCTGTCAGTGGGCGAACGGTGGCATTTGGCGTCTGTCAGTGTCGGCGTTGGGTGGCATCTGTCACTGTCATCTGGCAGTGTCAGTGTTGCTAGTTATTTTATTAAGTATTTTGGTAGAAATTATAATTATATGGGGTAATTTAGGAATAAAATAGATTAATTTGAATAGAATAGATTAGTGTTAGCACTATACGGATAAGCTCGTTCACGCGGCCTTTGGGCTTGGGTGCACGTGGTGAGTTCGGATATCAGCTGTCAGTTGGTGATCGGTGGCAGTTGGCATCTGTCAGTGCCAGTTGGTTGCCGGCTGTCAGGTGTCCGCTCAGGGTGGCATCTGTCACTGTCGTTTGACAGTGTTGGTGTTGCCAGTAAATGTTAGATAAAGTAGTTTGGTAGGAAATATAATTATATAATAAAATTTTAAATAGAAATAGACTAGTATATAAGATCAAACTGACAAGCTCGTTTGTGGCTTGAGGGCAGTCGGTGGCTTTGGACATCGTCCTTTTGGCCATTTTATTTTTATTTTCTTTTTGTTTTTATTGTAGTTAAATTGTAGAAGTTTATTTAGTTCTGATAAGGGACAGCGCAGTATGGAGGACGAGGACGCAGAACGCACCCAGCAAGAGCTTCTTGAGGCTGAGAAGCGAAAGAAGCTCGAAGAGCTGGAGGCACTAGAGGAGCTGCAATCGGAGTTGTCGCTAATGGACAGTCGGAAAGTTGGAGCTAATGGACTGTGCCTACCAGGCGGTCAAGGGTATCGGCGTCGTGACTAACGCTCATAATAAATTGAACCTGGCGGATAAGGCGGCAATTGCTGGACACAGCCAAGACGTGCTGGCAGTGGTGGCGGCGCTGAACCTTCGCCTAGCCGAAATGGAGCACCAGGTTACCACTATGAAGCTGCGCGTGGCCTCCATGGAGCTTCAGGTCGCCGCGGGCAGCTCTACTGACGGTGGCCCTGGTGTAAGCCTGGCGAACAGGGCAGGCCTTATGTCACAGCCCGCTTCGGGAGTGTGCAGTTACGCGGGCATGTTGAAGCTGCCCAAAGGTAAGCCAGCTATTACAATGCAGCAGAAGGGCCCTGCGGTGCTGTTCTACCCGAACAGCGAGACCATCAAGTCGTCAGAACAGACGAAGAAGGAGCTGCAGGACAAAGTTCACCCAGGTGCACAGGGCATCCAGATCCAGGGGATCCGACGGATTGGGAACGGTGGAGTGGTCGTGCAGACTGCAACTGCTGAGGGAGCTAAGAAGCTCAAGGAGGCGGCACCACAAACTCTGAAGGTGGCCGACCCCAAGGCACGCAGACCACTCGTTGCAGTCTGCAACCTAAGAGCCGACCCAAAGATGGAGGACCTACTGGATGAGCTGCACAAAGTCAACCTGCAGGAGGACCCGAACTGGCCAAAGACCAAGCTGGTGGAAAGCTGCAGATTGGCATTTAAAAAAGGCCGGCGTGACTCTGGACGGACCACGGTCGTGCTAGAATGCACGTGTAAGCTGCGTGACAAGTTGGTCGGTTTGGGAAGGGTCTACATAGGCTGGGATGAGGCAGAAGTCTGCGATTTCGTGCGGGTGACCTGCTGTCAAAAATGTCAGCAATATGGCCACCCGGAAAAGCACTGCAGGGCGCCTGCCATGGTCTGTGGTAGATGCGGGGAGAGCGGCCACAAATTCAGCGAGTGCCAGTCGGCCACCCAGTGCTGTGCCACCTGCAAGAGGTTTAAGCGGCCAGAGGCCTCGAACCATAGGACCGCAGCACGGGATTGTCCTGCACGGGTCTATGCAGAGCAACAGGCGGTCAACATGACGCAGTATGGCTAAGTTAGCTAAGCTTCGCATAGGACAGCTGAACCTCCAGGGCTCAGAAGGTGCTACCACGGAACTGCCAGTGATAGCGGGATCGCTGGGGTTGGACCTAGCACTGGTCCAGGAGCAGTATTGCAATTCCAGAATAATCCAGTGTGGGCCCAACTCCAAGGCGGGCATACTGGTCAGTAATCCAAGACTCGGGGTGACCTTCCTGGACCACCTCAGCAATGACCATTGCGCGGTGGCTCACGTCAACTGCCAAGTCTCGGGGGGGAACTTTTATAATGCGTCAGTGTACTGTCAGTACAGCCACGACATTGCCACTCACCTGCAACACCTCACTAAGGTGCTCGACCAGTTAGCGGGACACCGTATCCTAGTAGGCATCGACAGCAACGCGCACTCACCGTTCTGGCATTGCGAGCGCAGACAGTACGTGGGCAGGGGACCGGATACTGATTACAGAAAGACCCAGATGGAGAATTTCATCTTGAGTCGTGGGCTCATCATCCACAACGTTGAAGGTCAACCACCCACGTTCCGTGGGCCGAACGGATACTCCAACGTCGACCTGACACTGACGTCCAGATGAGTGGCATTGTCGCAGTGGACAGTACACGAGGGAGCCAGCATCAGCGACCATCAGCTGATCACCTTCGAGATTGGCACTGACGGCGCGCGGACAGTGGGTCATGCTGAGCGCCAGACCGTAACTGTGACGCACTTCCGCGAACGCGGGGTGGACTGGTTGCGGTTCTGCAACACCTTACACCACAGGATGGGCAGACTGAAGTCAGACAAACCGGCATCAGTAATCAGCAGGGAGTACACTGACATACTCACTCGCACCGCAGAGGACTGCTTGGGCAAGAGCAAGAGACAGGACGCCGGTGGCTATGAATGGTGGACAACAGAGCTGGACGATTTACGCCGTGCAGTTTACAATGCACGTCGTAAGTGGCAACAGTCGCGGAAAGCCAATAGTGCCAGCGTAGCAGAGCTACATGAGTCCTTGCGTTTAGCAAGGAGGTGCTACAAAGAGGCAATGCGGAGCACAGAGCTGGCCTTCTACCGCAAGATTGCGGAAACTGGCAACGACGACCCCTGGGGGATGGCGTATCGCGCTGCATCTGGAAGAATGCGCCCCCCCCAGAACGTAATGCACGGCGTCAAACTACTAGAGGGGTACACCACAACAGCAGAGGGGACCATGAGTGGCCTCCTCAGTACGTTGTGCCCTGATGATGATCCCAGCAAGGATACGCCATACCACCGGCAAGTCAGGATTGCTGCAGCATGCGCCCCGACGGGCATAGATTCGGAGCCACCCACTCGAGCGGCACTCGACCGCATTGTTAAGACACTACCCAACACGGCCCCAGGTTTGGATGGACTCACGGCCAAGATCATCAAGCACGCGTGGAGGGTTAGCGGGGTGGAGATGCTACTGATGTACTCCGCGTGCTTGAGTGAAGGCGTGTGGCCCTCGCGGGTGTTGACGCAATGTGATTTCTGCCCAGTGCTCTGAATGTCAACGTGAAAAAATTCAAGCAAGCGCGGGTAACGACTTGTAAGTCATTCGTGTGTTGCAATTCCTTAAGTAGAGGGGGGTCTGCTGCCTATGGGTAGGGCAGGCCCTATCCTCGCTTCTCGGGCCCATTATCCCCTGCCGAAGGCAAGGGTGGGTTCGAGGAGTGGATGCCATCTTTCCAAGATCAAGGTGCAATACAGAGCATAGAACTGGTTTTCTGTCCTGCCCTCGTGTGAGGGGTGGAATAGACCGGGCATGCGACCAACTACCCTGTGATCGTATGTTGTAATCGGGTTTAAGCCGACGGTTTCCACCCTAATGACTGGCGCGGGTCAGTGATCGGAGACTGCTTCCGAGACTACGCGCCCGAACGCGGTAGTGGACGGTCGTGCGAGTGAGCGCTCTCGAGTGAATTATAATCTATTTATTTATTTTGTAGTTTGCTTCGGAAGAGCTCAAAATTTTCAGCTGAAAGACTATTTTAATACACGAACAGACGGTTTGGTGTTTTAGAGAAGTGATAGTGGAATTCTTTTGCCTATAAACAGTGACAATAGTGAAAAAGGACACATATTGTGAAGTGGTGCGTAAGCACGTGGCTGCGAGCAGGTGTTATCCTGTTCCTGCCTGGTGGTGTTGGAACAGTGGGTCCTAAAGGCTGGCTCAAAGGTACTGTAACCCGATTTACCAAGTGATTATCCAGAAATAGACACGCCAAGCGCAGAGTATTGCCGAAAGCACGTGGCCATAACCACACTGAGCACGTGGTCATAACCTCACTTAGTGAGGTTATACTACACGTGGGCGGCGTTTTTCTGGACCGAACCAAGGCCTTTTGGGTACGCTAACTAGTCGATTGGAGTCACTAGGTACGGGTGTTGCCAGCCGCCATCAGTGCTTGTGCGATAAAGACGCTTTTAACTTTTATATTTTGTGACGTGCTATTTGACACTTACGTTCTGGTTGTGACAGTGACACTTTAGCAGTTTCCAGTGGCAGTGACGCTTAAGGTTTGACACTGACAGCTAAGTCGTTTGACTTACGTCGCTGTCAGTGTCAGGTGAAGTTTGTGACGCAAGTGAGTGACGTACAACGTTTCGTGCGGTACAGTCAGTTAAAGGGACTCATAGACGAGCAATAAACTTTTGACAGTTGTTTTTATTTTTATATATATTTTTTTTTTTTTTTTTTTTTTTTTTTTTATATTCGATTTTGATTGCGACAGAGACGCTTGCGGTTGGTGTTTTGTTTTGGACCGCTTTTTTGTATTTATTTAAAGTGATACACCATAAACTAAACTGAAAGTGAAGTGACGCTATGGATGACGAGGATGGTGAGCGCCGCCAGCAAGAGCTGGTAGAGGCCTCCATAAGGGCAAAGCAGCAAGAGCTGCAGGCCCTAGAGGAGTTAAGAATGGAGAGCATGGTGGCACGCCAGCCGCCGCCTCGCACCCCTCCCGGGATGTTCTCGACCCCGACGTCGACGATGTTTGTACTGTCGCCGCCACCAAAGAAGAACAGCGCAGAGAAAGGTTCGAGCCTGCCACAGGTCGGTGGCAAGAGAATGCTCACGTCTCCGGAGGAGGTGCAGGAGGCGATGCGGCGTAGGATCGCCAAGAGAAAAGATGTCGCAGCTGCTGGCCCCGTGACGGTGGCAGATGAGGAGCCAGCGGTGATACCGATGAATGAGGAAGAAGACGATGTGGACCCCTTGGCGTCGGCCCCAGTTACGCAACTTGCAGGCCTGGCCACATGCAGCACCAAGGGGATAATGGACGCAATAAGATGCAAAACAAGCAAGTTGAACAAGGACGAAATTGCGGCAATCGGTGCACACACGGAGCGACTGAGTGCCGTGGTCGCACATCTCACTTTGCGCCTGATGGCGGCTGAGTCCCGCGCTGAACGTGCGGAGCTTGCACGGGGACAGCAGCGGGAAGGCGAAGTGGAGGCTCGGAGCGAGGGGTCTCCCCCAAAGCGGAGCTTCGCACATGCCCTGCGCTTGGGTAGGGACCAACAACCGGTCCCTATACCCCGACCACTGGGTCCATCAGTGGTCATTTATCCGGCTGACGACCAGAAAGAAGAACTGAAGACGGCAAACGACACGCGGCGAGTTCTGCTGGGGGCACTCCCTCCACCTTCCCATGGCCCGACCAACATATGTTATACGGGCCGAATCGTGGGGCGGCTGCGGACATAGCACCCTTGGCAATCTTATTTTTACGGTCCGCAGGCGCTTCTTGATCCCTTACAAATTAGCCACGTGTGTCCCTTCAACCTTCTCCCAAAATTGGGCTGGTGAACGATCACACTACAAAAGTGATACTTCGTCGTCGTCTTCGCCGTCGTACCCTTCGTGCGTCCCTAAATTTGTTCCTAGTTCTTAGCTCTTAGTTCTTGCGCTTGTGTTCTATCTGTCTTCTTCTTGACGCTCCAATGCGCTCCGGGCGGCATGCCACTTATGCGCGAAGTCCCGCAGCCTCGCAAAGTTCGCCGGCGAGCTAACGAGATCCGGGTAGTAAACCGCACCGACCTCCATGCAACTGATCCCGTCCATCATCTCGCACCTTGCCTCCTCATACAGGGGGCAGACCCACAGCGCATGGTGCAGGTCCTCCTCTTCCATACCGCAGTAGCACATACTATCCTCACATAACTTCATATCATTCAGCCTTTTCCTAAAACACCCATGTCCCGTGAGAATCTGGGAGACCTGATAATCAGGCTCGACCCAGGTGTACTTGAGCCGAGCAGCCACGTCCGGAAAGAAACGGTACAGTTCCCTTCCTTTCCCCTCATTCGTCCATCTTTCCTGCCATGTGTCCATCGTCTCATTCCAAATCACTCGCTTTCGCCGGGACAACTCCCGCCCACGCACCCCCAGTTCGACCTGTGCTTCGGCCGCGGCCTGGCGCTGCTCATCAAACCTCCCAGCACGGATCACCTCCAGATCAGCCGGGAGAACACCACCCAAGACTGCCAGCGCAGCCGTACTGGTAGACCTGTACGCCTTCGTCAGCAGAATCAGGCTTGGTCTCTGGCACCGGAGCAGCGCGCTGCGAACAACGTGGAGTGTCGCTCGTTTGTACCAACAAGCAGCAGCATACGTTATCGTGGCGACGAAAGTGCCTCTATAGAGGAGGCGAAGTCCGGGATATCGAATGCCCCAAGACGATGCCGACACTCGTGACATCTTCCCGAAGCACTTGGCCGCGCGCTCCCCTATCGATAACGCATGCTGCGCAAAGGATAGGCTCGCGTCGAGCACCACACCCAGCACCATCGTCGAGGTGACACTCCTGATCGAGTCACCGGCAAGCTTTACAGTGGGTGCCCGCTGGAGTTTTCCCCTCATCGTCATCATGGCTGACTTTGCAGGGGAGAATCCCAGCCGGTTCCTGGCTCCCCACGCCGCGACCATGTCCAGCGACTCCTTGGCTGCCGTCTCGAGTTCTGCACGAGACCGTGACTCGATCAGAATCGTCACATCATCCGCGTAGGCGACCGTTCGGACGCCGCTTGGGAGTGGCAGTCGAAGCAAGTCATCCATTAGCAGGTTCCATAGAGGTGGACCGAGAACGGAGCCCGGTGGGCAACCCATGGTGGACACCTTCCACACAACCCAGTCACCGATGAAAAGACCAACACGTCGGCGGACGAAGTAGCCCGACAGCATCGTAAAGATGTTGGGCGGGCACCCCCCCCGCTTGACTTTCGTCAAGATCATCGGCTACCAGGCGTTGTCAAAGGCGCCAGAAATGTCCAGAAATATGGCCTGCACATACTTGCCCGAGCCCTCCCTCACGGTGCGCATGATATCGTTGAGCGCCGTGACGGTTGACTTGCCCGGAGAAAATCCGTGCTGGGCGGCAGAGATCTGATTGCCGATCGTTGGAGCGCACTTGAGTATTACGCGCTCTAAAATTTTCCCAAGCACAGGTAGAAGTGTTATCGGCCTATAGGCCTTGGGGTCCGTGAGCGGCCTGCCATTACCCTTCGGCAAGACAAGAAGCTGACCCGCCTTCCACACATCCGGAAACACTCCATCAGATACACACTTGCCGTACACCGCGGTGACTTCCGCGGGGACGGCTTCCCAGACATTCCTGACAATGCGCGCACTGATACCGTCCAATCCTGGGGCCGTGTTCGGCAGGCTCCTGATTATACCCCCCAGACTGTCACGCGACAGAGGAGGCGCTGGGGGCAGTCCGGCCCGGGCAGTTGGGGCTGCAAATCGCCGGCGTAAGGAAGGTCGGGAACGCGGGGGTCGTCGTACAGACGACATCCGCGGCCGCGGCAGACGCCCTGAGAAAGGCGGTCCCCGCCACACTCCGCACCGTGGCGCCAACGGAGCGACAGCCGTTACTGGCACTAACTGGAATCGGCAAGGATGCGACCCTCGAGGAGGTTCTAGTCGAGATTAAGGACCAGAACTTACAGGATGAGGAAGACTGGACTAGCGAGAGGCTGGGGCGGGAGCTCCGTCTCCTATATAAGAGGAGCGAGCACGGTGGCCGGACTCGGTGGGTGTGCCAGGTCACCCAGGAGCTGCGGCGAAGACTGGTGGAGAAAGGGCGCCTGTACATAGGTTGGGACGTCGTCGAGTTGACGGATCACGTGTCTGTCACCTGCTGTAACAGGTGCCAGTTATACGGGCACCCTGAGAAATACTGTCGGGCAAAGCAGATGACATGCGGAAACTGCGGTGAAGACGGGCACAAGAGTGCAGAGTGTCAGGCTGCGGAGCCAACATGCGCGACCTGCAAGAAGTTTGGGCGGAAGGGTGCGCAGACGCACCGCACAGCATCGCGCGACTGCCCCGCCCGGGGCAGCGGTCCGTGAGCTCCACCAACTACCATGGATAGTCTCCGGGTGGGGCAGCTCAACCTGCAGGGCTCAGCGGTGGCGACGGCGGAGCTTCCGGCCATAGCTGCGGAGAGAAGGCTGGATATGGTCCTGGTGCAGGAGCCGTATGTTGCGGCGCGACCATCGGCGGCGAACCTGGGGCAGCTGGTGTTGCCGGAGGGTGCTTGCCCCAAGGTGGGTGTTTACTTGCCGCGCCTCGACGTCGTGTGCACAGTACTGCGGCATTTCTCCAACTCACACTGCATTGTGTGTAACGTGGCCTGGGGGAGTTCGTCAGTGACGGTCGTCAGAGCTTACTTCCAGTACTCTGAGGACATTTCACCTCATCTGGAGCATCTCACCAGAGTGCTGGAGGGAGCGGGCGATCGTCGCATACTTGTCGGAGCAGTCGTCAATGCCCACTCACCCCTGTGGCATTCTGAGGTGCGTCACTACACCGGACGCGGCCGTGAAGTGGCCCGCCGGAAGGAAGAAATGGAGGACTTCTTGTTGGCGCACGGACTGGTCATTCACAATGTGAAAGGCCAACCACCAACTTTTTCCACAGCAAACGGAGAGTCCTCCATCGACGTGACGTTCTCGACGCGCGGGTTGGATGTTGCCGAGTGGCAAGTCAACGAGGATGCGAGCTGCAGCGACCACAGGCTCATCACCTTCAGACTTGGTGGCAGGCGAGAACGTGCATCAGCCCTGCCTGCTGCTGCGGAGCCGTCGGTTGTACCGATGAGGTTCCGGGAGCGCGGCGTGGACTGGGACCGATTCCAGGTAAGGATCCAAGAGCGCGTGGGCGGGATTGATTGGGTGAAGCCTGCCTCTGATGTATGCGAGGAGTTCACGCAAGTAATCGCGTGGACTGCAAGTGAATGTCTGGGCACGTGTGGCGAAAGAAAGAAAGACAAGGGATATGAGTGGTGGTCTCCCTCGTTGGAGGCCTTGCGTAAAAGGCATAATAAGGCGAGGAAAGCATGGCAGGATGTAAGGAAGCGGGGTGGTGATCTAGAACTGAATGCGAGATACGAGTTTCATGAGTGCCGCAGTAGATATAGGGCTTCGATGGAGAAGGCGCAGCTCGACTTCTTCCGCAAGCAGGCTGAGTCGGGGAACCAGGACCCCTGGGGTATGGCGTGCAGAGTTGCCAGCGGTCGCTTCAGACCGCCGCCCAACGTGGTGAACGGCACGAAGCTTGCAGAAGGATATGCCGCGGATGCAGACGCCGCCATGCATGGCCTCGTGGGTGCGCTGTGCCCCGATGACGACCCGTCGCGGGATACAGCGTACCACCGGCAGGTGCGTCTGGCGGCTGCTTGCACTCCGTCGGGTCGGGATGCGCCTCCTCCTTTGCGGCAGGACCTCGAGAAAATAGTCAAGAACCTTCCTAACACGGCCCCGGGTATCGATGGGATAACGGCGGGCATTGTCAGGCGTGTGTGGCTGGCGGCGGGTGCCGAGCTGACACACATGTTTGGCATGTGCGTCTCTGAGGGCGTTTTCCCCGATGCGTGGAAGGACGGTCGGTTGATCGTGCTGCCGAAAGGCAATGATAAACCCCTTACCGATCCCAAAGCGTATCGGCCCATCACGCTACTCCCTGTTCTGGGCAAAATCTTAGAGCGCATCTTATTGCAGTCTGCACCTGATATCACGCGCGGGGTGTCCTCATGACAGCACGGGTTTTCTCGCGGTAAGTCAACGCTGACGGCACTGAATGAAATAGTCGACACCGTCAAAGACAGCCGCTCCAAATATGTCCAGGCCATCTTCCTGGACATATCTGGGGCTTTCGACAATGCGTGGTGGCCCATGATCCTGCTCAAGGCGAAGAGGGGGGGGTGCCCGCCAAACATCTATAGGATGCTGGCGTCGTACTTCTGCAACCGCCGAGTCGGTCTCTTCGCAGGGAGCAGGGTTGTGTGGAAGGCCTCGACCATGGGGTGCCCGCAGGGTTCTGTATTGGGACCACCACTATGGAACCTTCTCCTGGACGACTTGCTTCGATTGCCATACCCGGACGGTGTAAAAGTGGTCGCGTACGCCGATGATGTAACGGTTCTCATCGAGTCGGACTCTCGATCTCGATAGAGGCTTCGGCCTCGTGCGCCATGGCACTAATTAGCGAGTGGGGGGGCCGTAACTGGCTTGGCATCTACCCCTCAGAGTCGTATTCTATGACTCTGAGGGGTGGTCTATCCAAGCGCCCTCCCACGGTGCGACTCGATGGGACCTCAGTCAAGAGTGTACGATCCACAAAGGTTCTGGGTGTGGTGATCGACGCAAATATGTCGTTCGGAGAACACGCTCAGTCCATCGGCGAGCGTGCTGCAGCGGGGCTGGGCAAGATGTCACGCGTTTCCACCTCATCCTGGGGTGTTCGGTAAAAGGGCCCTTAAGGTCCTGTACAAGGGCATATATGTGCCTATCGTTACTTACGCCGCAGGATGCTGGTGGGGACGCGTGAACACGTACATGGTCAGGTCGGTGTTGCAGAGGACACAGAGGCCCGCACTCGTCCTTCTGACGAAGGCGTATCGGTCCGTCAGCACAGCGGCACTACCTGTCTTGGCATGGGTGTTGCCGGCCGACCTCGAGGTGGCTCGTGCGGGCATGATCGACGACATCCGCCACCTACCTCGGGATGCGTTCAGGACAGGGAGAAGGGTCATCGCGGACGAGGCTGTAGCCAAGTGGCAGCAGAGATGGGAAGCGGAGAACAGGGGTAGGGAACTATATCGGTACTTCCCGGACGTGGCGGCAAGACTCAAGGCGACTTGGGTCGAGCCGGACTATCAAGTCTCGCAGATCCTGACCGGGCATGGATTTTTCCGTAAGAGACTGTATGAGATGAAGTTATGTGAGGTTAGCGTGTGCTACTGCGGAGAGGAAGACGAATGTTTGGACCACATATTGTGGAGATGCCCCATGTATGAAGATCAGCGACGAGAGATGATGGATGGGATCACTCGCACGGAGGAGGGTCCAGTTTACTACGGGGATCTCGTGGCCTCAGAGGCCAACTTCCGGCGGCTCAGGGACTTCGCCCATGGCTGGCATGCCATAAGGAGCAGCCTGGAGGACGAGTGGATAGAAGATTAGGTTAAGAGGAAAAAAAAAAAAAAAAAAAAAAAAAAAAAAAAAGAAGAAAAGAAAAAGAAAAAAAAAACAATTGGTTAAGTAAGGGAAATAAAAGAAAAAGAAAAAAGGGAAGGAAAAGAATAATAATATAATTAAATTGGTATACAAAAGAAAGGGTATACAAAAAAAAGGAAAAAAAAGAGAAAAAAAAAAAAAGAAAAAAAAAAAAAAAAAGAGGATTGGTTTTAATTGTGTAATTGTTTGTCTTGATCTGATATGTATCTGTTCTTTTTACTGTGTCTATGTCTATTTATATATTGTTTCTTCCCACGGCATCACACCCTCACTCGCTGAGGGCTAGGTACGCAACGGGCAGCGAAGGCGTACCGTGTCGTCCGTACCCATGAGCGGGGTACGCGCTAGTGGCCGCCCCAGAATGGGGAGAAAGGCACAAAAGGGACAGGACGAGATTTGTAAAGGAGTCAAGAAGCGACTGCGGTGATAGCACGCCTTTTTGGCGGGCTATGTCCGCAGCCGTCTCCTTGAGATTCGGCCCATATGACAAGATGTCGGTGGGGCCATGGGTGGTTGGTGGGTGTCCCTATCTACTCCCTGTCCTGGGCAAAATCTTAGAGAGGATCTTATTACTATCAGCACCGGAGATTACGCGCGGGGTGTCCTCAAGCCAGCACGGGTTCTCTCGCGGTAGGTCTACGCTGACGGCCCTTAATTCTATAGTCGACACCGTCAAAGACAGCCGCTCCAAATATGTCCAGGCCATCTTCCTGGACATATCTGGGGCTTTCGACAATGCGTGGTGGCCCATGATCCTGCTCAAGGCGAAGAGGGGGGGGTGCCCGCCAAACGTCTATCGGATGCTGGCGTCGTACTTCCGCAACCGCCGAGTCGGTCTCTTCGCAGGGAGCAGGGTTGTGTGGAAGGCCTCGACCATGGGGTGCCCGCAGGGTTCTGTATTGGGACCACCACTATGGAACCTTCTCCTGGACGACCTGCTTCGATTGCTATACCCGGACGGTGTAAAAGTGGTCGCGTACGCCGATGATGTAACGGTTCTCATCGAGTCGGACTCTCGATCCGGCATAGAGGCTTCGGCCTCGTGCGCCATGGCACTAATCAGCGAGTGGGGGGGCCGTAATAGGCTTGGTTTCTCCCCCTCAAAGTCTTACTCTATGACTCTGAGGGGTGGTCTGTCCAAGCGCCCTCCCACGGTGCGGCTCGATGGGACCTCAGTCAAGAGCGTACGATCCACAAAGGTTCTGGGTGTGGTGATCGACGCAAACATGTCGTTCGGAGAACACGCTCAGTCCATCGGCGAGCGTGCTGCTGCGGGGCTGGGCAAGATGTCGCGCGTTTCTACCTCATCCTGGGGCGTTCGGTACAGGGCCCTTAAGTTCCTGTACAAGGGCATCTATGTGCCAATCGTCACATACGTGGCAGGATGCTGGTGGGTGCGCGTGAACACGTACATAGTCAGGTCGGTGTTGCAGAGGACACAGAGGCCCGCACTCGTCCTTCTGACGAAGGCGTATCGGTCCGTCAGCACGGCGGCACTACCCGTCTTGGCGGGGGTGTTGCCAGCCGACCTCGAGGTGGCTCGTGCTGGCATGATCGACGACATCCGTCACCTACCTCGGGATGCGTTCAGGACAGGGAGAAGGGTTATCGCGGAAGAGGCTGTAGCCAAGTGGCAGCAGAGATGGGAAACGGAGAACAGGGGTAGGGAGCTTTATCGATACTTCCCGGACGTGGCGGCAAGACTCAAGGCAACTTGGGTCGAGCCGGACTATCAAGTCTCGCAGATCCTGACCGGGCATGGATGCTTCCGAAAGAGATTGCATGAGATGAAGCTTTGTGAGGTTAGCGTGTGCTACTGCGGAGAGGAGGAGGAATGTTTGGACCACGTATTGTGGAGATGCCCCATGTACGACGATCAGCGACGAGAGATGATGGATGGGATCACTCGCACGGAGGAGGGCCCAGTTTTCTACGGGGATCTCGTGGCCTCGGAGGCTAACTTCCGACGGCTTCGGGACTTCGCTCATAGCTGGCACGCCATAAGGAGCAGTCTGGAGGACGAGAAGAGCGAAGAAGAAGAAGATTAGGTTAAGGAAAAAAAAAAAAAAAAAAAAAAAGGGAAAGAAAAAAGAAAGAAAAAAAAAAAGAAAAGAGAGAGAGAGAGGAAAAAAAAAAAAAAAAAAGAAGGAAGGAAGAAAAAGAAAACAACTGAATATATATTGAGTGCTATGCAAAAGAAATGGCATAGAAAGGGAAAGTAAAGATAAAAGAATGGGGAGAAAGGCACAAAAGGGACAGGACGAGATTTGTAAAGGAGTCAAGAAGCGACTGCGGTGATAGCGCGCCTATTTGGCGGGCTATGTCCGCAGCCGTCTCCTTGAGATTCGGCCCATATGACAAGATGTCGGTGGGGCCATGGGTGGTTGGTGGGTGTCCCTATCTACTTCGCGCCCGACTACGACAGTGGACGGACGTGCAGTAGAGCGCTCTGCGAATAAATAAATATTTTATTTATTTGTTTAATTGTTGAGCTCGGTGGCTGAATTTCAGCTACAGTTGTTTGAATTATTGTTATTTAATACACGAACGGCTTAGTTCTGTATTAATCGTGTGCAAATTGTGGTTATTTTGTGGATTATTTTGTGGTGTATACCGGTGCTGTATGTTAGTTGCCTTGTGAGGTGCGTTTTCGGGTAACCCCGCTGAAATTCAGTGTTGGGGGACCAGCCGTTGGCCTAAGGATAAATAAGGTACTGTTTTGTG
Organism: Orthosia gothica; assembly: GCA_949775005.1. Classification (NCBI taxonomy): domain Eukaryota; kingdom Metazoa; phylum Arthropoda; class Insecta; order Lepidoptera; family Noctuidae; genus Orthosia; species Orthosia gothica. The sequence continues at coordinate 24,628,267 of OX459053.1, read as the reverse complement.
GAATATTTATCACTGGATCAGCGCGTTCTGGGGCTTTTTCTGGATAGAATCCACGCGGTCACGCGGCCTTTAGAGGTTAAGTGCACGTGGTTATTATTTTAGGTTAGGAAAAAGTGCTCGACACGTGTTTATAGAGTGTGCCGAGTACGGTTTTAATTTAATTTAGTTTAGAAATAGTTTAGTTTAGAAATAGTTTAGTTGTCTACAGACAAACGCGTGGCTTTTGAGGTTAGGTGCACGTTGTGCGTTCGGCTGTCAGCTGTCAGTTCGCGATCATTGGCATTTGACATCTGTCAGTGTCAATCGGTTGTCGGCTGTCAGGTGTCAGCGTGACATTGCATCTGTCATTGTCATTTGACAGTGTTAGTTGTATTGCCAGTTATTTTATAAATAGTAGTAGTTTGGAAATATATTTAATAAGTTGGGAAATAAAGAAAAATAGGTCAGTTTTAGTTTAATTTATTTTATACGGACAGACGCGGGCACGCGGCCTTTGGGGTCGGGTGCACGTTGTGTGTTCGGCTGTCAGCTGTCAGTTGTTGGTCGGTGGCATTGACATCTGTCAGTGTCAGTCGGTTGGCAGCTGTCAGGGATCAGTCAGTAGTGGCATCTGTCACTGTCATATGACAGGGTCAGTAGTGTTGCCAATTGTATAAATATTAATAGTTTGGTAGAAATTTTATCAAGTTGGGAATTAAAATAAAGGAAATAGGTTAGTGTTTTATAGGGACAAACGCGGGTGTGCCGCCTTTAAGGTTGGGTGTACTTTGTTGTTTAGACTAGGTTAGAGACGGCTGTCAGCTGTCAGTGGGCGACCGGTGGCATTTGGCATCTGTCAGTGTCAGTTGGTTGTCGGCTGTCAGGTGTTAGCCCGGGGTGGCACTGACGCTGTCATCTGACAGTGTCAGTGGTGTTGCTAGTCGTAAGTTAAAATATTTTTGGTAGATAATATTATAGTTGTAGGCGATATTTTAAAATAAAAATAGATTTGTGGTTTTTATTAAGAACTGTGCGGGCAACCTTGTTCACGCGGCCTTTTAGGTTGGGTGTGCGTGGTGTGTCCGTTCCAGGGCGGTCGGTGGCTTTGGACACCGGCCTTTTTAGCCATTTTATTTTTTTGTTTTTTATTTTGTTTTATTCTCGGAAATTTTATAAAGATAGCTAGTTGATAACAGCCAGTGTCAAAGATGGAGGAAGAGGACGCTGAGCGCGCTCAGCAGGAGCTTCTCGAGGCTGAGAAGCGCAAAAAGCTAGAAGAGCTTGAGGCTCTGGAGGAACTCCAATCGGAGTGGACTTTTGGTCCAAGTAGGCCATCTTGTGTGCGCACGCCACCAAAAGGGTACAGTACCCCGACGAGCCAGCAAGCCGCTAGGTCCCCCCCGCCTGAGGCAGATGCGGCC
>OX459053.1:24408895-24626667 GCA_949775005.1 Orthosia gothica | reverse complement strand
TATATCTGGTTTAGATGGTAAATTAAATGTTATTTTCTAAAGTACACGCCCGTCTTTTATTCAGTTGCCAATTGCTAGGTGGGAAAAGAACGGGTGGAGGCTACACTATTGTAAATGCAATGCAAATGTCAGTGTAATGTAAAATGTCATTGAGTGCCAACGGGCTGGAGTCAAGAAATTAAAATGCAAGTTGTCCGATCCAAACCGCGTCTATTAGAATACTAAATTAAGTTTTGATACAAATGCATCATCAATGCTTTGCTTGCTGCTGCTGCATGATTGTCATAAAATCTAATGTAGGTCGTACGTGTAAGTGCAAAGGTGCGACCCTACTTATTGCACAACTCCTTACTTACTTAACAATTTTAAAACCCATGTACGTGCACCGTAAATTATTTTCTTCCTGTTTCTATGTACGTTTTATATCTGAACAATCTTAATTTCTGACGTATTCAATATCTTTATTATCTATTTTTATGGCTAGCTATTTTTTTAACCGACTTTCAAAAACAGGAGGAGGTTCTATGTTCGACTTTATGTTTGTTTTTTTTTTTTTTTTTTTTGTGTATGTTCACCGATATCTCTGTCAATTGTGGACCGATTTTAAAAATTCTTTTTTTATTTGAAAGAGTATGTTTCGAAATTGGTCCCATTTTAATTTGGTGAAGGTCTGATGAAGAACTTCTGAGATACACAACAGAACTCTTCAATAAATAACGGCAAAACTCTCGGGATTGCTGCAATCGCATGTCTGTTTGTTGTTTATACCATTTCATAACATAACATCACGCCAGTACGCTCTAAAGGGGTACACAGGTCTCTCATTTCACCGGTTATGTTCAAGTTTCATATTATTCGGTTAATCTATTCTGGAGTTATAGGGACCTTAATAAACAACTTGCTATTAGGTAGGTAAAACTAAAAGGGAAAAATAAAAAAACTTTTTTGCAAAAAAATACTACCGACTTCCAAATGAAAAACTACAAAGTGAAAAATAACTTAACTTTGGAAGTCGGTGTCCATATCGAAAAAAAATGGTACCTACGAAAGACACCGACTTTCAAAAGTTAAGTTATTTTTCACTTTGTAGTTTTTCATTTGGAAGTCGGTAGTATTTTTTTGCAAAAAAGTTTTTTTATCATGACTTTTGTTTCGATTTATTACTACATAGTAAGACCAACTACTCTGCTTCCCCTGTCAACTGTTGTAGCATAATGTTGAAGCCTATTCGTTTTATTGGGTTTTAGGAGTAAGTAAACACAGAATCTTAAAAGGTTAGGTTGCCTGACATTGACACTGTATTATCCTGGGCTAGACTAGTATATCCTGATGCGCAAAGGGTAAACCAAATTGGAATAAGACTAGGCTAACTAAAAAATTTGGCGTGACATCAGATTTGGCTGGTAACATAATTATATAATTTAACGATTCATTAGAATTAATATATCGATATCAGAAACTGTTGGATAATCCAAAGTTATTCTTTATTTATTTATTTATTTTAGCTGACCCGGCAAACTTTGTTTTGCCATAAAAAGACCAAACATTTATCTACCCTACCCTACCCTACACTACCCTACCCTACCCTACCCTAACCTACCCTACCCTACCCTACACTACCCTCCACTACCCTACCCTACCCTACCCTACTTTACCCTACACTACCCTACACTACCCTACCCTACCCTACCCTACCCTACCCTACCCTACCCTACCCTACCCTACCCTACCCTAACCTACCCGACCGATAGGAAGTGGGAGGGTAAAGGCGGCAATAGCCGTCTTTGATAATGACCTTGATGTCATTCCCTACCCCGAAACTCACCACGAACAACATCGTCGTGGTGGGGATCCGGACCAAAGCCTGGGAATCGTAGTAGTCTCTTATTACTTCGAGCCAGACCAACCCATAGGGCCCTACCTGGATCAGCTGACCAAAATAAAGTTGGACCTGGGCGCCGGATTACTCCTAATAGGCGGAGATGCCAATGCAAAGAGTACCTGGTGGGGAAGCACCATAGAGGACCTCAGAGGAGAAGAGACGTCCGGGACCCTTGAAGAGTTAGAGCTTCAGGTACTCAACACTGGAGACACGCCGACCTTTTACACAGTAAGAGGCGGCGTGGTGTACAAGAGCCACGTGGATGTGACGGCCTGTTCGCTCGAGCTTTTTGACTTGGTAGACGGTTGGCATGTAGACACAGGGGTAACGAGCTCGGACCACAACACCATTTCATTTAATGTAAGATTAAAGAGGGAAAAAGGGATAAGCATAACTAGGACTACAAGAAAGTATAATACTAAAAAAGCAAACTGGGAAACTTTTGAAACTAAATTAGGGGAAAATAAAATTGAGAAAAATATAAGCTTAAATAGTATAAATAGAGTGGTAAATAAAATTGAGTTAGAAGAAATGGTAATTAAATACAAAAATGCAATCCAGAATTCATGCGAAGAGGCTATCCCTATTATTAGTAAAAAGTCAAAAATTAACATTCCGTGGTGGTCCGAGGAACTCGCCTCAAAAAAGAGGGAGTTCACTACAAAAAAGAACCGTGTCCGCAACGCCGCACCGGTCCGCCGAGCGATGGTCGTCGCAGAGTATCTGAAAGCGAAAGAGGAATATGAGTGCCTAGCCAAGGAAGCCCAAGTAGCCAGCTGGAAAAGATTCTGCGAAAAGCAAGATGGAGAAAGTGTTTGGGAAGGGATCTACAGAGTCATCAGAGGGACCACCAGGAGAAAAGAAGACTTGACCCTGATGAGCGACGGTGCATTCTTGAACCCGAAGGAATCAGCTGCCTTACTCGCCGATGTATTTTACCCAGAGGACACAGCTGAAGAGGACAACGCGGACCACAGGCTCACCAGGGAAGCAGCCAGACGGGTAAACGAATGGTGCCATGATGAAAATCATGACCCACCGTTTACGCCGCTGGAGCTGAAGACAGCCGTGGGACGCTTCAACCCCAAGAAGGCCCCCGGAGCTGATGGGTTTACGGCGGATATCTGCTGTCGAGCGATCCACCAGGACCTGGACGCTTTCCTTGCCCTGTACAATAAATGCCTAGAACTGGCGCATTTCCCGGACATATGGAAGGAGGCAACGGTGGTTGTCCTCAGAAAACCGGGCAAGGAAAATTACACGAACCCCAAGTCCTATAGACCGATAGGTCTGCTACCGGTCTTGGGGAAGGTCCTGGAGAGGATGGTAGTGGCGAGGATGAAGTGGCACCTGGTGCCTCGGTTTAGTACTCGTCAGTTTGGCTTTACGCCCCAGAAGAGCACCGAGGACGCCCTCTGTACTCTAATAAAGCACGTACAGGACAAGTTGAGGCTGAAGAAGCTAATTGTCCTGGTGTCATTGGATATAGAGGGTGCCTTCGACAGCGCATGGTGGCCGGCAATAAAAGTCAGGCTGGCTGAGGAAAAGTGTCCGGTTAACACCAGGAGGCTACTTGACAGCTATCTCGACAGCAGAAAAGTAACAGTAAGGTACGCTGGGGAAGAATGCACAAGGAAGACAAGTAAAGGCTGTGTCCAGGGGTCAATTGGTGGTCCCATCTTATGGAACCTTCTGTTAGATCCACTGCTACAAGACCTGGAAAAGATGGAGTATTTCGTGCAGGCGTTCGCTGACGACATAGTTCTAGTCGTGGATGGCGACACAGCGGCTGAAGTCTCCAGGACGGCCAATGCAGCCCTCACCCATGTTCAGAGTTGGGGTGTCAGAAATAAGCTTAGGTTTGCACCGCACAAGACCTGTGCGATGTTAATAACCAACAGACTTAAGTACGATACCCCAAATCTGAGCATGGCCGGGGTCGAGATTGGCATGGTCAGGAGTATGAAGCTGCTTGGTCTAACCATCGACGACAGGTTGACGTTCAGCGAGCACACCAAAAACGTCTGCAAGAAGGCAGCGGGAATATATAAGCAGCTTGCTCGTGCTGCCAAAGTCAGCTGGGGTTTGAACAGGGAGGTGATACACACAATATACACTGCCACAATCGAACCGATAATTACGTACGCGGCTGGAGCCTGGGCTCCCGCTACGAAAAAGCTGGGGATACGTAGGCGGCTGGGCTCTGTCCAACGGGGATTCGTCCAGAAGCTCTGCAAATCCTACCGTACGGTCTCACTAAACTCGGCACTGGTGCTGGCTGGGATACTGCCACTAGACCTCCGCATACAAGAGGCAGCCGCCCTGTATGAGGCAAGGAGAGGGTCATCCCGGTTTGTGCCAGGAGACCGGGAGATTGAGAGTATGGTGGGGTTTGCAGAGACGTCTCACCCTGCCAAACAAATGGCTTTGGAGTTCATGTGCCTGGCAGACCAACAGCTTGTGGACAGTCAAAACGTGCAGTCAGTGCGAATCTTCACTGACGGCAGCAAGATTGAGGGGAAGGTCGGAGCCGCATTATCCTTATGGGATAATGATGGTGAAATCCGGAACCTTAAGCTTAGCCTCGCCGCGTACTGCACTGTCTACCAGGCGGAACTACTAGCCATTTGTAAAGCAACGGACGTAATCCTCAAGCGCAAAGAGACGAGCTATGGCTTGTACAGTGACTCAATGGCAGCATTGCAGACACTGACAAGCCATGGCTCGCTCCATCCTCTGGCGGTCCGCGCAAGAGCGAATATCGCTCTGGCATTGACTCAAGAAAAAGCTGTGTCTCTTTACTGGGTCAAGGCCCACGCGGGCTTGCCGGGGAATGAACGTGCAGACGAGTTGGCTAAGGAAGCGGCGTTGTCGTTACGGAGGAAGCCGGACTATGACCAGTGTCCGGTATCATTCATCAAGCGTCAAATCCGTATGGATTCGCTTGGTGAATGGAATCGGAGATATGTGTCGGGCGAGACGGCCTCGGTGACGAAAATGTTTCTTCCCGACGCCGTAGCCGCCTACCGTATTGTTCAACAGGTAAAGCCAACAGGCGTTCTCACGCAAGTCCTGACAGGACACGGTGGGTTCTCAGAATACTTAAGCCGTTTTAAGTGTAAGGAGAGCCCATCGTGCACCTGTGACCCCAACGTATCGGAATCGGTCCCGCATATCGTCCTAGAGTGTCCAATATTCGCAAAAGAACGTTACAACCTTGAACAGGAGTTGGGTATTGGACTGAACAGAGACAGCGTACAAAAACTAATGTCGAGCAAAGAAAGAAGTAAACTTATAGCCTACTGTGAAAATATAGCACAAAAAGTCATAAATAAAAATAAAACATGATGAAACAACTATGTTTCATACTATATTGTAAATATAAATATGTAAACATAGAAAATTAGCGCAAAATGTAAAATAAGTATAAGCAGTAGACTAAGAAATAGATATATATGTATAGAAGAGTTGTCAAGTGTATATAAACAGTGTTGAAGTATATTAAATTAAAATTGTTAGATAGCTTTGTTGGCATGTATAGTATATAGTTTAACATAGTATCAAATATATTGTAGAATAAGTGTACCTAAAATAGTTAGTATTAGTAAATTTGTGAAATAACTAGCGAGATAAGCTAAGTTATACATGTAAAATAAAAATAAACCCTGTTGAAAAAATTATTTCCCTATGTTTTAAAATAAAATAAAGAAGTACAGAATAGTAGTAGCTAATAAGTGGGAGTCCCACCCACAGGATAAATGAGGAAGGATAAAAGAAAGATACAGTATGAAGCATGAAAGTACGAGAGGAATGACAAGCGAGAACTAGTATGGATGAGGATTAGATAAAGAATAGGCACCAACTTTGTGGTGGAACTAGTCTGGAAAAAAAAAAAAAAAAAAAAAAAAAAAAAAATAACCTACCCGACCCTACACTACCCTACAATACTCTACCCTACACTACCATACCCTACCCTACCCTACCCTACCCTACCCTACCCTACCCTACATATATAGCCTATGTCCTTTCCCAGGTCTCAAACTGTCTTCATACCAACTTTCATCTAAATCGGTGCAGCGGTTTAAGCGTGAAAAGGTAACAGACAGACAGACAGAGTTTCTTTCACATTTATAATATTAAGTATGGATGTACACACAAAACACTTAACAGAGAAAAGAAGGAATACAGATAGAAGAGCACAAAGGTATTGCTTATTTCAATAGAAATTTCTTCCAGCAAACCTGCGACAGCAAAGTTGGATGATAGACGAAGACACAGTGTGTAGAAAGAAACAAGGAAACTTAAAATAGACTATTATAACTTAACTAATTATGTATAAATTACACATATACCTTAACTACATATATAAAATAAAAAATACATACAACATAAATATAATATAATAATATATTAAATTACAAGATGGTGGAAAGGTAATGTTCTTTGACCTGTCTCTTGAATAAAGATACATTTTTAGAGTCACGGATTTTAGGTGGAAGTGAGTTCCACAGTCGTACCGCATGAACAGAGAAGGAGTGGGAATAGAAATTAGTATTGTGGGAGGGGAAATTTAGATGATGCCTTAGGTGGGATCTACACTGGACATCGGCAGCACGAGTAAAGGAAAACCGATCGCGCAGATATCCAGGGTACGTAGGGTTAAAAAGGATGTTGAAGAGGAGACATAATACTCGGATGTTCCTGCGAAGACGGATAGGGAGCCACTTGAGATCCTTGCGGAACTGAGAAACATGATCGTATTTCCTCAGACCAAAAACAAAACGGATGCACAGATTTTGCAAGCGCTCAAGCTTATTTAAGAGCTCCTCCGTTGCATCCAGATAGCAGGCATCAGCGTAATCGATGATCGGCTGAATTAGAGTTTGAGCTAGATAAATTTTGGTTTTAAAGGACAATAGGTTTTGAAGGGATTTCAATGAGTGAAATGAAAAGTGCACCTTGCGACTTATCTCATTAACTTGAGCTCGCCAAGAGAGATTACTGTCTATTAAGACACCAAGGTTCTTAGCAGTATCAGTGTAAGCGAAGGTTGAGCCGTTAAGGGACAAAGGTGGCAAAGTGGATACATCAAGCGCAGTACGATAGTATCGACTGCCTATGATCATAGCCTGGGACTTGGATGGGTTGATCTGTAATCCATAGGCCCATTCACTAACATTCTCCAGGTCACGATCCATGGCGTCAATTGCCAAGTCCACATCCGCAAGCAAAAAGTGTCGATAAAGCTGCAAATCGTCTGCGTAAAGATGGAAGTTGGAGCTGATTAACTTGGTAACAGTGTTTATGAAGATAGAGAAAAGAAGAGGAGAGAGAACGCTACCCTGAGGAACACTAGCAGTGAGATCGCACCAATCAGAGAACATCTCTTCAAGACGAACACACTGTGAGCGACCCCGAAGATAAGATTCAAACCAGGCTAATGCAGAGGAAGAAAAGTTAATAGACTGAAGGACCCCGAGCAGAATATCAAAATCCACCGAGTTAAATGCACAACTGAAGTCAAGCAGGACTAACACGGTAAGAGATTTATTCTCCATAGCCCAGCGGATGTCATCAGTGACCTTCAGAAGTGCAGTTGCCGTGCTGTAGCCAGTTCGGAAGCCAGATTGAAAAGGACAGATAAGAACATTAGACGCAAGGAATCTGGCAATTTGACTATGAACGATGTGCTCGAGAACTTTAGAGAGGAAAGGTAGTATGGAGATGGGTCTGAAGTGAGATAAAGAAGAAGGATTGGTTATTTTGGGAAGTGGTATAATGTGTGCCTGTTTCCAGGCTGAAGGAAATGTGCCAGTAAATAAAGAGTAGTTAACAATATGAGCAAGAATGGGAAGGAGTTGGGGGCGAATAGGAGTTATCATTCGCGATCACAGATTGTCATAGCCAACAGCAGAGGACGAAATAGCAACAAGAGATTTTTTAACATCGTCATCAGAGACTGAATTTAAATTAAATGGTGTGCAATTCGGTAACGGCAATTCGGAAAGTTCAGTCAAAGTAGATGTTTTGACAATAGGGTCGAGAGTGACAGGTAGAAGAGAAAAGTGCCTATTAAGAGCCGACAAGTCGACATCTTTACAGGTATTCGTTGGGGATTTGCCGATACCGACAGACCTTAGAAATCGCCAAACGTCAGAGGACTTGCGATTGACTAGAGATTCATAGAAATAGCGTCTCTTAGCATCCCGACACAGACGATTGCAGTGGTTACGTAGTGCTTTGAAATGAGTAAGATTCCGATCAGTGGGTCTGCGCCTATATCTGCTCTTCGCCTTGTCCTTACGAGCAATTGCGTCTTTAATTTGAGTATTTATCCACGGAGCAGGGTAATACTTAACTTTAACTCGCCGACGCGGCGCATGCATGTCATATAAACTCAGCAGTTTGTCATTGAAGCAGTTTACCTTATCATCGAGACAGGCGCTATCAACAACGAGAGACCAGTCAATATCACCCACATCACGCTTCAACGCCACCAGATCAATCTAATTATAATTACGTATATAACAGAAATTAGGTTTTCGTTTAGGAGGCCGGATACGATAAGACAGATAGATGAGGTCATGGAAAGAAAAGGTTGCAGTAAGTTGCCCAAACTCAGCAAAATTGTGAGGGGAAGAAACAATCATAAGGTCAAGAAGAAAAGGCGTGCAGTTTGGAAAGTTATGAGTCGCAGACAGAGGTAAAATTTCAGAGGGAACGCAGTTTTATTGAACGAGAATCATTTTTAATTAGACACGTATTAAAATCACCCATCAAAACAACGTGCTCGTACAATGGGCAGAAATTATTTAGTGACGATTCCATAGAGTCGAAATAGTTGATGTGAAGGTTAGGTGAGTAAAATACCGCAAGTAATATTTTGGCATGATTTAAAGTAATCTCAAGGAATAAGAATTCAGCCGCCACAGAGTACTGAGATGGGGATGCACTAACAATTTTGTGCGGTATGTCAGCACGTATATAAATGGCGACACCACCACCACCCTTGCCAATCCTGTCATTTCTGACCAGAACAAAGCCAGGAAGTGCATAATGCTTAGAAAGAAGAGAACAGACACTAAGAGTGCATCAAGATGAGCGCTGCTGAAGGATGCCAGAAGATCGGAGTGATGACCAGGAACACTCTGAGCATAAATATGTGCTATGTGGAAATTTTTAGGATAGTTAGAAAATATAGTGGAGAGGTTGTCATGCAAAGTATGAACCGGAGACTCACTTCCAGCACTAACAAAACTACAGGTCGAAGAAGAACACGAGAAAAAACTCATTTAAGTCGACAGGATTATCCATAGATAAATACAATAAAATAAATATAATACTTAAAAAAGAATACAACTATAAAACTAATTAAAACTAAACGTATCTATAGGTTGATTGCTTCTAAAACAACCACCCTAATTCACTGGTGAGTTGGACAAGTCAGCCACCAATAACAAGTAAGAAAAATAAAACTTAAAACGCATTTACCGTCTCCGTTCCGTCATGGGTAAAAATAATTCACCACCATAGCGTAACACGAAAAACAATAATCAAAGATGCACGAAAACTGACAAAAAAAAATGTACGAAACGGAACAATTCACGTCTGTCATTGTCAATCTGACAGTAGTCTTACTATCAAATTGACAATGACAGTTCAGTCCAGTTGGTTGAATGACTTGTCGTAAACAAAAACCATTTAACAGAAATAATTCAAAAGAAAAAAAAAAACTTATACCGACATCAAATTATCACTTTATGTGTTATTCTTATTCTTTATGAAACTGATAAGTATAATATTTTTATAGAATTCGCATCCACAAACAGATCTGTGTGCACATCATACTCCAAGTGAGTTTGAAGCAGTGGCAGTGATATTGAATAAATAGCTTAAAACTACATTTTAAGCAATTTGTACAGCGCCACTACTGGTTCTTTACATTATGCATGTATATATTATATAAAAAACAGAAAGTATGTATGTATGATCTTTATAGACTCCGAAACGGTTGGACCGATTTTCTCAAAATCTCGAGCAGCTCAAAATCTCCATAGTTACTCCACTATACAAAAAGCAAGACAAATGTCTCATCAAAAATTGTAGACCTATTGCTTTGATACCTATATTTGCGAAAGTATTTGAGAGGGTCATATAATTATGAAGCACTTTATACGTACCTAGAGAAATCAAACATGACAACAACTAGTTAATGAACAGAAAGGATTTCGTAAGAACAGGACAATTAACATGGCTATACATGATCTGATACGTCCTACCCTATCGAATGTAGATAAAAAAAATCCCGTATGTGCTATATATACGGACCTTACAAAGGCTTTTGACTATGTAGACTATAAGATACTTTTAAACAAAATAGAGAAGTATGGTATAAGAGACAATATTTTAAATCTTATTGAATCTTACTTACACAATAGAAAGCAGATTTTAGAAATAACACGAATATGCACTACGCACTGGAAATGATAGAAGATACCGATCTAGTAGAAGCATAGTTAAATACGGAGTCCCACAAGGCAGTGTGTTAGGGCCTCCACTATTTTTAACTTATATAAATGATCTACCTGGGAAAATAAAGCATCCTATGGTACTATTTGCTGACGACAGCACGGTAGTAATAAAATGTGACGATTATGATCCATGCGAAGCAGAAATAAATATCACATTAAACAAAATAATTACTTGGCTAAATAATAATAATTTAGTCATAAATCTAGACAAGACTAAAATAATGCATTTTTATCTAAGAATTCCTAATATAAACGTTGACATTAACTATTTGGGGACCAAAATAGAGTCGGCAACTGTGACTAGATTCCTTGGTGTTATTATAGATAATAACTTGTCCTGGAAACCGCAAACAGACGATATTTGTAAAAAACTTAATCAATTTGCATATGGCTATGTTGCATCCGCACTACGATAAAGCATAACATATTGGGCCAATTCAGTAAATAAAGAGTATGTTTTAAAGCCCAAAAAAGATGCATCAGAGCTATGTGTGGTTTACAGAGTACTGACAGTTGTCAACCTCTATTTAAAAGCCTCAAAATCCTAACCTTGCCTTCTTTGTATATTTATGAAGTAAATGTATTTGTCAAAACAAACACCACTCTACAGAAATAGCTTTTAAAAGTCATTACAGGAAACTCCATGATAAAAATAAGTTAGAGCTTAAAGTACCTTGTGCTGGCACGGCTTTACTGAGTAAAAGCTTCTTCTGCATGGCCCAGAGAATATTTAATAAGTTGTCCTGCTCAATAAAAAGTCTCAATTTAGTCAATCCCAAGCATAAATAACGTAATATATTAATTCAGAAATGTTACTATTGTCTCAGTGACTATTTTGATGACAGTTCTTTGACATATTATTCTTTTTTATACCCATAGCATGCCCCGTGAAAAATATGTATAATGATGACTTTGCAATTCTGTGGAGAATATCACTTTTAAACTTTTCTGTTAACAATAACTTAGCTTATATAAACTTGAGCGTCTTCAAAATGTTTGTATATGGTTCATATTTGGTTTGCGCAAATATGACCATGTCACAGAATTCCGCGAGAAACTCAAGTGGTTGCCAATTCGCCTTCGCCGTTAAGCTCATATTCTTTCCCTCCTGTATAATATACTATTTTTACCGTCTACCCCTCTTTACCTCAAAAATCGATTTCAGTTTTTATGTGACTCGCACACGAAAGTTCTTAGGTTATCGGATAACATGAAACTTAAAATGCCAATGCATTCTACTATTTTCCTGGACACATCTTATACTGTCCAGGCCGCTCGTCTATGGAATGCATTGCCTGTAGCTATAAAACGCGCGCAATCACTACCGATCTTTAAAAGACTGGTAAAGGAGCACTACCTGTCACTGTGATCTTGTTCTTGTTGGAGCTGTATCGTTTTCTTGCCTGTTTATTTATATGTATGTATGTATTTATGTATCTATTTTAGTATTTTAAATTTAGTATGTAAGCACTGTTTGTCACTTATTATTTTATTTAAACTTGCACCAAGTGCAACCCCATGTCGTGTCCAGGCTATCTCTCTCCATTCTGGGTTGGCTGGAAGAGATCGCAGAACGCGATAAGGCCGCCTGTTGTATGTTTTTTTTTATTTTAAGGTTTCCATAAGTGTTATTGTTTTTATCTTGGTGTACAATAAAGTATATAAAATTAAATAAATAACTTATGGACATTTAAACTATTTATTACTAACATGATCGCTTTTGTAATTAATTATTGGCTTTACTTGACATATTAAATTAAACAAAAAAAATTACATTGATTTCGGAATTATTATAAATTAACTTACCTAATTGGCAACAGCCTCATTGTATATTTGTACGCCACATGGCAAAACATATAGAAACTGTTTTTTATTATAACATCTTGCACACTGCTGTAACCTACTTATGTTTACAAATAAAGACTGATTGATTGATTTATTAAAGTTCAAGTAATTTTCAAAATAAACAATTTTTTTTTTTTTACGAACTTTAACACCTCTTTAAGGGATTAAATTAAAAAAAACCTTAAATATATGTTCCTTTGATTGTATTGAAGAGCAGAAATACTAAGTTTCAAGTAATTTTCCTTACAAACTTTAATACCCCTTATTACTTCTTTAAGGGATGAAATTTAAAACATACTTAAATGGGTTTTTCTTTAATTGTATTGAAGAGCAGAAATACTAAGTTTCAAGTAATTTTGACGATAAACAATAAATTTTTCTTACAAACCTTAACACCTCTTTTTACGAATTAATAATAGTAACCTGTGAAGGTGTGAAGGTTCTAGTTTGTAAATCATTCATATAGGGCAAACTACCCAATTATGGACACTTTAAGACCTTCGGCACAAAACCTTGATAAGAAAATAGGTAACTAAATAATTCTTGTAATTTATATTAAATTTTTATTGTTTTCTTATTAACATTGTCTTAAAAAATTGCAATATTGTGCAAATTATAATGCCTATTTATGAAAAAAGGTCATTTTTCTGAAGACACCTCTAACTTCCAATTATTGACATACAATAATTATAATTACATATTATCTTAGGTAAGTTCGTTTTTAGACAATTCTGGTAAAGAAACATATTTACATCGAATTATATGCGGCCCTGAAAAGGGCCCTTTTTTTGGAGTCGGGAAACAGCAGTGTTTAACAACGGAAACCGTACAAGGCGCGACCCTGGCACTTCAGTGAGTAGACGACGTCCATGGCGGTGATGCTCTTCCTCTTAGCGCGCTCAGTCTTGGAGAATAAGACAACGTCAACACAACTAAAAATAATTTTAATTTTTAGTTGGCTTGACATTTTCAAATTCTTGAAAAAATATATCTAAGCCGCTGAGTGAGTGAGTCATCCATCGATTGTCGATGTTCGCCTGCTGTTGCTTGGCGACCTCTTCTTCCTTATTGCACAATTCAGCTTGCTTTTGTTCCAACCTAGTGTCACGTTCTCTTTCTTTAGAAACCAGTTTAATCTCCGCACGTGATAGAGAGTATCTTAAAATTGCAACTTTTCTTACACCACACTTTCTTCTGACGTTTCTGGATTTGGTTTTAAGTTTATGAATCCAATTACATATGGATTCGATTTCACTGTCACAAAAGGCATCTTGGCCAGATTTGTCACTTGCACTATAGTCCATTTTTTAGGATGTGCCAGAAAGTACTGTAAGGTATAAATTGAAAAACAAACACTTCTTGAAATCTCGGAGGCACCCAGACAAGTCTGCACTTCACCAGGACGATTTAAGAATGAAGGCATGGCACAATGGTCGAGCTTCCGCTGCGTCCCCACATGGAAGCGCGGCGGAAGGTGGGGCGCTGTGGGCGGGGCATCTGGTGTATATGACGTCATGGCCGCATATATACCTTCCCGAGCTGAGTTGGGGGCTGCGGGGTGCCGCAAAATGGCGTCATTTTAATACAGAAATCATGAACGAATCTTGGCCAGCATAGCCGAGAACACTCGATGATTTGGTAGATTCGGAAATTTTTAGTTGGTTAGGTACCTACTAATTTTGGGAAAATAATAATTCCTAACGACAAAAGATTTATGTTTCAACAACTAACTAGTAGTACTACTTAACTAGCAGCGCTAACAGCCAGGATAAGCTAACAGTGTGTTAATATTTATACTCTGTTAACTTACATAAATGTTTTTGTATTTATAATAATAATAATATAGTATCATTATTTATTATCTCTTTACGAAGGTACTTAAGGCTAACCCTTATAGTTCACAAACTAGGGTTAGTGATTGCAGGCCCGTGTAGTGGTTGCCTATAGGAACCTTATTACAGCATTATTTGGGCGCACGGTTGGCGCAGTAGTTGAGCGATTGACTGCTGCGCTGCGTGTCGCGGGTTCGATTCCCGCACGGAACAAATATTTGTATGACCTACAGATAGTTGTTCCGGCTCTGGGTGTTTGTGTATGTGAGTTTATATGTTTGTAAACGCACCCACGATACAGGAAGAAATTCCTAGTGTGGGGCAACGTTTTATTTAAAAAGAGAAATAATTTATTATTTTAGTAAGTCGATTCTTTACTATGCATGATTTTAAAATTCCGTACTCTTTACTTGATAGTCCTTCGTTGGACGTTTTCAGGAAAAGAATAAGGGAAAATTTCTTGTCAACAGCCGCATACCGTACATCTATCTATAAATGTAAGATTTGAGTAATAATCAAATGGTAGGTATGTTGTATGTTTATATGCACTGTGTGCTTTCATCGTCATCATCAACCTTTTAAGAGGAAACGGGGGGCAGAGAGCACCAACTGAATTTCCTAATTAAAAAGTCATAATTCGAGGTTTGGCTCTCGTCTATTTCCTCCTCCAGTATTAGACCAATATAAAAGACATTCCATAAACTAGTAAAGTAAGATATATCCTATGTCCCTATGTTTTCTTTTTTAGGGTTCCGTACCCAAAGGGTAAAAACGGGACCCTATTACTGAGACTCCGCGGTCCGTCTGTCTGTCTGTCTGTCTGTCTGTCACCAGGCTGTATCTCATGAACCGTGATAGCTAGACTGTTGAAATTTTCACAGGTGGTGTATATCTGTTGCCGCTACAACAACAAATACTAAAAACAGAATAAAATAAATATTTAAGGGGGGCTCCCATACAACAAACGTGATTTTTTTGCCGTTTTTTACGAAAATGGTACGGAACCCTTCGAGCGCGAGTCCGACTCGCACTTGGCCGGTTTTTTCAATTATATTTGTTAAAATTGTTAAATTATATATGCAATTTTGTGCATTTTATGAGGGTTCTAGTGCTTCTAAACATAATTTATCATCAAAAAGGAAAACAAATCGACATAGAAAATATCTTTCATAATCAGTTTATTGAATATCTTTTAAATTGGTTCAATATTGGAGGAGAAATTAGACGAGAACCAAACCTCGAATTGTGACTTTTTACTTAGGAAATTCAGTCGGCGCACTCTGCCCCCGTTTCCTCTTAATGTTCACTTAGCTGGGACGCACGTCCTCTCTGTGAGAGAGTGAATGGTCCTTAATCTATTATGCGGGCACAGTGCAGGTTGGATGTCATGTGTCTTCGATTTTTGGTTCTAAGAAATGCCTAGGTTTCGTGACGATGTTTTCCATCACCGTTTTAAGAGCACAGAAGACACATAAGTCGGGGCCATTACCACTGGGCCAAAACTAACATTGAGTGCAGTGGTACTCATATCAGTTTAGTTTATTTATGTCGGAATTTAGCTAAATATGTTTGCTGTTAGAGAACCAAATTATCGCCTTTGAACAAAGTTGACCTTAACCAAGAATGCGGTAGGTACCTATATCACCTGTCCTATTGTATTTGTATCTGTTTGTATGGCTTTGTGTGTAATAAAGACAACGAAATTTTACAATTTGTTTGTTAGCTCTAACACAGCCTTTGACCCCACAGCCCCACACTTTCGGAGAATCGATTCATTTCAGCTATTGTACCTACACATTCTTATCTATTGTATTAAGATTTCTTTTGGCGACCACCCACGCAGTATTTTGAAAATATTGTTTTTTTTTGCATTTAGTCCGGCAGATAAGATAAGGCTTGTTTGCTTCTCATAAAACACAAATTGAATTAATTTATAAAAGGGTCATCATTATTTTATCAGGTAGGTTCTTTATTTAAAATGCATAGAATGTTTTGTTGTTAATAAGGATGTACCTTTAACATATATTATTTCTTAAAAACTATCTTTTAATTACCCAACTTCAAGGAAAGAGTAATGTTTTTCTCGCGTATCTTGAATGTATGTAATATTCTTTATTACCTTATATCATTTAAATCACTAGACGGATTTATATAATTAAGACATCGTAAGATAGGTCTTGACAGCCAAAGTGTTCTTTGATAAGTAACGTTATAAAAAATAAACATGGCGGACTTTGGATGGCAATGGTTTTCTATTCCCTTTTGACAAGTTCTCAGTTTTAGAAGACGTTTCTTCGTCAACGCCAAACTTTGTATCCATAAATGACATACAAGTCCATCAATTTTTCTTGGCTGTCACAGGACAGTGTTTCGTTTTAAATATCTCCTTAAGCGACCAGTATTCTTTTCTTTCTGTGTCTATGTCCGTTTGATCTCTGAATAATCTTCATTTCTAACGTATTCAATATATTAATAATCAATTTTTATGGCTACCTATTTTTCATGACTTTTTTTTTATTTATTACTACATTTTAAGGCCAACTACTCTGCTTCGCCTGTCAACTGTTGTAGCATAATGTTGGAGCCTATTAGCGTTCTCGGTTTTTAGAAGTAAGTTAACATAGAATCTTAAATGGTTGGGTTGCCTGACATTGACACTGTATTGTCCTGGGCTAGACTAGTATATCCTGACGCGTAAAGGATAAACCAAATTGGAATAAGACTAGGCTAACTAAAATATACTATATAATAGGTACATATTTGAACGTCGAAAATTAAAATTTTCACGGAAACAAGTAAAATTTCAAAATTTATAAAACCCCCGACACATTTATCTTGCGAAAACACCCCGATTCGAACAGTAAAACGCCCATAACTTTTGAACGGCTGAACTGATTTTATTCAAACATAGCTAAGAACACTCTCGACAAAATTACCTTTCCAACAAAAAGCTAAATTGAAATCGGTTCATCCGTTTAGGCGCTATGATGCCACAGACAGACACACAGATACACAGATACACAGCAACACACGTGAAAGTTATAACACCCCTCTTATTCCGGCGGGGGTTAAAATGTCACTGTTCAAAACATCGAAAATTAAAATAACGATTGTATCGAAACATTCACAACAGTATGTATATATTATTATTAATAACCTCTGTTTGTTAAAAATATATTATTATTAATAACCTCTGTTTGTTAAAAATATATTATTATTAATAACTTCTGTTTGTTAAAAATATATTATTATTAATAACCTTTGTTTTTTAACTGACTTAAAAAGTCAGTTAAAAAAACATAAACCGGTTAGATCAAATTTTACCTTTTCTTTCTTAACTATTGTTCTAAGGATTCTATCGGCGACCACCCAGGATGCGATTTGTAAATATGTATTTTTTATGCATTTCAGCCAGCCGATACGGCCGTTAGTTTCACAAATTACTTTTTACTATTCCAAACGAAACTACGAGAATAGCGACAAACACTCAAAGGAGTCTCATCATCAGTATTTGGTTAAGAATGAGCCTTTTCCTTAAGTTATGATATGTGATTACTTCCCGGAATTTGATCCTTATTAGCGACACTATTGAATGGTGTAATAAAACAGTAGGTATTTTTTTCAAAATCAACGGTTTCGATTCCTGGCTAGGCTAGGCTAATTGATTTTTGAAAATCCAATGATGCGGTTTTAGTTTTCAACAAAATCGGCCTCGTGCTAGGCGTTACAGCGCCTTGCAGCAATTACACCAATGGAAAACAATCTTGCAGATACTAACTATGAGTCCAGGTTTCCTCACGATGTTTTCCTTCACCGTTGTCAGCGATGTCCAAGATAAACTTAGAAAGTACATATAAATTGCAAAAGTCACATTGGTACTTGGCCGGATTTGAACCCACGACCTTCCAGCACGAGAGGCGAGCTCTTAGCCACTGGGCCACCGCGAAATAATATCTACCATATTTTACGTAAGTTCGTTTTTAGACAATACCAGTCAAGAAACATATTTATATTGAGACATATGCGGCCCTGAAAAGGACCTTTTTTTTTTTTGATCTACATACTCAGTGTATGTAGTCAGTCAATGCAGGTGTTGACACTGTGTGACTTCAGCGTCTGCGTCCACTGAACACGTTTCTCTGTAATAAGAAAATTGCACGTTTAGGCAAACCTCTTAAAAAAATGAGAAGAAAAATTAAACGAAGGATATATTAGTTTTATTAATAAGGACTTGTTTTCTCAAGTTCAAATAAAAAAAAAAAATTATGATAATAACGAAAATGTTGACAAGAGAAGTGCAACATGTCACAGAAACTTACGACAATCGTCGGCATCCAAAAGTTTTTGATGATCCGATGATGAAGCTTTTGAACGGTTTTCTTAACGAAGTTCAATCAAACACACCTCCGCAGCAGCAACTAAAATAAAACAATTAGAAATGATTTAACAGTTTTAAACAGTATCAAATTAACAAGTACCTTTATGAAAATGTCAAGTCACTAGAAACGTATTCTACTTACTTAGATCTTCAAACATATTTATATTACGTAGTATCGCCGCGATTGGCTCGGCTTCTCTTGCTTTCCGAATTTTCTCAGTCACCAATACTAAGAGGTCCACCAGCGGGATCTGTGAATAAATAAATAAAAGTTTTTTTTTAGCATAATATAACAGAAAAAAGGTAATTAAGAGTTGAATTGGTGATAATAACTCACGTTAGGGTCAAAACCGGCAGCTACTGCTAATCGATGAGTAGCTTTAGTAAGATCTTCGCGACGCTCTCTTTCAAATTGCGCATTACGTGCGCGTTGCTCTTCCTGTGAACAACAAGAAAACAAATTAGTATTCATAAATAAATTAAACAAAACTGGAAAAAGTAAGGAGTATTGTGTTAATACGAACCCTAGTTAAAGGAACACGATTTCTCCCTGCCGGTCTACCGCGACGTCTCTGCGGCGCCGCAGAATCTGAAACTTGTTTCTGAAACAACAAAACATAATTATTAAAAACCTTAATTCATAAATAATTTTATAAAAAGTTTTTTTTTTAATAAATTAATATAACTTTTCTTATTAATACTGCTAAGAATAACGTACCATCAGTTGCTTCTTGGCTTTGCCCATTTCTTGGTTCAGTTAAATAGTTGTTTTATATAGAAATGACACTCCGCGAGCTCCACCAGGCTATGACTACACTAGTTCGCTACAAACGAAATAATGAGAACATTTATTTGGACACCGGTTTATAAAGGTACCTACCTGCACATGCTCATTCGGAGGGTGCCAACCCCAAGGGGGAGGAGCTAACTTGAGCGACCTCTCTTATTGGTTGGACAAGGATTCAGGATTCTAATAGTTATTATTTTTTATTCGATGTTATATTAATTAATATTAACAGTTTTGGGGGTTTTTAAAACACTCAAATCACTGTTTTAATGTCAGAATACTATTTTATTTAAACATCATACCTAATAAGTGGATTGAAGTGGACTTAGCACGGATTGAAAATTGAGCCTTATATAACTCTTCTACAGTTTTCAAAAGCTTTGGGGGCTCATATGATTGAATTTGGACATAAAGATACTACTCATAGTATCTAGCCTTCACCAGATCTACAGGCGCAAGTCTTTTTAATTTCGTAACTTTACTCTTATAATAATATTTTATCTTCAAATTGTTGGGTAGAATATTTAAATGTTAATGTTACTTATTTCTCTGAGAATCTCGGACTTGCGAAAACTAAAAGAAGCTGCGGTAGCGCCTGCTGATCTGACCAGAACAATGCAAGTTCATCAACCTTTTAAGTCGGTTTAATAATTTGTTACAGATATTATGGTACGTGATTTTCAGGGTATAATTCTCAGGTGTTTTTTATGTTTCCTATGCAAATTATCCCGATTTCGAATGCATCTGAGTAGGCCCTGTGTGATCCATGGCTTAATAGTTTGCAATTTTGACGCGACACGACTGATTGTGATGTTATTTTGTACAATAGCGGTAAGTGTATTTATTAGGAGATCAGTCGCTTCATTTTGATCATCGCTTATCATAACGGAGCTAAAATCAGTATTGAATATGTCTGACGCTATTCCACAGTAATCGATGTTTGAGAGTAACTGTGTTTTTTTTGGAGATTCCGGTTACTTTTTATGCAAACTAATATTGGTACATGGTCGGTTATGTGAGTATCCAGTATAAAAGAGATAACTGAACTTCTTACTTTTATTATAGTATGATCCAAACAAATTTTGAATGTATGTGTGTTACTCAATCACGACTGAACGGTTGAAGGGATCTAGGTGAATTTTTTCGCAGACATAGGTTATAGTCTCCAGACTATTCGCGAAAAATTTCACCGTAAATTTCAGGGTACAAATAGGCTATTCACTATTCCAATAGTGCATAGGCTTTATTTACCCTGGGAACATGTTCCCGTCGGATAATTTTCGACTTTCATGCGGGCGAAGCCGCTGGCAGAAGCTAGTTTAAACATATAAGTGGTATACATTTTTGTAATCACCTTTAAAACTCTCCATTCTGATACACCACTCGATGAAACAAAAAATATTGGGATCCTACATTATGCCACCCAAAGTCCGCCATGTTTTTTTTATAATGTCACTTATCAAAGAACACTTTGGCTGTCAAGACCTATCTAACAATGTCTTAATTATATAAATCCGTCTAGTGGTTTAAATGGTATGAGGCAATAAAGAATATTACATACATCTCATCTTATGGAGGGGCCGAGAAGCAACTCGGACACTTCGACCCATTGGGATGTATTATGGTATATTACATACACACAAGATACGCGCGAAAAACATAACTCTTTCCTTGAAGTTGGGTAATTTAAAGATAGTTTTTAAGAAATAATATATGTTAAAGGTACATCCTTATTAACAACAAAACATTCTATGCGTTTTAAATAAAGTACCTACCTAATAAAATAATGATGACCCTTTTAGAAATTCATTCAATTTGTGTTTTATGGGAAGCAAACAAGCCTTATCTTATCTTTCGGACTAAATGCAAAAAAAAACAATATTTTCAAAATACTGCGTGGGTGGTCGCCAAAAGAAATCTTAATACAATAGATAAGAAAGAGTAGGTACAATAGCTGAAATGAATCGATTCTCCGAAAGTGTGCGGCTGTGCGGTCAAAGGCTGTGTTAGAGCTAACAAACAAATTGTAAAATCTCGTAGTCTTTATTACACACAAAGCCATACAAACAGATACAAATACAATAGCACAGGTTATATAGGTACCTACCACATTCTTGGTTAAGATCAACTTTGTTCAAAGGCGATAATTTGGTTCTCTAACAGCAAACATATTTAGCTAAATTCCGACATAAATAAACTAAACTGATATGAGTACCACTGCACTCAATATTAGTTTTGGCCCAGTGGTAATGGCCCCGACTTATGTGTCTTCTGTGCTCTTAAAACGGTGATGGAAAACATCGTCACGAAACCTAGGCATTTCTTAGAACCAAAAATCGAAGACACATGACATCCAACCTGCACTGGGCCCGCATAATAGATTAAGGACCATTCACTCTCTCACAGAGAGGACGTGCGTCCCAGCTGTGCGAACATTAAGAGGAAACGGGGACAGAGTGCGCCGACTAACTTTCCTAAGTAAAAAGTCACAGGATAAATTATCTTTAGAAGCACTAGAACCCTCAAAAAATGTTCAAAATTGCGCTGTCAACAGAGGCTTAGTGTACAAATTTGACAAATATAAATGAAAAAAAGAAAACATAGGGACATAGTATATATCTTACTTTACCAGTTTATGGAATGTCTTTTATATTGGTCCAATACTGGAGGAGGAAATAGACGAGAGCCAAACCTCGAATTATGACTTTTTAATTAGGAAATTCAGTCGGCGCTCTCTGCCCCCGTTTCCTCTTAAAAGGTTGATGATGATGATGAAAGCACACAGTGCATATAAACATACAACATACCTACCATTTGATTATTACTCAAATCTTACATTTATAGATAGATGTACGGTATGCGGCTGTTGACAAGAAATTTTCCCTTATTCATTTCCTGAATACGTCCAACGAAGGACTATCAAGTAAAGAGTACGGAATTTTAAAATCATGCATAGTAAAGAATCGACTTACTAAAATAATGCTGTAATAAGGTTCCTATAGGCAACCACTATACGTGCCTGCAATCACTAACCCTAGTTTGTGAACTATAAGGGTTAGCCTTAAGTACCTTCGTAAAGAGATAATAAATAATGATACTATATTATTATTATTATAAATACAAAAACATTTATGTAAGTTAACAGAGTATAAATATTAACACACTGTTAGCTTATCCTGGCTGTTAGCGCTGCTAGTTAAGTAGTACTACTAGTTAGTTGTTGAAACATAAATCTTTTGTCGTTAGGAATTATTATTTTCCCAAAATTAGTAGGTACCTAACCAACTAAAAATTTCCGAATCTACCAAATCATCGAGTGTTCTCGGCTATGCTGGCCAAGATTCGTTCATGATTTCTGTATTAAAATGACGCCATTTTGCGGCACCCCGCAGCCCCCAACTCAGCTCGGGAAGGTATATATGCGGCCATGACGTCATATACACCAGATGCCCCGCCCACAGCGCCCCACCTTCCGCCGCGCTTCCATGTGGGGACGCAGCGGAAGCTCGACCATTGTGCCATGCCTTCATTCTTAAATCGTCCTGGTGAAGTGCAGACTTGTCTGGGTGCCTCCGAGATTTCAAGAAGTGTTTGTTTTTCAATTTATACCTTACAGTACTTTCTGGCACATCCTAAAAAATGGACTATAGTGCAAGTGACAAATCTGGCCAAGATGCCTTTTGTGACAGTGAAATCGAATCCATATGTTATTGGATTCATAAACTTAAAACCAAATCCAGAAACGTCAGAAGAAAGTGTGGTGTAAGAAAAGTTGCCATTTTAAGATACTCTCTATCACGTGCGGAGATTAAACTGGTTTCTAAAGAAAGAGAACGTGACACTAGGTTGGAACAAAAGCAAGCTGAATTGTGCAATAAGGAAGAAGAGGTCGCCAAGCAACAGCAGGCGAACATCGACAATCGATGGATGACTCACTCACTCAGCGGCTTAGATATATTTTTTCAAGAATTTGAAAATGTCAAGCCAACTAAAAATTAAAATAATTTTTAGTTGTGTTGACGTTGTCTAATTCTCCTAGACTGAGCGCGCTAAGAGGAAGAGCATCACCGCCATGGACGTCGTCTACTCACTGAAGTGCCAGGGTCGCGCCTTGTACGGTTTCCGTTGTTAAACACTGCAGTTTCCCGACTGCACGCAACAAGCTCTACATGCACTGCGTATGCGGAGTGCATACTCCAAAAAAAGGGCCCTTTTCAGGGCCGCATATAATTCGATGTAAATATGTTTCTTTACCAGAATTGTCTAAAAACGAGCTTACCTAAGATAATATGTAATTATAATTATTGTATGTCAATAATTGGGAGTTAGAGGTATCTTCAGAAAAATGAGCTTTTTTCATAAATAGGCATTATAATTTGCACAATATTGCATTTTTTTAAGACAATGTTAATAAGAAAACAATAAAAATTTAATATAAATTACAAGAATTATTTAGTTACCTATTTTTTTATCAAGGTTTTGTGCCGAAGGTCTTAAAGTGTCCATAATTGGGTAGTTTGCCCTATATGAATGATTTACAAACTAGAACCTTCACAGGTTACTATTATTAATTCGTAAAAAGAGGTGTTAAAGTTTGTAAGAAAAATTTATTGTTTATCGTCAAAATTACTTGAAACTTAGTATTTCTGCTCTTCAATACAATTTAAGAAAAACCCATTTAAGTATGTTTTAAATTTCATCCCTTAAAGAAGTAATAAGGGGTATTAAAGTTTGTAAGGAAAATTACTTGAAACTTAGTATTTCTGCTCTTCAATACAATCAAAGGAACACATATTTAAGGTTTTTTTTTTCATTTCATCCCTTAAAGAAGTGTTAAAGTTTGTAAGAAAAATAAATTGTTTATTTTTAAAATTACTTGAACTTTAATAAATCAATCAATCAGTCTTTATTTGTAAACATAAGTAGGTTACAGCAGTGTGCAAGATGTTATAATAAAAAACAGTTTCTATATGTTTTGCCATGTGGCGTACAAATATACAATGAGGCTTTTGCCAATTAGGTAAGTTAATTTATAATAATTCCGAAATCAATGTAATTTTTTTGTTTAATTTAATATGTGAAGTAAAGTCAATAATTAATTACAAAAGCGATCATGTTAGTAATAAATAGTTTAAATGTCCATAAGTTATTTATTTATTATTATATACTTTATTGTACACCAAGATAAAAACAATAACACTTATGGAAACCTTAAAATAAAAAAAAAACATACAACAGGCGGCCTTATCGCGTTCTGCGATCTCTTCCAGGCAACCCAGAATGGAGAGAGATAGCCTGGACACGACATGGGGTTGCACTTGGTGCAAGTTTAAATAAAATAATAAGTTACAAACAGTGCTTACATACTAAATTTAAAATACTAAAATAGATACATAAATACATACATACATATAAATAAACAGGCAAGAAAACGATACAGCTCCAACAAGAACAAGATCACAGTGACAGGTAGTGCTCCTTTACCAGTCTTTTAAAGATCGGTAGTGATTGCGCGCGTTTTATAGCTACAGGCAATGCATTCCATAGACGAGCGGCCTGGACAGTATAAGATGTGTCCAGGAAGATAGTAGAATGCATTGGCATTTTAAGTTTCATGTTATCCGATAACCTAAGAACTTTCGTGTGCGAGTCACATAAAAACTGAAATCGATTTTTGAGGTAAAGAGGGGTAGACGGTAAAAATAGTATATTATACAGGAGGGAAAGAATATGAGCATACCGGCGAAGGCGAATTGGCAACCACTTGAGTTTCTCGCGGAATTCTGTGACATGGTCATATTTGCGCAAACCAAATATAAACCATATACAAACATTTTGAAGACGCTCAAGTTTATATAAGCTAAGTTATTGTTAACAGAAAAGTTTAAAAGTGATATTCTCCACAGAATTGCAAAGTCATCATTATACATATTTTTCATGGGGCATACTATGGGTATACAAATATTATTATGTCAAAGAACTGTCATCAAAATAGTCACTGAGACAATAGTAACATTTCTGTATTAATATATTACGTTATTTATGCTTGGGATTGACTAAATTGAGACTTTTTATTGAGCAGGA
Source organism: Orthosia gothica (assembly GCA_949775005.1). Lineage (NCBI taxonomy): Eukaryota > Metazoa > Arthropoda > Insecta > Lepidoptera > Noctuidae > Orthosia > Orthosia gothica. Next base: position 24,601,328 of record OX459053.1, on the reverse strand, counting down.
CAACTTATTAAATATTCTCTGGGCCATGCAGAAGATGCTTTTACTCAGTAAAGCCGTGCCAGCACAAGGTACTTTAAGCTCTAACTTATTTTTATCATGGAGTTTCCTGTAATGACTTTTAAAAGCTATTTCTGTAGAGTGGTGTTTGTTTTGACAAATACATTTACTTCATAAATATACAAAGAAGGCAAGGTTAGGATTTTGAGGCTTTTAAATAGAGGTTGACAACTGTCAGTACTCTGTAAACCACACATAGCTCTGATGCATCTTTTTTGGGCTTTAAAACATACTCTTTATTTACTGAATTGGCCCAATATATTATGCTTTATCTTAGTGCGGATGCAACATAGCCATATGCAAATTGATTAAGTTTTTTACAAATATCGTCTGTTTGCGGTTTCCAGGACAAGTTATTATCTATAATAACACCAAGGAATCTAGTCACAGTTGCCGACTCTATTTTGGTCCCCAAATAGTTAATGTCAACGTTTATATTAGGAATTCTTTGATAAAAATGCATTATTTTAGTCTTGTCTAGATTTATGACTAAATTATTATTATTTAGCCAAGTAATTATTTTGTTTAATGTTATAGTGTAAGAAAGGAGCAATTAAACTTCGTTTATATAGAGTCTTATGTATATTGTGAAAACAAGAAGAGTGAACGCTTAAGACTGCTTATTTATAAATCACAACACACAGTTAACAGTGAGAAAATTGGCATTTAAACATTAATTAAAGTTTTGTTAGAGCCCGTGATGCCGGCTCATCGACTGACTGATAGTTAACTACGATACTTTGCCGGGAGGCGGCGCTCGCGATGCGGGCGCGAAGTTTGTGTTGCGTTCGGATTCGCTACATCCTCCCCCTCCAAGCCGATGGCGGGAGTTTCCGACACGGGCTTGGCAACAGATTTTAGAACAGAACCGGAATCATTGACTGGTCGACCCCGTTTCTTGGCAGTGGCTACAGGCGCTTGGCCACTGTAAGGTGTGAGGAAGCTGGAATGGTACTTTCCTTTTACTAACCCGTTCGAATCTAGCAATTCGTACGAAACTGGCGAACAGACTCTACCCACAGTGAAAGGACCTTCCCGACGCGGAGCGAATTTTTGACTAATGCCCTTAGACTTATCGCTCAATATGCGGCTTTCGACCAGAACGAGGTCGCCTACTTCAAAGATAGGAGCCAGTCTCCTACAACGATCAGCTACCAGTTTGCGAGCATCCTGTTGACCCTCTACTCGCAACTTCATTTCCTTAAGATGATCTGCGAAGTTTCTGAGGTAAGGCGTTACCTGGGGAACATAATTCTCCTGCTCTATTATTGGTCGTAAATCGGTGGTATTTGCTAAAGGGGACCTAAATTCCCGAGCAAAGGTCAAGTACGCTGCGGACTGTCCAGTACCCTGATTACAGGCAGTATTAAGAGCAAAACGAACTGCTGGTAGCGCTTCCTCTATGATTTCTTCTTCTAACATTTTATCAATTTCTTTTCTAATGATCTCTTTCTTTGCGGGTGTCACCCTGTACGGTGGCGCTGAAATTGGAGCACTGTTCCCAGTGTCTATCCTTTGCAAAGCAAAAATCCAGCAGTTTGTCCAATTTACTACGACCAGATGGTTGCAGGAGAGTGCCCTCGTTATTGCAGAGAGATAAAGCGGCACACGCGGTTTCAACACGCCCTTCCTCATACAAAATAGGATAAATTACCTGTGAGCCTTCCAAAGACCAAGAATTCTTATGGAAGTCAAGTACCATGCCAGCATCCCTAATAAAATCTATGCCGAGCAACGACTCCACAGCCCCAGGTAACACTATAAAATGCGTGGGTACAACCCTATTACAAACATGAACATCAACAATCGCAGTCTCTACACATAAACAATTTATGGAACCATCAGCAAGCTTAATTTCGGAATAGGTTTTTACAAATTTTTGATCATTATTAACTAAAACATTTCTTAAGCTAACACTAGCTATCGATAGTTTAGCACCGGTATCTAAAAGAGCACTACCACTTTCACCGTAAATTTTAATGTTAAGCTTTGGCCTACTACGCGGTTCTAATGATTTAACACCACACACGGACACTGATTGAAACGGAATGGGCAACGTATTAGGTTTCTTCTCTTTACACGTCGAGCAGTTCGAACGAATGACGCCGGGTGCTCCACACCCGAAACAAGTAATCGAAGAAGCTGGTGGAGACGAATCTCCTTCTACGGTACCATCCCTGGGTTTCTTTTGCTTCGCCAGCCGCTGACACGACTCTTTAACATGACCGTACTGTTTACAGTAATTGCAATGGGGCCTAATCTTATTTGTAGAAGGCATACTATGCACAGCAGTAGACGGTGATGACGCCGAAATCGGCGGTTTTTTATCCGCAGGGACGCGCGGCCGTAGTTCATCAAATATATCTTCGATGCGGCGCGCCTGCGTCAACATTTCCGCAAAGGTATTAAAAGCGGTTCGTGGAAGTTTTTCTCGGACGCGATGGTTAAGCAACCCATATGCCATATCCACCTGAACCACCTCTGGAAGCAGGAATGGTGGTAGCTGAGCGATCAGGGCCCTAATATGGCACACAAACAAATCCGTAGCTTCATCTACTCGTTGTTCCCGCTCAAATATTTTTCTATATAATTTATGCGGCGGCAATCGTGGTCCAAATGTTTGCTTTAGTGATTCTACAGCAACTTGCCAGGAGGCGGTGGTATCTTTCACTCCTTGCCACCACGTAGCGGCAAGTCCCGTCAACAACATGGGTAGACCACGAAGAGCGTTGTGGTCATCGACGCCAACACACTCTTTATAAGTCTCTACAGCATCAATAAACGCCAAAACGTTGCTTGCCTTCTCGCCGTCGAAACGCGCCGTACACTTGGCGAAATGGCCACCGTGGTTGGAATAAACTGGTGTACTTACAGGATCGCTGCGACTTAGCCTGTTTATCAGCAATAGGAGTTGCTCGGTCGACATTGTGACCGGAGCCGCTGCAGCGGCAGCAGCCAGCTGCGGATCCACCGCGGCCATCTGCGTGGCAGCAGAGTCGGCGGCTACGCCGCGCGGAGCCTCCTCCGGCACGGGCGCGGGCGGCGCCAAACCCTCTGATAAGGCACCAACCGAAGCAGGACTAGCAGCGCGTGATCTCGTTAGCACCATTGTGAAATAGTCCACAAAACGAACGAAACACCAACTTAGGTACTATAGGTAGTCTAGATTCCACCTAAGCACTAAGACTGTTCGCAGTCTCACAACAGTAGGTAAAACGGTTATTACTTAATCACAGTTCGTAAACTAATAAGAAAATACGCAAACGAGGTTGTGAAACAGTCCACAAAACGAATGAAACACAAACTTAGATACCCTAGGTAGTCTAATTTCTACCGGAGCACTAAGACTATTCGTAGTCTCTCAACACTTAAACAGTTATTACTTAATCACAGTTCGTAAAGTAATAGGAATTTACGCACACGAGGTTGTGAAACAGTCCACAAACGAATGAAACACAAACTTAGATACCCTAGGTAGTTTACTTTCTACCTAAGCACTAAGACTATTCGTAGTCTCACAACACTTGAAACAGTTACTAGACACCGATCGCCTCGCGATACAAACTTAACACACTTAGGTTTTAGATATTTCCTTAGGGCCAAAAATTTGTTAGTTACACGATTAAAAAGTCAATTAATTTTATTGTACATTCACTACTACACAAGTCACAAGTTCATATCGCCATAGTCCGTAATCTAGGTTCAGGTAAACAATTTTACCCGCGACAAAACCTAGTGCACAAATTACGAACACACGTACGCTTATGCTCGATGCGTGAATTGCACTGTGCGTGCCCTGCAGTCTTTTTCGCGTCACACGGACGCGGCCACAAATATTCTTCACGAAGTGGGCGGAGCTATGCCGCGCCGTTCACGCGCTTCGTATAGATACCTACAGTCCATACCAACATTTTTCAATAGGTAAAGACGTGTTAATACTAGATAACACTGGATAACACACTCAGTATCTAACACGCAAAAGTTTTGCACTTTAAAATGTACTTAGTTCACTGATTCACTCACGGTTCAGCTCCACGTTAGGCTGCCAGTTATAGTGTAAGAAAGGAGCAATTAAACTTCGTTTATATAGAGTCTTATGTATATTGTGAAAACAAGAAGAGTGAACGCTTAAGACTGCTTATTTATAAATCACAACACACAGTTAACAGTGAGAAAATTGGCATTTAAACATTAATTAAAGTTTTGTTAGAGCCCGTGATGCCGGCTCATCGACTGACTGATAGTTAACTACGATACTTTGCCGGGAGGCGGCGCTCGCGATGCGGGCGCGAAGTTTGTGTTGCGTTCGGATTCGCTACAATGTGATATTTATTTCTGCTTCGCATGGATCATAATCGTCACATTTTATTACTACCGTGCTGTCGTCAGCAAATAGTACCATAGGATGCTTTATTTTCCCAGGTAGATCATTTATATAAGTTAAAAATAGTGGAGGCCCTAACACACTGCCTTGTGGGACTCCGTATTTAACTATGCTTCTACTAGATCGGTATCTTCTATCATTTCCAGTGCGTAGTGCATATTCGTGTTATTTCTAAAATCTGCTTTCTATTGTGTAAGTAAGATTCAATAAGATTTAAAATATTGTCTCTTATACCATACTTCTCTAATTTGTTTAAAAGTATCTTATAGTCTACATAGTCAAAAGCCTTTGTAAGGTCCATATATATAGCACATACGGGTTTTTTTTTATCTACATTCGATAGGGTAGGGCGTATCAGATCATGTATAGCCATGTTAATTGTCCTGTTCTTACGAAATCCTTTCTTTTCATTAACTAGTTGTTGTCATGTTTGATTTCTCTAGGTACGTATAAAGTGCTTCATATATGACCCTCTCAAATACTTTCGCAAATATAGGTATCAAAGCAATAGGTCTATAATTTTTGATGAGACATTTGTCTTGCTTTTTGTATAGTGGAGTAACTATGGAGATTTTGAGCTGCTCGAGATTTTGAGAAAATCGGTCCAACCGTTTCGGAGTCTATAAAGATCATACATACATAATAAATAAATAAAAATAAAAAAGCCTTTATTATTTCCCATCCTTAGAGTTAACAGATGTGTGTATATATAAATAATTTTAGTACATTACATTTTTCACTTTGTTTTGCACACACTTAAAATTTTCATTTTTCTTGGATAGGAACCCCTATTCGGGTATAGGCCTCCTCCAGAACCTATATATATATAATTATTGATTTTTTTCATGTTTTGTTTTCTCGTCTTTAGTTTTTCTTGAGTAGTGTTTTTGTTTCTTTTTTTTTTGTTTTCAGTTCGTTTTTCTTGAGTTTTTAATTTATTTTTCATAGGTTAAGGCTAGGTTTAGGTTTCATTTTTATTATGTTCTTGTTTCTTTTGCCGTTTTTCTTGAGTTGTTATTTCTTGGGTTTTTAATTTTATTTTCTTAAGTTGTAATTTATGATTTAAGTTTTTTTTTTTTTGTTTTCTTGATTATTATTTTTTTTTTTTCTTTTTCTTGAGTTGCCTTTTTTTTTCTTGATGCCTGGCAATGTCTTGTCTGACGAGAACAGTTTCCGTTCCATGGAGGGTGGTGGTCATAATCTTCCACGGTGACCAGCCGGGTTGGAAGATGATTCTTGATGTTGTTAGCTTGTTTTTTTTTTTGTATTTGTGTGGGAGGAGGATGCCGTTGGTTGCTATGTGGACATGTCGTTGTTGTTCTTTTTGTTTGTTGTTAATGAATTTTTGGTGACTAAAAATTTTTGCATGCCTGAAGTTAAGATTCCTTCTGATAAGCTAGAAGACCTGTGAACAGCTGAGGGTAGTGTTTTGTTTTTCTTTTTTATCTGTACGTTTTTGTCCTTCTGGTACTGGGTGTTATGTTCCGATGAGACAGTAAATGTTCTTTTGTTTTTGTTTGTAGGTTCTGTTTTGTTTTTTAGTATAATGAGTTTGTCATACTTTATTATAGCTGTGTTTCCTCTCTCGTTCTCTATTTTTACTTGTTCCTGTAATTCCTTCCTCTTTTGTAGTACATACTTTGGATAGTCTTCCTTCATGTAGTATGCAGAGTTATTAAGTGCATTTTTTTGTTTATAAATCTTTATCTTAAGACCCAGTGTTGAGAAGCTTACCAATACTGGACGTGGTCTTTCTCCTTTCTTTCCTAACCTCTTTACTTCTTTGATATCTTTGTAGTCTATTTTGGTACAAAAATATTCTTGTATGAAGTTTATAATGTCGTGTTTCAGGTTTGCATATGATATTTCCTTTTCCTCTATGCCAAACAACACTATATTTGTTTGTTTTGATTGCTTCTCTAAGAAATAAAGCCTTTTCTCTTGATTTTCTACTTTTTCTTTCAAATTTTCATATTTCTCTTCCCATACAGAAAATTTTTCTTCTAACATCTTATTTACATTTAGTGTTAATTGTTCAGTTACTTTTTCGCCACTTTTTATAATTGTACTTTTCTGTTCGTCTAATTCTCTTTGTATTTTTTGAAGAACGCTCATTATATCCTCCATTCTTTAATATTATAATTTAAAATGTTCAAATCTAAGTAAGATCTAATTTGATGTTTATCTTGTGTGTCTTTTTGACAGTTAATTGACGTTTGACATTGATTATCGATCAATCCTTACTCGTTCAATGTTGCGATAGTAGTTTGATCTTTTCACCATAGATGGCGCTATAATCAATCTTGGTGAGAAATTGAGAAATATGCAATTCATTCAATGTTGAGGTTATGTTTTTTAGAATTTTTAGCATTCGATGAAATCACACATTTATTTTTATTTTACTACACTTCATACACACAGTATACAGGCTTGATTGTGAAAAACGGCCGTAAAATATTGAAGAAAACAGTCCCAGTCGGCGTAAGAACAAAGTTTGTTTACACTGCACTTTTTAGTGTTTGTTGTATTTTGCTGTTAGTCTCAGTCCTTGATTTCAATTTGTATGAGTAGTTACACTATATTTACTATAACTAAGCACTTTTTAGAGTAGTATTTGCACTTTTTCTTATTTTAATCTTGACTTAATTACGGATTCGATGTTGACTGTGACACAGTGGCGCCCTCCTACATCCTCCTACATACATACTTTCTGTTTTTTATATAATATATACATGCAAAATGTAAAGAACCAGTAGTGGCGCTGTACAAATTGCTTAAAATGTAGTTTTTAAGCTATTTATTCAATATCACTGCCACTGCTTCAAACTCACTTGGAGTATGATGTGCACACAGATCTGTTTGTGGATGCGAATTCTATAAAAATATTATACTTATCAGTTTCATAAAGAATACACATAAAGTGATAATTTGATGTCGGTATAAGGTTTTTTTTTTCTTTTGAATTATTTCTGTTAAATGGTTTTTGTTTACGACAAGTCATTCAACCAACTGGACTGAAATGTCATTGTCAATTTGATAGTAAGACTACTGTCAGATTGACAATGACAGACGTGAATTGTTCCGTTTCGTACATTTTTTTTGTCAGTTTTCGTGCATCTTTGATTATTGTTTTTCGTGTTACGCTATGGTCGTGAATTATTTTTACCTATGACGGAACGGAGACGGTAAATGCGTTTTAAGTTTTATTTTTCTTATTGGCGGCTGACTTGTCCAACTCACCAGTGAGTTAGGGTGGTTGTTTTAGAAGCAATCAACCTATAGATACGTTTAGTTTTAATTAGTTTTATAGTTGTATTCTTTTTTAAGTATTATATTTATTTTATTGTATTTATCTATGGATAATCCTGTCGACTTAAATGACAGTTTTTCTCGTGTTCTTCTTCGACCTGTAGTTTTGTTAGTGCTGGAAGTGAGTCTCCGGTTCATACTTTGCATGACAACCTCTCCACTATATTTTCTAACTATCCTAAAAATTTCCACATAGCACATATTTATGCTCAGAGTGTTCCTGGTCATCACTCCGATCTTCTGGCATCCTTCAGCAGCGCTCATCTTGATGCACTCTTAGTGTCTGAAACTTTTCTTAAGCCTTCTCTTCTTTCTAAGCATTATGCACTTCCTGGCTTTGTTCTGGTTAAAAATGACAGGATTGGCAAGGGTGGTGGTGGTGTCGCCATTTATATACGTGCTGACATACCGCACAAAATTGTTAGTGCATCCCCATCTCAGTACTCTGTGGCGGCTGAATTCTTGTTCCTTGAGATTACTTTAAATCATGCCAAAATATTACTTGCGGTATTTTACTCACCTAACCTTCACATCAACTATTTCGACTCTTTGGAATCGTCATAATTTCTGCCCATTGTACGAGCACGTTGTTTTGATGGGTGATTTTAATACGTGTCTAATTAAAAATGATTCTCGTTCAATAAAACTGCGTTCCCTCTGAAATTTTACCTTTGTCTGCGACTCATAACTTTCCAAACTGCACGCCTTCTCTTCTTGACCTTATGATTGTTTCTTCCCCTCACAATGTTGCTGAGTTTGGGCAACTTACTGCAACCTTTTCTTTCCATGACCTCATCTATCTGTCTTATCGTATCGGCCTCCTAAACGAACCGTTATTAAACCTCATTTCTGTTATATGCGTAATTATAATTAGATTGATCTGGTGGCGTTGAAGCGTGATGTGGGTGATATTGACTGGTCTCTCGTTGTTGATAGCGCCTGTCTCGATGATAAGGTAAACTGCTTCAATGACAAACTGCTGAGTTTATATGACATGCATGCGCCGCGTCGGCGAGTTAAAGTTAAGTATTACCCTGCTCCGTGGATGAATACTCAAATTAAAGACGCAATTGCTCGTAAGGACAAGATGAAGAGCAGATATAGGCGCAGACCCACTGATCGGAATTTTACTCATTTCAAAGCACTACGTAACCACTGCAATCGTCTGTCGGGATGCTAAGAGACGCTATTTCTATGAATCTCTAGTCAATCGCAAGTCCTCTGACGTTTGGCGATTTCTAAGGTCTGTCGGTATCGGCAAATCCCCAACGAATACCTGTAAAGATGTCGACTTGTCGGCTCTTAATAGGCACTTTTCTCTTCTACCTGTCACTCTCGACCCTATTGTCAAAACTTCTACTTTGACTGAACTTTCCGAATTGCCGTTACCGAATTGCACACCATTTAATTTAAATTCAGTCTCTGATGACGATGTTAAAAAATCTCTTCTTGCTATTTCGTCCTCTGCTGTTGGCTATGACAATCTGTGATCGCGAATGATAACTCCTATTCGCCCGCAACTCCTTCCCATTCTTGCTCATATTGTTAACTACTCTTTATTTACTGGCACATTTCCTTCAGCCTGGAAACAGGCACACATTATACCACTTCCCAAAATAACCAATCCTTCTTCTTTATCTCACTTCAGACCCATCTCCATACTACCTTTCCTCTCTAAAGTTCTCGAGCACATCGTTCATAGTCAAATTGCCAGATTCCTTGCGTCTAATGTTCTTATCTGTCCTTTTCAATCTGGCTTCCGAACTGGCCACAGCACGGCAACTGCACTTCTGAAGGTCACTGATGACATCCGCTGGGCTATGGAGAATAAATTTCTTACCGTGTTAGTCCTGATTGACTTCAGTTGTGCATTTAACTCGGTGGATTTTGACATTCTGCTCGGGGTCCTTCAGTCTATTAACTTTTCTTCCTCTGCATTAGCCTGGTTTGAATCTTATCTTCGGGGTCGCTCACAGTGTGTTCGTCTTGAAGAGATGTTCTCTGATTGGTGTGATCTCACTGCTAGTGTTCCTCAGGGTAGCTTTCTCTCTCCTCTTCTTTTCTCTATCTTCATAAACACTGTTACCAAGTTAATCAGCTCCAACTTCCATCTTTACGCAGACGATTTGCAGCTTTATCGACACTTTTTGCTTGCGGATGTGGACTTGGCAATTGACGCCATGGATCGTGACCTAGAGAATGTTAGTGAATGGGCCTATGGATTACAGATCAACCCATCCAAGTCCCAGTCAAAACTTTTATCTTTATTCAAGAGACAGGTCAAAGAACATTACCTTTCCACCATCTTGTAATTTTATATATTAATATATTATATGTTGTATGTATTTTTTATTTTATATATGTAGTTAAGGTATATGTGTAATTTATACATAATTAGTTAAGTTATAATAGTCTATTTTAAGTTTCCTTGTTTCTTTCTACACACCGTGTCTTCGTCTATCATCCAACTTTCCTGTCGCAGGTCTGCTGGAAGAAATTTCTATTGAAATAAGCAATACCTTTGTGCTCTTCTATCTGTATTCCTTCTTTTCTCTGTTAAGTGTTTTGTGTGTACATCCATACTTAATATTATAAATGTGAAAGAAACTCTGTCTGTCTGTCTGTTACCTTTTCACGCTTAAACCGCTGCACCGATTTAGATGAAAGTTGGTATGAAGACAGTTTGAGACCTGGGAAAGGACATAGGCTATATATGTAGGGTAGGGTAGGGTAGGGTAGGGTAGGGTATGGTAGTGTAGAGTAGAGCAATGTAGGGTAGAGCATTGTAGGGTAGTGTAGGGTCGGGCAGGTTAGGGTAGGGTAGGGTAGAGTAGGGTAGGGTAGTGTAGTGTAGGGTAGGGTAGTGTAGGGTAGTGTAGGGTCGAGTAGGGTAGGGTAGGGTAGGGTAGTGTAGGGTAGTGTAGGGTAGGGTAGGTTAGGGTAGGGTAGGGTAGGGTAGGGTAGGGTAGTGTAGGGTAGGGTAGGGTAGGGTAGGGTAGATAAATGTTTGGTCTTTTTATGGCAAAACAAAGTTTGCGGGGTCAGCTAAAATAAATAAATAAATAAAGAATAATTTTGGATTATCCAACAGTTTCTGATATCGATATATTAATTCTAATGAATCGTTAAATTATATAATTATGTTACCAGCCAAATCTGATGTCACGCCAAATTTTTTAGTTAGCCTAGTCTTATTCCAATTTGGTTTACCCTTTGCGCATCAGGATATACTAGTCTAGCCCAGGAAAATACAGTGTCAATGTCAGGCAACCTAACCTTTTAAGATTCTATGTTTACTTACTCCTAAAACCCGTTAAAACGAATAGGCTTCAACATTATGCTACAACAGTTGACAGGGGAAGCAGAGTAGTAGGTCTTACTATGTAGTAATAAATCGAAACAAAAGTCATGAAAAAATAGCTAGCCATAAAAATAGATAATAAAGATATTGAATACGTCAGAAATTAAGATTGTTCAGATATAAAACGTACATAGAAACAGAAAGAAAATAATTTACGGTGCACGTACATGGGTTTTAAAATTGTTAAGTAAGTAAGGAGTTGTGCAATAAGTAGGGTCACACCTTTGCACTTACACGTACGACCTACATTAGATTTTATGACAATCATGCAGCAGCAGCAAGCAAAGCATTGATGATGCATTTGTATCAAAACTTAATTTAGTATTCTAATAGACGCGGTTTGGATCGGACAACTTGCATTTTAATTTCTTGACTCCAGCCCGTTGGTACTCAATGACATTTTACATTACACTGACATTTGCATTGCATTTACAATAGTTAATGTTAAGGTGTATTTGCATTTACACCCTACATTATTTTTTTTGGTCTTTCGAATTATTGCAAGTACTGACAAGACTTGTGCCTTGATCGAGTGTTGCCGTGCAAAAGCAATCGCAGCAATCCAGGTTCCAGAGCGACACGTTGCATCAGCGTAAAGGGAGAGTTCCTGTGTTTCAAGTAAGATCGTTAATTTTTTGCTTACTTCCTTAACAATGGAGGGTTAAGGAAGTAAGCAAAAAATTAAGTAAGTTAATCGCGCGTCAGGCTGAGATCCTGGAGGAGATGAAGAGAATCCATACCAACTTCATGAAGGACTCAGCGAGCAGGAAGACTTCCGCTTACATTCACCAAAGGCTTAAGCGGTTAGATCAGCTTTGGGCGGAATGTAAAGAAAATCATCAGGAGCTGAGTGCAGTAGAAGACAAAACGCATGAGTACTTCACCAACAATATTCACGAGGTATTAAGGGATTGGTACCACGGAGTGCGGCAGGAGCTTGTATCATGCGGGACCAAGGTGCAGAGTGGACCCAGTAACGCCAGCTCTAGCAAGGTACACGTGGAGTTTGACAGGACCTTGTTCGGGAGCTCCTCGGGAGCAGAAGACAAGCTACTCGAGCTACAGCAGCTGCCAAATGCGAACTTCCGTGCATTCGATAGGTAAGTGACGAGTAAGATCTTTGGAGAGGTCGTTGAAAAATGGGAGATAGAAGTCGTTTTGAAGTCGTTAGGGTCTCGGTGGTCAGTGATTGGCAATATGCACCTGCAGATCGATGGGTTGTTAGAGGGGTTGCCTAATGAGTACTATGCAGGTTTTGTTACGCCGTGCACAATGCACGCAATCGCATGCAATTGCATTTGCACCCTACAAATAATACTGGTCGGTTAGAGAGATATTTAAAACGAAACACTGTCCTGTGACAGCCAAGAAAAAATTAATGGACACATGTATGTCATTTATGGATACAAACTTGGTCGTTGACTAAAAATACTCTTCTAAAACTGAGAACTTGTCAAAAGGGAATAGAAAGAAGTGTGTTGGGCGTGACACTAAAATACCTCAAAAGATCAGAAGACATTACTAGTAGATCTACAACAAAGGTGGAAGACATACTAAAGAACGGTCTTTTACCGTTGAAATGGCGATGGATAGGACACATGACAAGAGACGGCAACATAAAATGGTCAAAAATCATAATCCGAAAAAAAACTTATTGTATCGTTCAACGACGTTAATAACGCTATGATTACTGTTTAACTGCCACGATGATGGAATTTTTATTGCATTATTAAATATCTATATAACAATATATTAGCACTGCACCGGTTACAGAATTTTTACGCGAAAGACAAAAATGTAATTTTCATGGTTTTTTGGATAGCTAGATACAGACTGAGAGTATAAATGATTAGTGGTCGTTAACATTTCATAACGTGATGGCAAAAGCGGGCAGTCCTAGGGAGTAAGTAACCTTTGCGCAGCTGTGGGATGATAAAGGCCGACTGTACAAACGACTAGTGGTCGACGTTAGCCCTGGATCGCAAGATTGGTCTGACAGTAGAATAGCAGTGACCTTTTTCTTAAATATTTCATGATTATAGAAAACGACCATAGTTTTTTACGCAATGATCGCGCTTTAGTGATACTATATTGTAATAATGGGATGTGTAAACTTTTCAAGTAATAATAGTAAGCTCTTCTTTACGTGTTGATTCGACTCAAAATATTGTCCAAGCAATATGTGTCAACCAGGCTATCCTGGTGGCTACATATAGCTTGGACAAAATTTCGAGTTCAATACATACGATAGAGCTATTTCTATCGTTGGCCCCGTTCAAGTTCTGGAATGTTGAGGTGGTTATGCATTCTGGGCATATCTTGTGAAGGGGCATTGCGTTAGGGATACCTCAATGAACCCCATTTAACCAGGCCTTCAATGGTTTCAGAGATTTCTAGATTGGTAAAGCAGTTAGTGTCCAGTAGAGTTATTTTAAACCATTAGATTTTATCTCGAAACGAATGGTTGAAGTTTAGTTAAGTTTTTTTAGGGAGAATACTACATAAAAAGTTTTATACAAGAAGACAATCTTGATGTGCAGTCGACGGATATGACATATTCACGAGCTGGCTGACGAAAACCATAATACGTATCCTCCAACTGCAAAGCATGATTGTCTTCTTGTTAACATGTTTTAGTTCACTTCTTAAGCATTCCAGTTTTAGACTTTATTAACTTTTTTTATTTGCAACTTTTTAGTATTTTTTTTTTTCGAGTTTCTTTAAAAAAGAAAGAGAAAAAAAAGAGAAAAAAAAAAGAGCCCAAAGAGCAGTATTAAAAGTTAGTTGCTTTTTCCCAATTCTATACCCAACTTCTGAACTTTATCAACACTGCCAGGTACTTACAGTCCGGCAATTATTCATTATCATGACGGTATTAAAAAAACACGCTGAACTAGATCCCGATCTCCTAACACAAAACAGAAGATCAACCAATGTTTGTCCAATCATCCGTTACAACACAAGTTTCTCTCAACGGTTTTTCTGCTTTCTTGGTACTTTTCTGTACAACTCTATGAATAATAAACTATTTCTATACAAGCATACGAAAGAGGTTTGTAAAAGGAAATTAAGGAATTGGCTGTTAAACCTTGACTACATTTCCACGGAAATTATTTTAAAACCAGTGTCATAAACTCATACACGCACATTAACACTCACACTCTTACACTCACACATTTACACCCTCACATTACACTTATACAATCACTCATGCACATATCCTTCTCATTTCTCCATTCTCATTAGTTACATAGGTACCTAATTATTGTTTGTAGGTACCTACATACTTTTCAGGGAATAAGATACTTCTTTTGTATATTTTTCGCTGAATTTTTAAATTTTATTTATCTTTGATTTTATTTTAATTCTCTTTAAACTTAATTTTCATTTAATTTAATTTAATTGTATTCTTCTTTAATCTTAAATTTCGATTTTGTAAGGACTACACGTAAATTATTTCATGGTTAATTATTCCTCTATGTAAAATGGGTGATCTGTAACACAGGGCCTTACCTATCTCAGACACCCTTCTCCATATAAGGTTAAGTATTATGATAGTCACTGTATTTTGATGTCGAGATAAATAAAGATTTTTATTATTATTATTTAAGATTATTACCACTGGGCCGGCCGGTACCACTGGGCCACCACTGCTCTCAAAACGGTGAAGGAAAACATCGTGAGGAAACCGGCATGTCCTAGAACCAAAAATTCGAAGACATGTGACATCCACCAACCCGCACTGGGCCCGCGTGGTGTATTACGGCCCATTCCCTCTCACAGAGAGGAGGCCTGTGTCCCAACAGTGGGAACATTAATAGGCTGATGATGATGATGATGAAAGCGAAATTTTTGATGGATCGCCTGAACGGTTGAAGGGATCTGGGTGAAATTTTTCGCATTTTCGACTTTCATGCGGGCGAAGCCGCTGGCAGAAGCTAGTTTAAACATATGTGAATTATACAATACAAATCACAAAAAGTAGATTAAACAAAAAATACAAATGGATAAGTAATAATAATAGTCTTTTATTCCTAAACATAGGGTTACAAGAGGTCCCTAAGTTCGGTGTGCCTTTTGGCATAGGCCTCCTCCAATTCCTTCCAATGGGTCCTGTCCCTTGCTACTCTCACATTCTTCAACACAAAATAGTAAAATGCAGAAAACTAATGACGAGATAGCTATGTCAATGGCGTTCATTAATAAACAGTATGAAGACATTAAGTCTGGGCTTGATAAACTCCAAAAAGAAAGACAGGAACACCGTCTTTGCCTGGAGAAACTGGAGAGAAAGGTGCAAGATCTTCACCTTAAATCCAGATCGTCCTCCATTGAGATAAGGAATATTCCTGTAAAAGATAAAGAGACCACTGAAGACCTTACGGGAACCATCTGTACTATAGGACAGACAGTGGGAACATTGATAACTCCTTCGGATATCCGCGACATCTACCGGCAGCCGGGCAAGCTTGGTTCAACGCGCCCAGTCGTCGTTGAATTTCAAACAGTTCAAATGAGACTAAAAACGCTCTCCTCCGTCCGAAGCTTCAACACCAATAAAAAAACAGTAAATGAAAAACTTAATACTGAACACATCAACATCCCAGGTACACGACAACCCATCTTTGTAGCCGATTATCTTCCACCAAGCTCCAAAAAATTGTTCCACTTATCTCGAGAATTCGCAAAGCAGAACGGTTACAGTTTCTGCTGGTCATCAAATGGGAACGTTTTTCTCCGTAAAGTACAAGGTGCAAAACAAATATTAATTTTATCCGAAAAATGCCTCCAGGATTTGAAGAAAAAAATGTGACTGGCACGAGTTCATTTCACACTGCATTTCCAATGTTCGATCTGTTTTACTGTATTAACCTATATATTTAACCCTAATAAAGCATGCAAAAATAACCATAACTATAGCATTTATAAAACTAGGAATCCATACTATAAAAATATTAGTTATATAAATTTTCAAACTTACTTGCAGCCTTCTCATAATAACACGATGTGTGTACCAGTTACATATCTCACAACCAATTCAAACACAAGAACACTTCATACACAACAACAACACTCTCTTCTACACAAACACTTGCAAATAACAACTCGTCAAAATTCAATTGTATCCCATTACACGCAAATAGCGTACCTCTACTCGGGCGCCCTATTGCTTTTTTTATGTTTTCTATTGTTAATAATAATAAATGGCTAATATATATAAAATAAACTCTGAACTAGATTCCCTTGAAGTCACTAACTCACTTACCTGTAATCCAGAAGACTGCCAAAAATATATTTACCAAAATGACCATTCAATTAACTTATTACACGTCAATATTCGTAGTATAAATAAAAACTTTAACCAACTCCGCATACTGTTATCAACGACAAACTTAAATTTTGATATCATAATACTTACAGAATGCTGGCTTCGTAAGGTAAATAACCTACCAATATTGGATGGTTACACGGCTCACTCGACGGTCAACTTATTAAACCAAAATGACGGGATCGTCATCTATACCAACACAAAAATAAGCTGCAAAGTAACCGAGCCGCGTTTTAGGGATGCAAGCTGTCTAATCTGTCAAATCGGTAATAATGTAAATATTGTTGCAACGTATCGTTCCCCTTCTTTAAAAACAAAAGAGAACTTTAATAACTTTATTAATAGTCTCGATGCCGCCTACCGTGAACTATCGACTGGTAACATTTTTCTCGTAGGAGATATAAATATTGACTTAGCTCCTAATAGTACAGACCCACTTCGAGAAGATTATCTGACATTCAACGCTACATATGGCATTTTTCCTACACATACTACTCCTACTAGACTCCACTCTTGCTTAGACCACATTCTCACAAACTCAACCACACCCTCCCTGACACTAGTACTGGAGTCACACATCACGGATCATAAGCCAATTGCAATTAACATCCAAAACAATTTCCGAATTAGACAACACTCGGTAGCTAAAACCTTCACAGACATCCCTAAAATTAAAGAAGACCTGGGAAAAATAGATTTTTCAAATGTGCTAGCAACTAATGACGCAAACTTGGCTACGAATATGTTTGTGTCTATAATTTCTCACACGATTGCAGCTCATACGACTACAACCAAAATCACCAAGAAAACCCAAATTCTGAAACCGTGGATGACGCCCGGTCTAATCAGATGTATCAGAAACCGAGACAAGCTGCACATTAAAGCCAATAAATGCCCACTTAATATGACTTTTAAAATTACCTACACTAGATATCGCAATTATTGTAATCGCCTATTGCGAAATCTAAAAATAGCCTACGAAAAAGCTCAATTGGAAAAAGCAGGTAACGATCCAAAGGCCCTCTGGCAAGCTATCAAAACAATAACAAATACTCGGAAAAGCAAGATCAGTCCAGCTAAGTTATTGCAAACTACAAATAACCCAAAAACG
Source organism: Orthosia gothica (assembly GCA_949775005.1). NCBI lineage: Eukaryota > Metazoa > Arthropoda > Insecta > Lepidoptera > Noctuidae > Orthosia > Orthosia gothica. The sequence goes on along the minus strand of OX459053.1, from coordinate 24,583,777 downwards.
TCTGCTAATTACGTCTGCAAATTTTTCACAGACGTAGGCAAATCTCTTGCTGATAAAATTCTTGCCTCGAATCAAACAACACGCATAACATCAAAATCCAACGCGCATATTAAAAGTCCGCCTAACTCTCTGGTCATTGCTGAGGTGACTGAAATGGATGTTGAATCCATCATTATACAGCTCCGACCAGACTGTGCCACAGGTTGGGATGGGATCTCATCCCAGATAGTAAGGCAATGTCGGAAGGAGCTGCTCCCCTCCATCACTCATATATGTAACCGAGCTATAGTTACAGGTGTCTTCCCTGAAGCCTTCAAAAATGCAGTCATTCACCCGATCTTCAAGAACGGGGACCGAGACTGTGTCAACAATTATCGCCCCATAGCAGTGCTTTCTACACTATCTAAAGTATTAGAAAAAATACTCAATTACTCTCTTAAAAAGTTTCTAGACAAATTTCATATTTTAGCCGATAATCAGTATGGTTTTCGATCTGGCCTCTCCACCGAGGACGCAGTGATGGATTTGACTAATCATGTGGTAAAAACATTAGACGCTAAAAATAATTGCTTATGTATCTACCTTGATCTATCTAAAGCGTTTGACACAGTCTCTATCCCCATACTTCTATCTAAACTCGAGATGCTGGGGGTGCGTGGCATAAGCTACGAAATCATTAAAGACTACCTCACGAATAGAAAGCAACGTGTTATGATTGGGGATTATATGAGTGATGAGGAGAGCGTCTCCTACGGTGTTCCACAAGGGAGTGTTTTGGGTCCCACCCTCTTCCAGCTTTATATAAATGACCTCTGCACAATGTCCCTCCCTTACACTCGCATCTTCACGTATGCAGACGACACCGCCATATTTGTCTGGGGTCCAAACTGGCACACAGTTAAAGAAAGAGCAGAATTCGCACTATCCAACGTGAAAAAGTGGCTGACTCACAACCTACTAACCCTAAACCTAACCAAAACGCAATATCTCCCCTTCTCCATCAACAAAACTAAGACTCCACCGCGAGGATTTACCATACATGCACACACTTGCATCTCACAGGCCAACTGCAATTGCCAAGAAATCACTCGCGCGGAATGTGTGAAGTATTTAGGAGTACACATGGATAGTGGCTTGAGGTGGGATAAACACATAGGTATAGTTAATGCCAGAATAAGACGACTAATTCATGTATTTAAAACGCTTAGAGACAGTGCAACTACAAAGCAACTCAGACTTATATACCTGGCCCTGTGTCAATCTATAGTACAATATTGCATCACTGTGTGGGGAGGGGCCGCAAAGACGCACCTACTGAGCCTAGAAAGAGCACAAAGAACGGTGCTGAAAGTGATGGCAAGAAAGCCCTACAGACATCCAACATCTCAGTTGTACTCGGAATGGAAGGTCCTAACAGTTCGCCAACTCTTTGTGCACAGAGCTATTCTCAGGAAACACCAAAGCGTACCATTACCCAACCCAAACAGACGCAGCAAAATGCCTGTGTGCTCTCGTGTCCCGTGCAGGACCTCCTTCGCAAGGAGACAGTACGAGGTCATAAGTTGTAAGCTATATAACACAATAAACAAGCATCTCAACATTACCTCTCTTAACAGACATGAACTTAAAGCTAAAGTTTCTGAATGGCTTCAACTATTGGATTATCAGAATACAGAAGACCTACTGACATATATTGAGTAACATATCATACAATCAAACAACAATCAAACAACAAACTCTCACATACACACACTCACACACTGATCACACACATCTGTTAAACTTAAATAAATAAAAATTAGATTATAGAATAAGAATTGTCAAAAGTTATACTAAAAATATTGTAAGCCTACTGCAGCGACATTCAAACTAAACTTATTCGTATTTTATTATGTGATACTGCCTGCGGCTGAACTCTGTTTCCCAAAATACAAGCTCAGGCTTAGTTTGGGAATCAGTAGCAGCAACTTTTGTGTAATACACTAATACGAAACATATGTTAATTTAAGATAAGATAGATAAGTGTATTAACTGGCGACAATAAAGAATTTTTTATTTATTATTTACTCTTAACCAGAATGGTCCCGCTGTCTGTTTCAAGTCATCTTCCCATCTCCTGACTTGACGACCTCTACCTCTTTTGCCGTCTCTTGGTTGCCAGAGGGTGACTTGCTTGCTCCATTTGTTAATGGGGTGGCGTAGCATATGTCCAGCCCATCTCCATTTTTGGACGTCTATCCGAGTAAGAATGTCTGTGAGTTTTGTTCTTGTTCTTATGTCTACGTTCCTGACTCTGTCTTTGATTTTTTACCCTAGCATGCTTCTTTCCATAGCACGTTGGCATTTTGTTAGCCTTTCCCTGTGGTGTTTTATTTTTTGTTAATTAAGACAAAGTCAAAATTATTTGGTGGCACTTCATTGTCACATAAAATAAAATATAATTTAAAATGGCACGATTTCCAATAAAGGTTCACCATCCCTGCTTTAGGGTTTCCGCCTATCCAAAAATTGGAATAATATTTTGTGTTTTTTTCAATCCGTGTCCTTTACTTTATATGTACAGACAACAACAGATCAGGTTCCTCCACTTGCACATTTATTTGTACCTTATTGCATTGTAATAAGGGTATATTTCAAGAACAGAAACATCGTTATATCTGTTGGACCCCGAAAAATAAATAAAAAAGTTTTCCTATTATGAATATAGCGTGTTTTTCTACAATATACAACCAAATTCAACAAGATACTACCATTTTTTCAAAGGGACCCAAGTTCCCTTACAAAATGGGCAATCTCCTTTACTACAATTACGAGCTAAAGAGTTAATAGGATGTAACAATGGACGGTCCTATTGCAGGTAGTCGGTAATCACGGGACCTGCAACCTTATATCAACAAACTATATTGTAGAGATAACGAAAACAATAAAAAAAAACAGCATTACCGACCTCCAAAGAGGTTCATTGTTTATTACAACCTGGGCCTGCAATCGGTTCAGAAATTTCTAGATAGGCTACTGCAGTTGGTATCCAGTATAGTTATTTCCAACCCTTTGATTTTATCTCGTAACGAATGGTTGTGGTTTAGTAAGATTCGTGTAGGGAGAATAATACATAAAAAGGTAAAAACAAAACAAGTAAACAAGAAGACAATCTTGCTGTGCAGTCGGAGGATGCATATTGTTACGAGCTGGGGTTCAGGGATAAATTATTTAAACAGCAGACTTCAATTAATCACTGTTTATTACAAAAACACTTCTTAAACAATTCTATTACTTCGCACTATTTTCCGCTTTGATCGCTCTGTATCGCTTCTCAATCGAAACTGCCCCACGACGAACCCGACCGCTCTTTATATAGCCCGGAAGATGTTTCTAGAACGTTCCATACTGTTCCAGGTACTTCGAGAATCTTCCAGAACAATCGACTTTTGAACTCATCGATCCCGAAGCGACTAGAAACTTCCAGAATGTTCGGTTCGAACATTCTGGAAAATTCTACTCGACCCGAACTTCCGAGAACATTAGTTCCGCTATTCGATACTAGGTGGCGCCACTAGTTTTTACTTAGTTCTTCTACTCATCACTAGATGGCGCTGCCCTATCTTGTAACATTGCCTCCTTCTTAGACATGCTCGTCCCGAGCATTGTTAGACCCATGATAACGGGCCAACCGATCCACATGAATGACCTTCGATGCACCTCGTGGTCCCTTTTGAATTCGGTAGGTGACGTCATTGATCTTGGTAACTACGCGATATGGTCCATCCCATTTGGCTTGCAATTTAGGCGATTTTCCTTTGCTGCGTACCGGGTTATGTAACCATACCAGAGATCCTTCATCGAAGCCCTTATTGTTCGCCTTCCGATCGTAGCGAGTCTTCATCCTATCAGACATCTGCTGACCTGTCTGTCTGATGTGCTCATATACATCATTCATCCTATTCCGTAGTTCATTCGCGTAATCTGTTACATTGCGTGGAGAATCAGGTGGGGTACCAGTGATTAGATCTGCAGGTAATCGTAGTTCTCTTCCGAAATTAGCAAAAGCTGGTGTTACTGCTGTACTTTCATGAACAGCACTCCGATATGCCAGGAGAAATGGTTGAATGTGTTTGTCCCAATCCTTCTGTCTGGTTTCCACAACCTTTGCCAGATACCTCTCCAGCGATTGGTTGAATCGTTCAACCATCCCGTCTGATTGCGGATGATAAGCAGTAGTTCTGGTTTTGTGAGCACCCATCACACGACACGTCTCCTTGAACACTTCTGACTCGAAGTTCCGGCCTTGATCACTGTGAATTTCCAAGGGTACCCCAAACCGACAAAACACTTCGTGAACTAACTTATCAGCCACCGTAACCGCTTCTTGATTGGGTATTGCAAACACTTCCGGCCATTTTGTGAAGTAGTCCATGACGACCAAGAAGTACTTGTTCCCGCTTTGGCTTTCCGGAAATGGCCTAGCAACATCTAATGCTATACGTTCCCATGGTGCACCAACATTGTAAACCTTTAGTGCCCCTCTGCTACGAGTTTGTGGTCCTTTCACAGCCGCACAACTTGTACATTTGCGGCACCATTCCTCAACGTCCTCTCGACAATGGATCCAGTAAAATCGTTCTCGGATCTTGATTAAAGTCCTCTTAACTCCCATGTGACCCCCTGAACATCCATTGTGGTAGAGCTGCAGGATCTCCGGCACCTTAACTTTAGGTACGACCATTTGTAGATGACACTGGTCACCGCGAGCGTTCTCCCATTTCCGGCACATAACTCCATCCTGGATAACCAAGCTTTCCCACTGTGCCCAATAACTCTTGGTGATAGAACTGGTTGCTGCGACATCACTCCAGTGAGGCCTAGGAGCACCGGATTTCTTCCATTCAAGGATCGGTTTTAGGTCTATGTCTTCTTGTTGAGCGCTCTGCAAGGTTTCCTTCCATTCTTCGCTAAGATCCGTCCTCAAAACCCGCACTAGCGTTACCTGCTTAGCTTCTTGTCTCGCACAATGTTTACAATGGTCTGGACACGGTCTTCGCGAGAGGGCATCAGCATTACCGTGCGACGTTCCGCTACGATGTTGAATTACGAAATCAAACTCTTGCAGTAGCTCAATCCATCTTGCTACCTGTCCTTCCGGGTTCTTAAATTGCAGTAGCCATTTCAAAGCAGCGTGGTCCGTTCGCAGGAGAAATTTCCGCCCCAACAAATATTTATTGAAATGCTGCAATGTTTTTACTACAGCTAGAAGCTCCCTTCGAGTGACACAGTAGTTCCTCTCAGGTTTGGATAAGGCTTTGCTGAAGTACGCAATTACAACCTCATGATCTCCTTTTCGTTGAGACAATACCCCACCGATTCCAGTATTGCTGGCATCTGTGTCAACTATGAATTCATTTTCATTGTCAGGATAGCCTAGGATGGGTGCATTGCACAGATGTTCCTTCAGCTTCTGAAATGCAACGTCACAGCTCTCATTCCAGCAGAACTGTATCTTGTCTTCAGTTAGCTTATGAAGAGGTCGGGCAATGTCAGCAAAGCTCTTCACAAACCGCCGATAGTAGGAGCACAAACCGAGAAATGCCCTGACTTGCGTTTTGTTCTCCGGAACTGGCCAATCCTTGACGGCAACGAGCTTATCCGGGTCCGTTTGAATACCTTCTTCGGAAACCACATGTCCTAAAAAGTTCACTTGCCGCCTGAACAACGCGCACTTCTTTGGACTTAGCTTTAGATTGGCTCCTCGTATCTTTGACAGCACACGTTCCAAATTGCGTAGGTGATCTTCAAACGTCCGTCCCACGATTATAATGTCATCCAAGTAAACTAGGCAGGCGTCACCAATAAGCCCAGTAAGTACCCGCTCCATCAATCTCTCAAAGGTGGCAGGAGCATTACACAGTCCAAATGGCATAACATTGAATTGCCACAATCCTTTGCCTGTAGAGAACGCTGTCTTTTCTTTATCCCGAGGGTCTATTTGGACCTGCCAGTAGCCACTCTTCAGATCTAGGGTGGAAAACCACTTCATTCCTGTTAGCGTATCCAGCGTGTCGTCGATCCTCGGCAACGGATAACTGTCCTTCTTCGTAATGTCGTTTAGACGGCGATAGTCCACACAGAAGCGCATGCTACCGTCCTTCTTCTTCACCAGTACTACCGGTGAACACCATGGGCTGGATGAAGGTTCAATCACGCCATCTTTTACCATACCCTTGACCATGTCGTCAACTTCACGTTCCCTTGCCACTGGCACACGTCTTGGTAGCTGGCGGATTGGTACCTCATTTCCTGTATTTATTCTGTGTTGAACTAACGCAGTCTTCCCTATGTCGGCATCATTTGTTGAGAAAATGTCGGCGAACCTGTTCAACATCTTCTTAACCTTGTTCTCTTCTTCTTCCGACAGATTATTCTGGCAGTCCCTCAAAAGCGATGACACATCGAAACTTGTACTTTGAACTTTGGCGTTGGTAGGTTGTTCGTGGCATCTACGCATCCAAACCACTCCTTCACAAGTGCCTAACATTGTTCCTTTCTTGAGCACCAGGTCCTGGTCACTTGTGTTGAGTGCACGTACCGATGAAACACTAGTACCTCTCACCAATGTGCGTGCAATTTTCCATGAAGCATCGTTATCTAAACCTTCTATAAGTACACATCGGTTTTCCCGACCAGAATTTCTTGGTAGACAAACTGGTACGATTGTTTCTGACCTTGGTTGAAGAGTAACCTTTTCCAGGCAGTACACCTTCCCCGATGATGCACCTTCCATGAAGACTTCTTCTGGGCCACACTTCAACACTCCTTGATAAACGTCAATCTCACACTGATGTTTCCTCATGAAGTCTAGACCCAGAATGCAGTCGTCAACTATGTCAGCCACGATAACATTGTGCCGGTAAACTTTATTCCCTAACTTCATTTCCACCACCTTCTCACCTCGGACGGTTATGTGCTGACCGGTGGCTGTTCTCAGATGTACACCTTCATGGTTCCCGAAGAAGTCCCCAAGAAACCTTCTTGCTAGTTGGAAACTGACAACAGTCCGAGAAGCCCCAGTATCCAATGTCAGCTTGCATGGTGTTCTGTTAATTTCGCCCTCGATGATCAGGCTGTTCCCGTCACAGGATTGTGAGATCGAGATCCTTGGGGCTCTTCCATCACCAGCCAGCACCCGCCCCTTAGTCCTGGCATCTACTCGTTTCCCTGCTGCTGTTGCCCAGCAGGGACATCAGGTGATCCTTCCACTGGCGACTGCTTACCAACGTGGGGAGGCCTTCGCTTCGGGCAGCTCAATCGGATGTGGCCTCTTGCTCCGCAGCCATAGCATCGGGGTGAAGTCGCAACCTCCCTGATTCGGTGAGTTCGATCGTCCCGTCGAACTGCCTCCACCTCCAAAGCGTGGGCTAGAGCGTCCTTGAGGTCCTTGAAATGACCTAGCCTTACGGCAGCCCTAACCTCCAGGTCGCGGATCCCATCCGTGAAGGCCTGTACGAGGTTCCCGCTGATCAGCACAGGTGATGACTGGTAAGCCTTCCGGACCAGTTTTTCCACTTCAAGAGCCCACTGTTGAAGAGTTTCACCAACCCGTTGCGATCGGTCTTTCAGCTGGGCCCGAAACACATGTTCCAGGTGCGCGTCCCCGTATCTAGCTTCTAATGCTTCCAGAAGCTTCTCGAAAGTGACGTCTTGTCCCAGCGCCTCTAACACAGTCAAGGCCTGGTCGCGAAGACCCAAGGTTAGAGCAGTCAAAGCCTGTTCGTTAGTCCACCCATTCGATTTCATCACGGCCTCAAACTGAATCTTGTAGGCGGACCATGACGAAGAGCCATCAAAAGGTGGTACTTTAAAACCACGAGGCGAAGGTGTCACTACCGCAGCTGCCACGATCCCATCTCCAGACTTGAGGCCACGTATTGACTTCTCCATTTCGACGATGCGGGTCTCGTGTTGCTGGATCTGGTCCTTTACCTCTTTCATCTCCTTACCAATGGCTCCGCGGAGATCCTTAATCACCAAGAGCTGCTCCTCCTGACGGCGAGCCTGGTCTTCCTTGTCACGCTGCAGCTGCTCCTCTAAGCGGCGCGCCTGCTCCTCCTGACGGCGAGCCTGCTCCTCCTTGTCGCGCTGCATCTGCTCCTCCATGCGGCGAGCTTGCTCCTCCTGACGGCGAGCCTGCTCTTGCATGAATGCCATAAGGGCGGCTAAGTCAGGCGACGCCGACGATTGAGCTGGTTCCGCTGCAGCCGCGGTATCTCCATGTCCACCTGATGGCGGTGTGGGAGCGTCTCCAATGCGCCTTTGGTCTACGTCTTGCTGGCGCTGACTCCTGGTGCGCATCCCTTCCGTTTCTTCCTTCGGTAGAACCGGCATAATTTATCCCGCACTTCTGACACCAATTTGTTACGAGCTGGGGTTCAGGGATAAATTATTTAAACAGCAGACTTCAATTAATCACTGTTTATTACAAAAACACTTCTTAAACAATTCTATTACTTCGCACTATTTTCCGCTTTGATCGCTCTGTATCGCTTCTCAATCGAAACTGCCCCACGACGAACCCGACCGCTCTTTATATAGCCCGGAAGATGTTTCTAGAACGTTCCATACTGTTCCAGGTACTTCGAGAATCTTCCAGAACAATCGACTTTTGAACTCATCGATCCCGAAGCGACTAGAAACTTCCAGAATGTTCGGTTCGAACATTCTGGAAAATTCTACTCGACCCGAACTTCCGAGAACATTAGTTCCGCTATTCGATACTAGGTGGCGCCACTAGTTTTTACTTAGTTCTTCTACTCATCACTAGATGGCGCTGCCCTATCTTGTAACAATATTCTCGTGCTGGCTGACGAAAACCCATATTTATTCTAAACTGCAAAACATGATTGTCTTCTTGATAACATGTTTTTAGTTCGCTTCTTATGTAGTCAGGTTTTTGATTTTATTAACCTTTTTTATTTGCTTCTTAGTTATCATTTTTTTTTTTGAATTTCTCACTATTTATATTATCACTATCTCACTATTAATGTGAAATTTGGGATGGAAGTATGTTACTCAATCATGCCTGAACGGCTGAACGGATCTGGATATAATTTGGCACAGAGATAGATTATAGTCTGGAATAGCACATAGGCTGTTCGTTTTTATACCGGGGACTTGTTTTTGTGGGATGATTTTCAACTTTCATGCGGGTGCAGCCGCCGGCAGAAGATAGTTCAAACACATAAGAAGTACATGTTTTTGCAATCATCTTTAATAAACTCCTCAGTTTGATACATGAAGCGATGAAAAAAAAATGGGATACCACATTATGCCGACCAAAGGCCGCCATGTTTTTTTTTTAAGTCACTTGTCAAAGAACACTTTGGCCGTCGAGACCTGTCTAACGATGTCTTAATTATATAAATCCATCTAGTGGTTTTAATGAAATTTGGTAATAAAGAATATTACACACATACAAGATACGCGCGAAATATAAAACCCTTTCCTTGCATTCGGGTAATAAAAAGATAGCTTTTAAGAAAGGTAAAGGTAAACGTATATCCTTATTAACAACAAAACATTCTATGCATTTTAAATAACGTACCTACTTAATAAAACAGTGACGACCCTTTTCAATTTATGTTTGATGGGCAGCAAACGGGCCTTATCTTAATCTGCCGGCCGAAATGCAAAAAATAAATATTAACAAATTGCGACATGGGTGGTCGCTGATAGAATTCTTGGAACAATTGAAAAGAAAGTGAAGATACAATTGATCTAACCAGTGTATGTATTACTCCTAAAATAAGGCCAAAAAATACCTGACTTTTTATCGTTATTGATAATATTAGTGGTCTATTGTTATTCGTGATAGTACTTAAAGTAGTAAAAAAGTCGGTGGTATCTGTGTAATCTCGATGTCTGTTAACATACTTATACCGGGAAATTGGAACTCTGTTGGGCACGAGAAGTACAGGCCGGTCGATGTGGCGACGCTTGAGAGGCTTGTGTATTGCCCATCTTTTAGCTGAAATTATGATGATTTTGCATTGAGAGTTAAAAGGGAGTAATAATAGACGTTTTTATCGCAGTTAGTCAGTTATCACGGATCTTACAACCATGTACTGTGATACTATTGTAAAGCTAACAAAAAGAATAAGTACAAATAAAAATGGTTTAACCTGAAATGGTTCAGAGTAGAAATTACCGAGCTACGACGGGCTCATTATATTTGTTTAATTGACTTTTGCCTTCATTATAAAATACGCAGTTAACTAACTTCTGCCAGCAGCTTTGCCTTCGTAAAAGTTGGAAAAATTTTAAACGTTTATATTCACGGAATAAAAAGTAGCCCATCATCTAGCTAGGATAATTTGTCTGCCCCTGTGCCAAGTTTCATTCATATATGTTTGTCAATACGTGAAAAGGCGACAGATACAGTTACTTTCGCATGAATAAATATTATAGTAAGGATTAAACTGAAACTACTCGTAGGTTAAGTGACGAATCAGATTATCTAGTGTATCTCAACTGTACTGAAATTGATTAATTATACTATTAGTAACACCAGTGAAGCATAAAAATAAAAATCTTATTTCTGGCAAAATCCTAGACGTGGAAATGTTAATAGATAAATATCTTATATCATAATGAAACCTATATATGGCCAGATAGGATGTCGTTTCATGTAAATAATTAATGGCCAGTGCGTACAACGGCTCCTAAATCCAGTGATAGCTTTTGAATATGTAATAATTTGGGTATATATTTGAACGTCGAAAATTAAAATACCTACGGGTAAAATGCTGTTCCGATATTAAAATGCCAACGTTAAAAACATCGAAAACTTAAATATCGAATGACCATATAACCGAAAATGAAAATAACTTAAGTTTATAATGTCGAATGGTAAGATAAACTACGTCCAATATATCTAAAATCTAATTATCTACAAAAGTGACATCCTCATCATGACCTAAATATCGAAAGTACAGAGTATCGAATGTCTAAATATCGACATATTGTAGGTATGATTCGTCATTTTGAACTGGGTGAAATAAGTTAGGTTAGGTAAGAAACGTGACGAACCGCGCGCTAGGCGAGCGAGCGGGGTGAATGGTGCCGCGGTAGCGCCCGGCGAGCGCTTGAAAACTTCTAATCCATGTTCCGACATGATAATATTCGCTAAACAATACGTTAAATGTTTGCAGTGGAGGACAGACTAATGACTCATAGCAATGCGTTGGCCGCGTGTGACAATTTCAAATCTGCCTTTTTATCCAGTTGATATATGTGGTATGAGTAACACATATATTAATTTTGTTTAGATATTTTAACGAGTAGGTATTTATAACGAATTGAAAGCAATTGAAAATATGTAAAATAAATCAATCAATCTATTTAATTTAATGTTAAGTAAGTTAAATACCCATGTATGTTAATTATTGGCAAATTTCACTAGAAAGTTGTAATGTGTTAATGCATGAAATAAAAGGCTTTTTACCCGACTGCCGAAGGAGGGTAATGTGTTTATCAGTCTATGTATGTATGTAAGTATGTATGTATGTATGTATGTAAGTATGTATGTATGTATGTATGTTTGTTCCTATGTTGCGTTCCAGAGACCAAACGCGTTGGCCGATTTTGATGATTCGTACGTCAATCGATGCGTCTTAACCTTGCGAGTGTCATAGGCTACATTAAAATTGGATAATAGAAAAATGGCGGATTTTGGGTGCCATATTGTGGGGGCCCAAATTTTTTTTAACTTCTAAACCCATCGTGTGGGGTATCAAAATAAAGGGTTTCAAGAGGTGATTTCAAAAATATATAACACTTATATGTTTAAATGTATCTAATTCGAAAAAACTAACTAAAAAGTTATAAATAAAAAAACTTAATTAAAAAAATCAAAAAACCCGACTGCTTCAAAAGCGAACTAAAAAGTCGTAAACAAGGAAAAAATCATGCTGTGCAGGCGGAGGATACACCAGATTTTGGTCAGCCAGCCGGCGAATATGTATCCTCCGACTGCACAGCATGATTTTTTCCTTGTTTACGACTTTTTAGTTCGCTTTTGAAGCAGTCGGGTTTTTTGATTTTTTTAATTATTTTTATTTATTTTATTTATTTATAACGTAAATGTAATAAACTTAGGTGTATTAAATGTTGACATTTTGAACATAGGTATAGGATTTGACTATCGACATTTTGAATCAGTCAATATTTTAATCAGTGGGCATTTTAAACTTAGAGATTTTACGCTTAGGTATGGTATGTGAGGTAGTAACAATTTTCGATATTTCGATACAATCGTTATTTTAATTTTCGATGTTTTGAACTATGTAATTTTATCCTTGGGTATTTGAATTTTCGGTTTATTCCAGAAATCCCCACCGACAAATCCCCACCAGTGGGGATTGTTATTTTTTTTTTCAGAAATCCCCACTAGCTAAATAAACTCAGACTAGTGGGGCTTTTTGGAAAAATAAGTATGAATCCCCACCAGGTGTTGTTTTTAAATTATTATACAAAAATTATTTAATGGTGAGGTCTTCCCGGAAGTAACTGTTAGAGGTTACTTTTTCACTATAAAAAGCCATTTGGAAAAAAGGGCGACAATTGTATCTGACTAATGAAATCCAAAATTTTTAAGAGGCAAATTGAACTTGCTGCCCTACTACCACTTTTACCGGAAAATCTAATAATGGAAGGCTGGTTCTATGTTGCCTGCCAAAGCCCAGACAGTCATAACAGTGACCATTTTCGCCGGTATATGTTAAGCCTATGGATAAAAGAAGATTTCATGAAAGTATTATGTGTTTACGGAGAGAGGCACAGAACCACAAACTTTTTGGCAGGCTGGCATAATAAGCTTAATGTAGCTATATCGAAGACAAAACCAAGTTTACTGATACGCCTACATTTTTTGCATGAAGACGCTTTGTTTTATGAAAAAAGTGCTAACGAAAGTCACCGTCGGAACCCGCCATCACAAAGACCAGTTTATCTTAGTTGCTCAACTAGAGCTAATGCATGGCAGCATCAATTTTTTTGAAATTATGAAATAAATTCACAATCGCGATTCACGTTATACTGTAATGTTTAAATAACTTTGGTTTGAATCTAATTAATAGTTGTAAATATGTTTGATTTTCGTTTCAAAAACAACACCTGGTGGGGATTCATACTTATTTTTCCAAAAATCCCCACTAGTCTGAGTTTATTTAGCTAGTGGGGATATCTGGAAAAAAAAATAACAATCCCCACTGGTGGGGATTTGTCGGTGGGGATTTCTGGAATAAACCGAATTTTCGACGTTCAAATATGTACCCATGCTAAGATGGTTGGACCCTGTTGAGAGGATGGATGAAAGGTGATCAACAAAAGGTCTACAAGGTCTGCTTTTTGTTTATCACCTTTCAAATTTATTATTTTAAATATATTTATACACAACATTTCAAATCGTTTTTTTATATTCATTTGAAACGCTAGGAGGAGACGCCCTAGAAACCGATAAATATACCTTATTGGTGATATTCTTCAGACAGGCCAAGTGCGCAGTACCCATAACCGGCGTGCTATTTACCAACTGCATAACTTTGTAAAGTTTGCTGTTACAATTATGCTACTTCTTTATTTTGAATTTTAAAACATTTTATTGGAATATTGAAGTTAACGGAATGGAACATAAGTTACTTTAGTTGTAGGTTGTATGCAGCTATCCGATCGTTAAAACATTGTTTACAGGACCTCTAATTTTGGAATTGTGACTTAGTCAATTTTACCTAACCACGATTATTCACAAACTTGTATTATCTTCTAAGAATATCCTAAAAGGTCATGTACATTTTTTTTTGACTTAGTAATTAAATAATTACTATTCTGAGTTTTAACAAGAATACTCCAATAGTGAATTTACTAAGTTTTTTTTTGTGAAAAGTTATACTTCAAATCAGTTTCTTGAACAATTTATGCAATGGTCGTTAAAACAATATGCTTTCTAGCGTCGATATGTTGTTGGTGTTATAATAAGTAATACTCATATGTTCAATCATTAGCGATCACATCGTAAAATAGTTACATTATCCACATTTAGCGGCGCTCATATCGTTTTGTTTTTGAGATGTGTCATAGCGGTGAATAGTTATTCAAATAAAAAAGCTAATATGTAATAATGCACCAATTGATTGTTTGGTAATCGAAGAAGATCTAAGTAGGTATGTAATAGTTTGTAAATCATGCATATTTATACCCATTACTAAATATTAAAACGATTTAAGAATAAATTAACAACTGTGACTCATTCAGCTAGTACCTAATAATATCAACCAATTTCAGAACTTAAGAACTTATCAAGTATGTATGTAAATAATATCTTAGGTAAGTTCGTTTTTGAGACAACTCTGTTCAAGAAACATATTTATTTTGCATCGTATGCGGCCCTGAAAAGGGCCTTTTTTTTGGGTTGGGCATCTACATACTCAGTGAATGTAGAGTTGGTTGCGCGCAGACGGGAAACGGCAGTGTTTAATTGCCGAAACCGTACAGAGTGCAACCAATGGTTGATCCCTTGAAATAAAATCTTCCAAAGATTTTCATTTTTCTCTCGGCTTTGCTTGGCCACCTCTTCTTCTTCACTCCACAATCCAAGAGTCTTCCAGCGATTTTCAATTTTCTCTTGGCGTTGTTTTTCGACCTCTTCTTCTTCACTCCACAATCCAAGAGCCTTCCAACGTTTTTCGATTTTCTCTAGGCGTTGCTTGGCGACCTCTTCTTCTTCACTCCACAATCCAAGAGTCTTCCAACGTCTTTCAATTTTCTCTCGGCGTTGCTTGGCGACCTCTTCTTCTTCACTCCACAATCCAAGAGTCTTCCAACGATTTTCAATTTTCTCTCGGCGTTGCTTGGCGACCTCTTCTCTTTTACTCCTCACTTTAAGATCAGCTCGTATTTCATCCCAACTCCTGCCAAGTTTTCGTTGTTTTGAGAGAAGTTCAGACTCTGCACGCAAACGAGAATTTTTAAAAACGGCAACTAGTCTTAAATCACCGTTTATTTCAGCTGCTCGAGATGTTCTTCGAAGATGCCGAATCCAATTAGCCAGGGATTTGATTTCTCGTTGACATAAATCATCGACAGACCTTGTATCTGCTTTGAAACTCATTTTTGCGGATTAGACAGAGAGTTCACACAAATTTAAAAAAATGAAAACCAATTCTTGAAGTCTCCGAGACAATCAGACACGTTTGCACTTCACCAGGACGATTTAAAAATGAGGCCACAGTCGCGGAGCTTTCGCTGCATCCCCACATCAAGGGACGCGGGGGGCGTGGAGGGCGGGGAGGGCTGGGAGGGCCCATGACTTGCTGCATTATGTACCCACACGAACTGAGGTGGGGGCCTTATCTTATCTGCCGGCCGAAATGCCGAAATTAAATAATAACAAATTGCGACCTGGGTGGTTGCTGATAGAATTCTCGGAACAATAGAAAAGAAAGTGTAGATACAATAGATCTAACCAGTGTGTATGTATAACTCCTAAAGTGAGGACAAAAAATACCAGACTTTTTACCCGACTGCCGAAGGAGGGTAATGTGTTTATCAGTCTATGTATGTATGTATGTAAGTATGTATGTATGTATGTATGTATGTATGTATGTTTGTTCCTATGTGGCGTTCCAGAGACCAAACGCTTTGGCCGATTTTGATGATTCGTACGTCAATCGATGCGTCTTAACCCTGCGAGTGTCATAGGCTACATTAAAATTGGATAATAGAAAAATGGCGGATTTTTGGTGCCATATTGTGGGGGCCCAAATTTTTTTATCTTCCAAACCCATCGTGTGGGGTATCAAAATAAAGGTTTTAAGAGGTGATATCAAAAATATATAACACTTATATGTTTAAATGTATCTAATTCGAAAAAACTAACTAAAAAGTTATAAATAAAAAAACTTAATTAAAAAAATCAAAAAACCCGACTGCTTCAAAAGCGAACTAAAAAGTCGTAAACAAGGAAAAAATCATGCTGTGCAGGCGGAGGATACACCAGATTTTGGTCAGCCAGCCGGCGAATATGTATCCTCCGACTGCAAAGCATGATTTTTTCCTTGTTTACGACTTTTTAGTTCGCTTTTGAAGCAGTCGGGTTTTTTGATTTTTTTAATTAAGTTTTTTTATTATCGTTATATTTCATTACTATTTAAAATTAATTATCTTATTAAATTATCTAAATTAAAATTTACATAGTAAAAAAAACTTAATAAAAATAACTACCTATATATACACTTAAATAAAAATAAAATAAAACTACGAACGCGAATAAAAGTGCAGGGATCATAGGGCGTCATAAAATTCGTCCACATCGCTGTCAACGTGAAAAGTGCCCAGAACGCTGGCAGCATTGCCACGTTGGATGGCAATGCTGATTCTCTGGCCAAGGAAAAGCCCAGCCCTCTGGTCACGGGAAGAGTCGACTAACCGTTTGCTTACGTCTCGAAATACTCGAAGTGCACTCGGACCCATGGACCTAATGTTTCAACCCCAAACGGCTCAAATATATAACTTCCAATAAGGTTGTTGTATTTGCGCCGTTTGAGGTTTTCTGCACCAGCAGCAGCTGCCCCAGCACAGCCCGCCGTGCTAAGAAGATGGGATGGCGCAATTGTGTCGACACATGTTGCATCCCACACCAAAGGCCTACCCACCTTCCAAGGCATTATGGTCATCCCGTCTGGTCTCTTCCCATTGTCGCGCGCCAAGCCATTGTTCTAAAACAGCTGGCACCCTGGCAGTGACAAGAGCCCGACGTAAGATGTCATTAATGCTGGCGTGCTGTGCTAACCGACCAGCGCTTCTACTGCAGGATAGGCCATGATGTCCGAGGCGGTCGACTGCTTCACCACATTGACAACGATGTGGAGCTCCGCTGGGAGCAAATCGTTATTGATAATATTAGTGGTCTATTGTTATTCGATGTTGGGAGATATGGTGACAATCGATGGACAATTAACACCCCAAAATGGAAAGGACCGCATGGCGTGAGAAGTAGAGGTCGCCCGGGCGCTCGGTGGCAGGACGAGATTGTATCCAAAGCAGGAAGAGACTGGATGACCACTGCTAAAGATAGGGAAAAATGGCATTGTTTGGAGGACGCTTTTACCCTGAGGGGGTCCACATTAGAAGGAGATTGAATTGCATGAGGAGTATATTTATTATGGTTGCTTAGTAATATGATTATTAAATATCAAATTAATTAATTCTATGTAATTATTGTGGAATCAAATAAAGCTATTTTATTATTCATTTATTTATTCTTCTTTATTATTCAATACACTTTTAAATAGTAAAAAAAAAGAAAACTTAAAAACATTTAAAAATATAAAAAATAGAGGCCTACCGGTATCGGGAACAGGATCCAAGCTACCGGTGGTTAGGGCTCCAGAGACAGGAACCTCCTCACAATGCGAGCCTTATCGAGGAGTACTGCCTTCTGTATCAGATCCTTGATCCAACCGCCCAATGACAGCCTCGACAGATGGTCGTCGTCGCTATTTTATTATTATTATTAATTATTATTGTTATTCGTGACAGTACTTAAAGTAGTAAAAAAGTCGGTGGTATCTGTGTAATCTAGATGTCTGTTCAAATACTAATAACGGGAACTTGGACCTCTGCTGGACACGAGCAGTACAGGCCGGTCGATGTGGCGACGCTTAAGAGGCCCATGTACTGGCCGTCTTTCAGCTGAAATTGTGATAATTTTGCATTGAGAGTTAAAAGGGAGTAACAATGGACGTTTTTATCGCAGGTAGTCGGTTAACACGGATCTTGCAACCTTGTACTGTGAAACTATTGTAAATCTAACAAAAAGACCAAAGGTTGACTGGTAGAGAATGCCTTGCTGCATTAAGTCCGCCTATGTATCACCATTGTATATGAAGTTTAAATAAATAAATAAGAATAAAGTACAAATAAAAATTGTTTAACCTGCAATGGTTCAGAGTAGAAATTACCGACCTACGGTGGGTTCATTGCATTTTGCTTAATTGACTTTTGCCTTCATTATAATATACGCAGTTAACTAACTTCTGACAGCATCTTCGCCTTCTTAAATGTTGTTTTTTTGGTTTTTTTTTCGGGTAAAAAGTAGCCTATCATCTAGCTAGGATAATTGGTCTACCCGTGTGCCATGTTTCATTCATATATGTATGTAAATACGTGAAAAAGCGACAGATAGAGTTACTTTCGCATGTATAAATATTATAGTAAAGATTCAACTGAAACTACTCGTAGGTTAAGTAACGAATCTAATAATCTAGTATGTCTTAACTGTACTAAAATTGATTCATTATACTGTCAGTAACACCAGAAAAGAAGCATAAAAATAATAATAATGAACTATATCACAAGAGTAAAATAAAAATCTTATTTCTGGCAAAATCCTAGACGTGGAAATGTTAATAGATAAATATCTTATGTTATAATGAAACCTATTTATGGCCAGATAGGATGTCGTTTCATGTAAATAATCAATGGCCAGTGCGTACGCCGCCGTACAACGGCTCCTAAATCCAGTGATACCTTTTGAATATGTAATAATTCGGGTATATATTTGAACGTCAAAAATTAAAATACCTACGGGTAAAATGCTGTTCCGACATTAAAATGCCAACATTAAAAAATCTTAATTCAAAAAATCAAAAACCCGACTGCTTCAAAAGCGAACTAAAAAGTCGTAAACAAGGAAAAAACCATGCTGTGCAGTCGGAGGATACATATTCGCGGGCTGGCTGGCCAAAATTTGGTGTATCCTCCACCTGCACAACATGGTTTTTTCCTTGTTTACGACTTTTTAGTTCGCTTTTGAAGCAGTCGGGTTTTTTGATTTTTTGAATTAAGATTTTTTATTTATAACTTTTTAGTTAGTTTTTTTCGAATTACATACATTTAAACATATACGTATTATATATTTTTTAAATCAGCTCTTAAAACCCTTTATTTTGATACCTTACACGAAGGGTTTGGAAGAAAAAAAATTTGGGCCCCCACAATATGGCACCCAAAATCCGCCATTATTCTATTATCCAATTTAAATGTAGCCTATGACACTCGCAGGTTTAAGACGCATCGATTAAGGTATGAATCATCAAAATCGGCCCACGCGTTTGTTCTCTGGAACGCCATATAGGAACAAACATCCATACATACATACATACTTACATACATACATACATAGACTGATAAACACATTACCCTCCTTCGGCAGTCGGGTAAAAACATCGAAAACTTAAATATCGAATGACCATATAACCGAAAATGAAAATAACTTAAGTTTATAATGTCGAATGGTAAGATAAACTACGTCCAATATATCTAAAATCTAATTATCTACAAAAGTGACATCCTCATCATGACCTAAATATCGAAAGTACAGAGTATCGAATGTCTAAATATCGACATATTGTAGGTATGATTCGTCATTTTGAACTGGGTGAAATAAGTTAGGTTAGGTTAGAAACGTGACGAACCGCGCGCTAGGCGAGCGAGCGGAGCGAATGGTGCCGCGGTAGCGGCCGGCGAGCGCTTGAAAACTTCTAATCCATGTTCCGACATGATCGTCAAAAAAAAAAAAAAAAACGAAAAGTTTTGGAGCGACTCCAAAACTTTTGCATTAGATTCATTTTTGGTTTACGCAAATATGACCATGTTTCTGAATTTCGTACTAAGCTCAAGTGGCTGCCAATCCGCCTTCGCCCGAATGCCCACATTTTATCGTTACTCTACAGTGTTCTGTTTATTCCTACAACCCCCTTTTATCTCAAAGAACGCTTTAAGTTCCTTCATGACACACATTCTAGACACTTGAGATCATCGGAGAATTTGAGACTTTTGATGCCTGCTCATTCTACTAAGTTCTACAGTAAATCGTTCACGGTCCAGGCTGTTCGATTGTGGAATGAGTTGCCAATGTCAGTAAGACAAGCACAGTCACTAGCATCTTTTAAAAATCTTGTCAAGAACCATTTCCTTTGTCTTTAATGCTTTTCTGTTTCTTCCATATTTTTTTTTTTTTCCAATCTTTGTTCAAACATTCTTTATTTTTTTTTTTTTTTTAATGTAATATTATGAATGTACATATATTTGTAAGTTTGTGTATAGTATTTTATATAGCTATATATTTTTTATGTATTAATATATTTTTTACTATAACAGTACACCCTACCCCCTGTTTTTATCTTAGTTCTTTAGTCCATCCAAAGGTTGTCTGGTAGATATCGCTGTAAGCGATAAGACCGCCTTTGTACCCATAATATTAAGTTACTGTATAATATGTGTTATTTCTTTTTTTGGTGTACAATAAAGTATATTCTATTCTATTCTATTCTATTCTAATATTCGCTAAACAATACGTTAAATGTTTGCAGTGGAGGACTGACTAATGACTAATAGCAATGCGTTGGCCGCGTGTGACAATTTCAAATCTGCCTTTTTATCCAGTTGATATATGTGGTATGAGTAACACATATATTAATTTTGTTAAGATATTTTAACGAGTAGGTATAACGAATTGAAAGCAATTGAAAATTTTTAAAATAAATCAATCAATCTATTTAATTTAATGTTAAGTAAGTTAAATACCCATGTGGAGGTGCAGGCGTGTAAATAGCCGTGCCCTGAGTGCGGGATGAGAACGTATTACGACTTGTCACGTGGAGGCGTGCAAGTCCAAATTCGTCTATATGTAGTCTATAGGAAAGACACTGGGGACCATTCGACGTGAAAACCAACGAGAATATTGCAAATCGCTTACCGAGGCTGGCTTCTTGGGTCAGGTCTCCTGATGCTTGAAGACTCCCGCTGTTCTTCTCTTCTCTGGTGGCCACCAGTGATCCAAATATCCAGTCAACCGTACACTGTTGATCTAGGCTGTTGCGGTTATAATGTGCTCCAGAATTGGAGCTGATTTTCAAATTAGGAAGAAAACCGAATTCGACGCTCAGATTAGGCGTGCGCGCTATGCGGGTGAGTTATGACAACTGAACTAGAGGCGGGAATATGGCGTCGCAAGCACATTTCCGATTTTGCTAGTGAGGCGCCATCATTGACTTTACGGTTTTACGATAGCAAATCTCGCAAGGCAGATGTCGAAGGTCTCCCAAGCCATAACATAGGCTATTAACAATAAATATTATGCTGTAAGCTAATAAGGGGCGAATATCCGCCACACCATAATCCCCGCCTTGAAAGGTCCAAAGCTTTCAAAAAAAAAACAAAAAATGCATACCCTATTAGTAGTAACATAACGGGGTAAAGATGCGATAAGCGGTAAAATTAAAATTCTGGCGGTCTGAATACATTACAGAAACTGTCAATAGTAGTCTGAAACGATTTTAAAATGCATAAAATAAGCACTCAGAAATAAGCGGTTTTATTACGATAAGATTATTAATTAAGTAAGCGGTTTAACATTGATAAGTTAAGTTATGACAGAATTTAAAACTAGATATATCAAATTTATATTAAGGCAATAAATACTTGTGTTAACTGCTCTATTGGGTTGGCAAAGGATACAGCTTTGTGACAGGACGTTTGTATGTACCTGAAGCTACCTTGACTGAAGCCACTCGAACTATGCCATCCGAACCAGGAAACACCTGTGTTATAATGCCTAGTGGCCAATTTAAAGGCGGTACACTATCTTGACCCAAGAGAACGACAGTACCGATCTCTACAGGGTGATCAGGTGTGCACCACTTCTGAAGAACCTGCAACGTGTGCAAGTACTCAATTCGCCATTTTTTCCAGTATGATAATACAAGCTGGTCTAACAGCTTTTTGCGATTTTTAAATTAGTGCTTTCTTCTGTTAGTTCAGAAGAAGGCAGATATGTAAGCGGACTGGACATTAAAAAATGTGCCGGCGTGAGCACATCCGGATGCGGATCCGTCGATAAAACACTAAGCGGTCGAGAGTTTAGCAGACCTTCTATTTGTACCAGAACGGTCAAAAGTTCCTCATAAGTGAGAAGTTGTTTCCCTATGACTCGGTACAAATGAGTCTTGACGCTTTTAATATTCGACTCCCAAAGACCTCCAAAGTGCGGAGCGCGGGGTGGGATCATGTTCCATTCAATTCGAGTTTTAAGAAGCTCTTGTTTGATATCGGATTGCACAGTCGAGTTTAGTAAAAATGAATAAATGTCGTTGAGCTGTGCCTTAGCACCGACAAAATTGGTACCATTGTCTGAGTACAGAACAGACACTGGACCGCGGCGGGCTATAAACCTTTTAAAGGCAGAAAGAAAAGAGTGAAGAAGAGTGAATGTGAGATCCGATACAAGTTCAATATGTATAGCCTTAGTAACTAAACATATGAACAAGCATATACAATTTAAACATTAACTCTTTTTTCCTTTTTTTTCTTTTCATTTTATCTTTCATCTTTACTTTCCCTTTCTATGCCATTTCTTTTGCATAGCACTCAATATATATTCAGTTTTTGTTTTTTTTTTTTTTTCCTTTCTTTTCTTTTTTTTTTCCTTAACCTAATCTTCTTCTTCTTCGCTCTTCTCGTCCTCCAGACTGCTCCTTATGGCGTGCCAGCTATGAGCGAAGTCCCAAAGCCGTCGGAAGTTAGCCTCCGAGGCCACGAGATCCCCGTAGAAAACTGGGCCCTCCTCCGTGCGAGTGATCCCATCCATCATCTCTCGTCGCTGATCGTCGTACATGGGGCATCTCCACAATACGTGGTCTAAACATTCCACCTCCTCTCCGCAGTAGCAGACGCTAACCTCACAAAGCTTCATCTCATGCAATCTCTTTCGGAAGCATCCATGCCCGGTCAGGATCTGCGAGACTTGATAGTCCGGCTCGACCCAAGTTGCCTTGAGTCTTGCCGCCACGTCCGGGAAGTATCGATAAAGCTCCCTACCCCTGTTCTCCGTTTCCCATCTCTGCTGCCACTTGGCTACAGCCTCGTCCGCGATAACCCTTCTCCCTGTCCTGAACGCATCCCGAGGTAGGTGACGGATGTCGTCGATCATGCCAGCACGAGCCACCTCGAGGTCGGCTGGCAACACCCCCGCCAAGACGGGTAGTGCCGCCGTGCTGACGGACCGATACGCCTTCGTCAGAAGGACGAGTGCGGGCCTCTGTGTCCTCTGCAACACCGACCTGACCATGTACGTGTTCACGCGCCCCCACCAGCATCCTGCCGCGTATGTGACGATTGGCACATAGATGCCCTTGTACAGGACCTTAAGGGCCCTGTACCGAACGCCCCAGGATGAGGTAGAAACGCGCGACATCTTGCCCAGCCCCGCAGCAGCACGCTCGCCGATGGACTGAGCGTGTTCTCCGAACGACATGTTTGCGTCGATCACCACACCCAGAACCTTTGTGGATCGTACGCTCTTGACTGAGGTCCCATCGAGCCGCACCGTGGGAGGGCGCTTGGACAGACGGCCCCTCAGAGTCATAGAGTACGACTTTGAGGGGGAGAAACCAAGCCTATTACGGCCCCCCCACTCGCTGATTAGTGCCATGGCGCACGAGGCCGAAGCCTCTATGCCGGATCGAGAGTCCGACTCGATGAGAACCGTTACATCATCGGCGTACGCGACCACTTGGCCAATGGCAATCGAAGCAGGTCGTCCAGGAGAAGGTTCCATAGTGGTGGTCCCAATACAGAACCCTGCGGGCACCCCATGGTCGAGGCCTTCCACACAACCCTGCTCCCTGCGAAGAGACCGACTCGGCGGTTGCGGAAGTACGACGCCAGCATCCGATAGACGTTTGGCGGGCACCCACCCCTCTTCGCCTTGAGCAGGATCATGGGCCACCACGCATTGTCGAAAGCCCCAGATATGTCCAGGAAGATGGCCTGGACATATTTGGAGCGGCTGTCTTTGACGGTGTCGACTATAGAATTAAGGGCCGTCAGCGTAGACCTACCGCGAGAGAACCCGTGCTGGCATGAGGACACCCCGCGCGTAATCTCCGGTGCTGATAGTAATAAGATCCTCTCTAAGATTTTGCCCAGGACAGGGAGTAGCGTGATGGGCCGATACGCTTTTGGATCGGTCAGGGGCTTGTCGTTACCTTTCGGCAGCACAATCAACCGACCGTCCTTCCACGTATCGGGGAAAACGCCCTCAGAGACGCACATGCCAAACATGTGTGTCAGCTCGGCACCCGCCGCCAGCCACACACGCCTGACAATGCCCGCCGTAATCCCATCGATACCCGGTGCCGTGTTAGGAAGATCCTTAACTATTTTCTCGAGGTCCTGCCGCGAAGGAGGAGGCGCATCCCGACCCGACGGAATGCAAGCAGCCGCCAGTCGCACCTGTCTGTGGTACGCGGTATCCCGCGACGGGTCGTCATCGGGGCAAAGCGCACCCACGAGGCCACGCATGGCGGCTCCCGCATCCGCGGCATATCCTTCCGCAAGCTTCGTGCCGTTCACCACGTTGGGCGGCGGTCTGAAGCGACCGCTGGCAACTCTATATGCCATACCCCAGGGGTCCTGGTTCCCCGACTCAGCCTGCTTGCGGAAGAAGTCGAGCTGCGCCTTCTCCATCGAAGCCCTATATCTACTGCGGCACTCATGAAACTCGTATCTCGCATTCAGTTCTAGATCACCACCCCGCTTCCTTACATCCTGCCATGCTTTCCTCGCCTTATTATGCCTTTTACGCAAGGCCTCCAACGAGGGAGACCACCACTCATATCCTTTGTCTTTCTTTCTATCGCCACACGTGCCCAGAAATTCACTTGCTGTCCACGCGATTACTCGCGTGAACTCCTCACATACATCAGAGGCAGGCTTCGCCCAATCAATCCCGCCCACTCGCTCTTGGATCCTTACCTGGAATCGGTCCCAGTCCACGCCGCGCTCCCGGAACCTCATCGGTACAACCGACGGCTCCGCAGCAGCAGGCAGGGCTGATGCACGTTCTCGCCTGCCACCAAGTCTGAAGGTGATAAGCCTGTGGTCGCTGCAGCTCGCATCCTCGTTGACTTGCCACTCGGCAACACCCACCCCGCGCGTCGAGAACGTCACGTCGATAGACGACTCTCCGTTTGCTGTGGAAAAAGTTGGTGGTTAGCCTTCCACATTGTGAATGACCAGTCCGTGCGCCAACAAGAAGTCCTCCATTTCTTCCTTCCGGCGGGCCACTTCACGGCCGCGTCCGGTGTAGTGACGCACCTCAGAATGCCACAGGGGTGAGTGGGCGTTGACGTCTGCTCCCACAAGTATGCGACGACCGCCCGCGCCCTCCAGCACTCTGGTGAGATGCTCCAGATGAGGTGAAATGTCCTCAGAGTACTGGAAATAAGCGCTGACGACCGTCACTGAAGAACTCCCCCAGGCCACGTTACACACCATGCAGTGCGAGTTGGTGAAATGCCGCTGCACTGTGCACACGACGTCGAGGCGCGGCAAGTAGACACCCATCTTAGGGCAAGTACCCTCCGGCAACACCAGCCGCCCCAGGGTCGCCGCCGATGGTCGCGCCGCAACATATGGCTCCTGCACCAGGACCATATCCAGCCTTCTCTCCGCAGCTATGGCCGGAAGCTCCGCCGTCGCCACCGCTGAGCCCTGCAGGTTGAGCTGCCCCACTCAGAGACTATCCATGGTAGTTGGTGGAGCTCACGGACCGCTGTTCCGCGTAAGCCCGGGCGTGGCAGTCGCGCGATACTGTGCGGTGCGTCTGCGCACCCTTCCGCCCAAACTTCTTGCAGGTCGCGCATGTTGGCGCCGCAGCCTGACACTCCGCACTCTTGTGCCCGTCTTCACGGCAGTTTCCGCATGTCATCTGCTTTGCCCGACAGTATTTCTCAGGGTGCCCGTATAACTGGCACCTGTTACAGCAGGTGACAGACACGTGATCCGTCACCTCGACGACGTCCCAACCTATGTACAGGCACCCTTTCTCCACCAGTCTTCGCCGCAGCTCCTGGGTGACCTGGCACACCCACCGAGTCCGGCCACCGTGCCGGCTCCTCTTATATAGGAGACGGAGCTCCCGCCCCAGCCTCTCGCTAGTCCAGTCTTCCTCATCCTGTAAGTTCTGGTCCTTAATCTCGACTAGAACCTCCTCGAGGGTCGCATCCTTGCCGATTCCAGTTAGTGCCAGTAACGGCTGCCGCTCCGTTGGCGCCACGGTGTGGAGTGTGGTGGGGACCGCCTTTCTCAGGGCGTCTGCCGCGGCCGCGGATGTCGTCTGTACGACGACCCCCGCGTTCCCGACCTTCCTTACGCCGGCGATTTGCAGCCCCAACTGCCCGGGCCGGACTGCCCCCAGCAGAACTCGCCGCGTGTCGTTTGCCGTCTTCAGTTCTTCTTTCTGGTCGTCAGCCGGATAAATGACCACTGATGGACCCAGTGGTCGGGGTATAGGGACCGGTTGTTGGTCCCTACCCAAGCGCAGGGCATGTGCGAAGCTCTGCTTTGGGGGAGACCCCCTCCTATCCCGCCTCCTGCACCTCCTCTGGAGACGTGAGCATTCTCTTGCCACCTGCCTGTGGCAGGCTCGAACCCTTCTCTGCGCTGTTCTTCTTGGGTGGCGGCGACAGCACAAACATTGTCGACGTCGGGGTCGAGAACATCCCAGGAGGGGTGCGAGGCGGCGGCTGGCGCGCCGCCATGCCCTCCATCCTTATCTCCTCCAGGGCCTGCAGCTCTTGCTGTTTCGCCCTTATGGAAGCCTCCACCAGCTCTTGCTGGCGGCGCTCACCATCCTCGTCATCCATCACGTCACTTCACTTTCAGTTTATGGTTTCTGTTCGTGTATTAATTTAAATAAATCAAATAAGAAACGGTCCAAAACACACCAACCGCAAGCGTCTCTGTCGCACTCAAATTCGAATAATAAAAAAAAAATTAACAAAAAAAAAATTAACAAAAAAAAAATTTTTTTTTAAAATAAAGACAATAATAATAAAACAACTGTCAAAAGTTTATTGCTCGTCTATGAGTCCCTTTAGTGACCGTTCCGCACGAAACATTGTACGTCATTCACTTAAGACACAAGACGTCACTTGACACTGACAGCGACGCAAGTCACACGACTTAGCTGTCAGTGTCAAACGTTAAGCGTCACTGCCACTACCAAAGACCTTATACGAATTTCTTACTACTAGACTGTGCACCAAAAAATTTTGTATAGCTAAAATGAAATCTATTACCATACATCTAGGTTAGCTATTCCATTATAAGCGGTAGCTAACCAAAAGCGGTCCTGAGCGAGAGGGTGCCCGCTGGTAGTGTGTCCTTGTCTGACATCTTGCCAGCTCAACTAATCATTGGGTTTGGTAGAAATGGCAGAAAATTTTATATTTTCTTTTATATGTAATACCAAAACGAACGAATAAAAAATATATTTAAATACGTTTCAAAGTCTATGAAACTTTGAAGCGTATTTAAATATTTTTACAGTTCCTTTAATTCATCAATTCATTGTATCTAAAAAATAATTCATTAATACTGAGTAGGAGTAGTACTTTTAAATGTTTGGGCCTGGTAATACTAAATGTAGGACCACCAGGTTTGTGGAGTTTTTGGCGGGTTATGTTCGAGTAATATTCAGCGGCTGTTAATATTATTCGCAAATTGATTCCTAGTCAATGATATTCAAATAAACAGATATGTTATAAGCGCGCGCATTGTGAAGACTCGAATAGTAGACAATTGTATGATTTAGTCTTTAGTTTATGTCAAGCATGGCGAAGAGCGATACGCTTTGTTGAAAAAAAAACAAAATTAAAAAAATGCCATCGTGTGTATTTAGAAAGTGTACCAATTATAATACCAAATTACATAAAACAGAAGGGATCTCATACCATATGTAAATACGCAATACACCTCAATTTACTAATTTATTTCAATTTTTTTTCCTAATTTTCTGATATTTGGAGGTTACAAAAAGAAAAAACATTGGGTGTCAGAATAATTTTTGTTTACATTCACACGCAAGTGACAAACACTAGCTGCCTCTTTTTTTCTTGTTTGTTTTATCAAGCCATCCCTTTCGACATTGTAGTGAAATGTCAGATGAATGAAAAGTGTGTATGTGTGCTGCCGCTGCTGCGCGGAACACTTTTTTCAATTGTTTTGTGAGTGTATAACGTATCTGTTTATTTGAATATCATTGTTCCTAGTGGAATAAAATTGGTGAAGTTAAGTTTCTCAACTGTCTATGCAACTGGACATTAAGTGATATAATTGAGATCCTTTGGGGTATTTCAAAGCATCGTCTGAAGACTGCAAGATCATCTCACGCCTCTCCTTCATGAGCTTGAGAGTAAGATCAGAGATCTTTTTGTTCCTATCTATACGATGGGTCTTGAGGAACAAGACTTATCCAGACTTGGGATTTGAGGGTTATCGAGTCCCCCCCCTCTCTTTGAACTTCAGATAACCCTATAATACTCCATCGTAAACTGCTCAATTCCTCTTCGAGTTCGGTGATCTTATCGTCGGTCCGGAGTCCGGAGTGTACGCGTGTTGTACGTTGCCAGGTCCTGTCGTCGGTATTTGTTGGGGTAGCCGTATCTCGTCCGGGATTCTTTGCACCCCTTGCCATACCTTAACCTAGATCGCTACCATAGTCGAGGGTAGGCAGGCTGCCGGGCACTAAGGGTTATGTTTTATTTGTGCTATTCATGGGGAGTACTTTGCAGGCGGGTTGGCGATCCCAGTATGGTTGTTACAAATGCACAGAGAACGCTGCTGCCCATTCTCTGGTTTGTCCCTTAGTCGCCTCTTATGACACCAATGGAAAAACATGGGCTGTTGAAATTCTTTATGCCCGACACCATACGGTAAGTGATGTAGATTCCAAAAAATATACACACGTTTCTTTTTTTTCCTTGAATTTGGTAGGTTTAGGTAGCGTAGTTAGGTAGGATATATACATAAATATCGGGATACTTACACTATTGTTTTTACAATCAATTTGTCCCTTGTTATGTTTGGTCATGGTCACCTCATTAGAAAGTGACACACTACCAGCGGGAGCCCTCTCGCTCGGACCGTTTTTTGCGCCATAGTGCACAGTCTAGTAGTAAGAAGTATAAGGTCTTTGGCCACTACTAACTAAAAGTGTCACTGTCACAACCGTGCGTAATGATTTCTTTAGTGTCACTGTCACAACCAGAACGTAAGTGTCAAATAGCACGTCACAAAATATAAATGTTATAAGCGTCTTTATCGCACAAGCACTGATGGCGGCTGGCAACACCCGTACCTAGTGACTCCAATCGACTAGTTTGAGTACTCAAAAGGCCTTGGTTCAGTCCAGAAAAACGTCGCCCACGTGTAGTATAACCTCACTAAGTGAGGTTATGACCACGTGCTCAGTGTGGTTATGGCCACGTGCTTTCGGCAATACTCTGCGCTTGGCGTGTTTATTTCTGGATAATCACTTGGTAAAACGGGTTACAGTACCTTTGAGCCAGCCTTCAGGACCCAATGTTCCAACACCACCAGGCAGGAACAGGATAACACCTGCTCGCAGCCACGTGCTTACGAACCACTTCACAATATGTGTCCTATTTCACTATTGTCACTGTTTATAGGCAAAAGAATTCCACTATCACTTCTCTAAAACACCAAACCGTCCGTTCGTGTATTAAAATAGTCTTTCAGCTGAAAATTTTGAGCTCTTCCGAAGCAAACTACAAAATAAATAAATAAATTATAATTCACTCGAGAGCGCTCGCTCGCACGACCGTCCACTACCGCGTTCGGGCGCGAAGTAGATAGGGACACTCCCTCCACCTTCCCATGGCCCGACCAACATATGTTATACGGGCCGAATCGTGGAGCGGCTGCGGACATAGCACCCTTGGCAATCTTATTTTAACGGTCCGCAGGCGCTTCTTGATCCCTTACAAATTAGCCACGTGTGTCCCTTCAACCTTCTCCCCAAATTGGGCTGGTGAACTTTCACACTACAAAATATAGTTGACTTCGTCGTCGTCTTCGCCATCGTACCCTTCGTGCGTCCCTAAATTTTTGTTTATTACGCTTGTGTTTGCTCCTCTTCACGCTCCAATGCACTCCGGACGGCATGCCAGTCATGCGCGAACTCCCGCAGCCTCGCAAAGTTCGCCGGTGAGCTAACGAGATCCCGGTAGTAAACCGCACCGACCTCCATGCAGCTGATCTCGTCCATCATCTTGCACCTAGCTTCTTCATACAGGGGGCAGACCCACAGCGCATGGTGCAGGTCTTCCTCTTCCATACCGCAGTAGCACATACTATCCTCACATAACTTCATATCATTCAGCCTTTTCCTAAAACACCCATGTCCCGTGAGAATCTGGGAGACCTGATAATCAGGCTCGACCCAGGTGTACTTGAGCCGAGTAGCCACGTCCGGGAAGAAACGGTACAGTTCCCTTCCTTTCCCCTCATTCATCCATCTTTCTTGCCACGTATCCATCGTCTCATTCCAGATCACTCGCTTACGTCGGGCAAGCTCCCGCCTGCGCAACTCTAGTTCGACCTGTGCTTCGGCCGCGGCCTGGCGCTGCTCATCATACCTCCTAGCACGAATCACCTCCAGGTCAGCCGGGAGAACACCACCCAAGACTGCCAGCGCAGCCGCACTGGTAGACCTGTACGCCTTCGTCAGCAGAATCAGGCTTGGTCTCTGGCACCGGAGCAGCGCGCTGCGAACAACGTGGAGTGTCGCTCGTTTGTATCAACAAGCAGCAGCATACGTAACTGTGGCGACGAATGTGCCTCTATAGAGGAGGCGAAGTCCGGGATATCGAATGCCCCAAGACGATGCCGACACTCGTGACATCTTCCCGAAGCGCTTGGCCGCGCGCTCCCCTATCGATAACGAACTCATGATATCGTTGAGCGCCGTGACGGTTGACTTGCCCGGAGAAAATCCGTGCTGGGCGGCAGAGATCTGGTTGCCGATCGTCGGAGCGCACTTAAGAATTACGCGCTCTAAAATTTTGCCAAGCACAGGTAGAAGCGTAATAGGCCTATAGGCCTTGGGGTCTGTGAGTGGCTTCCCATTACCCTTCGGCAAGACAAGAAGCCGACCCACCTTCCACACATCCGGAAACACTCCATCAGAAACACACTTGCCGTACACCGCGGTGACTTCCGCGGGGACGGCTTCCCAGACATTCTTCACAATGCGCGCACTAATACCGTCCAATCCCGGGGCCGTGTTAGGCAAACTCCTAATTATACCCCCCAGACTGTCACGCGACAGAGGAGGCGCAGCTTGGCCTGACGGGGTGAGCGAAGCGGCGACGCGAACCTGCCTATGGTAAGGGGTATCCAAAGATGGATCGTCATCTGGGCAAAGCGCCTGCAATAGACCCGTCGCCGCATCGCCCACAGAGGTCGCAAAGCCCTCCGCCAGTTTAGTACCGTTTATGACCCGGGAGGGGGGCCTCAGCCTGCCACTGGCAGCCCGATATGCCAACCCCCACGGGTCACTGTTGCCAGAGTCAGCAATCCTCCTGAAATGCTCAAGCTCCGCCTTCTCCATTGCCTCTCTATATCTCGCTCTTATTAAATGAAACTCCGCTCTCATACGCTCCTCTCGCAATGCCCCAGCCTTACGTACGCCCTGCCATTTATTCCTCGCCCTGTTGTTCGATTTCCGAAGCTTCTCGAGCTCCGGATTCCACCATTCATACCCCGCGTCCTTTGGTGGCCCTTTCATACCCAAGCACTGGCACGCTGTGTCTACAATAACTTTCGTGAATTCCTTGCAGACAAAGGACGCTGGCTTTTCAAAGTCAAGCCTGCCCATTCGCCCATGGATAGCCTGCTGGAAGCGAGGCCAATCCACTCCCCGATCCCGAAAGCGCACCGGCTCGCTGCCTGGCCCAACGCTACGGCATACTCCTCCTCGATCCCCACTTCTTCTTTCCACCTGGAAGGTGATGAGGCGGTGGTCACTGCTACTTGCGCCCTCTTGCACAGTCCAATGGCTGATTTTGACGCTTCTTGTCGAGAGCGTCACGTCAATGTTTGACTCTCCATTTGGGCCGCTAAAAGTAAAGGGCTGGCCCTTCAGGTTGTGGACAGTAAGCCCATGGGCAGCAATAAACGCCTCCATTGACACCCGTCTGTGCTCCGCGTTGTGACCGCGGCCAGTGTAGTGTCGCGGCTCACTGTGCCATACAGGCGAGTGGGCATTAACGTCCGCGCACACGACGATGCGCTTCCCTCTTAGTGCCTCCATCACTCCTTCCAGGTGGTGCAGGTGCCTATCAATGTCCTCGCCATATTGGAAGTAGGCTGAGACCACGTGCAGGTCGCACTCCTCTAAGTGCGCCACTAAGCAATGATCAGTGGTGAGGTGCTGTAACACCGCACAGGCCGTGTCGCTCTTGTGTATGTACAGCCCTGCTTTGGCTGTACTTCCGCTCTGAATAATGTTTTCAGCCTGTGGGTACTGCTCCTGGAGAAGCGCCACATCCACTGTCAATTCTCGACACATCGCAGGAATCTCCTTCGTAGCAATTGCTGAGCCAGCGAGGTTCAGCTGCCCGATTTTTAAATAGTTTTTATTGGCCATAGTGAGTCATGGCTACGCTCCTGGTAGTAGAGTAGATAGGGACAAATCCCACCTCCCTCCGCTTGTAGGTCCTACCCGCCTTGTGGCATACGGACCGTGGAGACAAACTCCGGCAATTGCGTGACTGCGTATGTCTTTACAGCTTGCTCTACCGGAGTGTGGGTTGTAAACTCCACAAATTCTCTTTTCCTGTACCCTCTATCTATTTCACTTCTCCCCATTCTGGGGCGTGCAACACCACATCATGTGACTTCGCGCACGAGCAGCCCTTCTTGGCTTGCCATCATCTAAAACCACAGTTCCTAACCATCCTAGCCTTACTGGAATTGCCGTGCCTATCTATGCAATAGAACTACTGTATTACTGACCCTACTGCAATTCCAGTTCCTTTCTTTTGCTGTGCCATTTGTGTGCAAATGACTTCAGCCTTCGAAAGCCTTCCGGACTGGCTATCAGTTCTCTGTGATAGACAGGCCCTACTTCCTCCCTACTCCAGTCCCCCAGCATGTCTTCCCGTTCGTCTGCGTATAATGGGCAGTCCCACAGGACATGGTCCCGAGTTTCATCGGCCAGCCCACAATAGCACAACGCTATGTCGCATAACGACATTTTGTGTAGGCGGCTTCTGAAGCTCCCATGCCCTGTAAGGATCTGCGATACTACATACTCCGGCTCCACCCAACCGAATGACAGCCTATCAGTCACACTGCCGAAAAACGAGAACAGTTCCCTACCATCTTTAGAACCCTCCCATCGTTCCTGCCATCGAACCATGACCTCCGCTCTCACCTTCCCGATAGCCACCTTGCGCTCCCTGCTGACCATCCCAGAACACTCCTTTGCGACTCGTCCTGCTCTACATACCTCCAGGTCGGCCGGAAGCACTCCCGCTAGCACAGGTAACGCTGCGGTGCTGACCGACCTGTATGCCTTTGTTAAAAGAATGAGTGCTGGACGCTGCGTGCGGAGCAGCGTACTCCGCACTGCGTAATTCTCACAACTCCGCCACCATACGGCCGCAGCGTATGTTAAAATCGCCACATAAGTCCCTGCAAACAGGACTTTTAGGGCTCTGTACCTTACGCCCCAGGAAGAAGCGGATATCCTCGACATCTTCCCGAAGGCATTCACAGCTCTCTGGCCGGCCAAACTAGCATGCGGCACGTAGGAGCCCGCTTCATCAACTACAACGCCCAGCAACTTGGCACTTGTCACGTGCGCGATCGAGGCGCCGTCCATGCGTATAGTAGGGGGACGTTTGAATTTGCCCTTCAAAGTGAGGGCCTGCGACTTCGCAGCAGAAAAAGCAAGACGGTTCCGCTTCCCCCAAGCGGACACTGCCTCCAGCGACGACTGAGCTTTACGCTCGATCGCCGCCCGACTCGGCGCCTCGATCACGATCGTGATGTCGTCTGCGTAGGCTACTGCACTCACGCCATCCGGCCACGGCAACTTGAGGATGTCATCGAGCAGGAGGTTCCAAAGCGGCGGTCCAAGCACCGATCCCTGAGGGCAGCCCATAGTGGATCTCTTCCACACCGCCTGGTCCCCCATGAAGAATCCCACTCGTCTCTCTGTGAAGTAACTGACGAGAATCCTGTAAATATTCGGCGGGCATCCGCCCTGCTTCGCCTTCGTCAGGACCATGGGCCACCAGGCGTTGTCAAAGGCCCCCGAGATGTCTAACAATACTACTTGCACATAGTTTTCCGAGGAGTCCGCCACCCGGCCCAGGATCGCGTTAAGCGCCGTGACCGTCGACTTACCCCTCGAGAAACCGTGCTGCGATTCTGAAATATTACGATATAAGCAGGGAGCACACGTAATGATGAGGCGTTCCAGTATCTTTCCCAATATCGGGAGAAGGGTAACCGGTCTATACGCCTTCGGATCCGAGAGCGGCCGATCATTGCCCTTTGGCAAGACGACTAACCTACCTACTTTCCAGATGTCGGGGAATACCCCCTCACCAATGCACGCGGAGTACATGAGTAGCATTTCCGCTCCGCTAACTCTCCACGCGTGCTTGATGATCCTGGCAGTAAGCCCGTCCAGGCCCGGGGCCGTGCTCGGCAATTCCCTGACGATGCGGTCGAGTGCCGCACGGCTGGGTGGGTCGGAGTCCTGACCCGTAGGGGAGCATGCTGCTGAAATTCTGACCTGCAAGTGGTAAACTGTGTCCTTACTAGGATCATCACCCGGGCATAAGGTAGCGAGGAGGCTAGCTGCAGTATCCTCTGCTGTCGTGGAATAACCCTCCAACAGACGGATACCATGCATCACG
Source organism: Orthosia gothica (assembly GCA_949775005.1). Taxonomy (NCBI): domain Eukaryota; kingdom Metazoa; phylum Arthropoda; class Insecta; order Lepidoptera; family Noctuidae; genus Orthosia; species Orthosia gothica. The sequence goes on along the minus strand of OX459053.1, from coordinate 24,548,933 downwards.
TTCGCGGGAGGGCGCACTCTGCCAGATGCGGCTCTGTACGCTAGCCCCCAAGGATCATCGTTCCCAGACTCCGCGATGCCTCGAAAATAGGCCACCTCTGCTTCTCTCATAGCGGTCTTATAGGTACTCCTAACCGCACGCAGGGTCTTTAGCCTTTCCTCCTCCCTGCTATCCTTAGCCTTGCGCGAGTTTTGCCAATCTCGCCGCGCTCTGTACACAGTGTGGCGTAGTTTCTCCAAATCGGCCGACCACCATTCGTAGCCTCCGGTATCCTTCTTTCCGCGCTTGCCCAAGCAGGCTTCTGCGGCGCTGGTGAGTATCTCCGAATACTGTGAGCAGATTTCTTGTGCCGGCTTTTTCGTCTGAAGCCTACCCATTCTATTGTGGAGCACGCTACGAAACCGCTCATAATCCACTCCTTTCTCACGGAAGGATACCGACTTTATCACCTCCTCTTTGCAACGACCCCCTGTCCGTGCGGAGCCAACGCCTACCTCGAAGGTGATCAATTGATGATCACTGAGACTAATCCCCTCGTGCACTGTCCAATGTGACACTGCTAGCCCTCTGTTAGTCAGAGTCAAATCCACATTCGACTGGCCATTAGGACCATGGAATGTGGGTGGTTGACCCTCCACATTGTGGATAACAAGTCCCCGTCCCAAGATCAGCCCTTCCATTTGCGACTTCCGGTATTCCGTGTCTGGACCCCTACCCACGTATTGTCTACGCTCGCAGTGCCACAGCGGCGAATGAGCGTTGCTGTCCATTGCTACCAGCACAGGCTGACCCTACAGCTGATCCAGTACTTCGGACAGGTGTTGCAGGTGAACTGCTATGTCGTGACTGTACTGGCAGTAGATAGACACCACGTAGAAGTTTTTCTCCGTCACTGGACTGCTGATATTGGCTACCGCACAATGGTCGTTGCTGAGGTGCCCCAAAAACGTCACAGCAATCCCAGGATTCACAACTATTATGCCCGCCTTGGCTGTTGGCCCGCACTGTATCGTTCTGGAATCAAAATATTGTTCCTGAATCAGTACGAGATCTAGCCTCAGCGTTCTGGCAATCGCTGGCAGTTCTGTCGTCGCGGCTGCTGAACCCTGGAGATTTAACTGTCCCACCCTTAGTATATGCGCGTGTTCAGCCATATTGGGTCATGTTTATGGCCTGCTTTTCCGCATACGCGCGCGCCGGGCAGTTGATCGCCGCCGTCCTATGGGCGCTCGCTTCCGGCCTTTTGAAGCGCTTACAGGTAGCGCAGCACTCAGTCTTCGACTGACACTCCTGCGCTTTATGGCCGCCATCACCGCATCTGCCGCACACTGTGGTAGTCGACCTACAGTGCTTCTCCGGGTGCCCGTATTGCTGGCACTTGTTGCAACAGGTCACCCGGACAAAATCGCAGACTTCGACCGAGTCCCATCCCACGTATACCCTGCCCAACCCTATCAACTTGTCACGGAGTGCTGCCGAAACCTCATACACAACCGTCGTGGTTTGCCCTCCGCGCCTACCCTTCTTGAAGGCAAAGTTTGCCTCCTTCCGGACTTTATCCAGAGGCCAGGAGGGGTCTTCTGCCAGGTTAACCCTGTGCAGATCCTCCAGAACTTCTGCCGCTTCAGGGTTGCCGCTTAAATTCCTGAGGGCCACGAGTGGTCTACGAGACTTGGGATCGGCAGCCCGCAGGGTTGGTGGAGTTGCCGCCTTCAGTTTCTGGGCTGCAGCTGTCGACGCCGTTTGCACGACGACGCCTGCGTTGCCCACGCGTCTCACCCCCTCCACCTGAATCCCGCTGTTACCCGGCCGCACCTTTTCCCTCAGCTCCTTGAGCGTCTCTTCCGACGACTTGATCTCCCCGCTATTCGGGTAGATCAGCACAGACGGCCCGTGCTGCTCCACAGCCACCCGTGACTTGCCGTTAGGCAGCTTAAGGATGGCTGCGTAGTCAGCCTTCCCCTGCCAGTCTGCCATCCCCGCACCTGTTGCAGGAGCTGTCCTTTTCGCCGAACTGCCCCCAGAAGTATTGCTCGCAGCCACCTGGAGCTCCATGGAGGCCACGCGCAGCTTCATTGCTGTAACCTGGTGCTCCATATCCGCCAGTCGTAAGTTCAGCGCCGCCACTACCGCCAGCACATCTTGGCTATGCCCGGCGATTGCCGCCTTGTCTGCCAAGTTCAACTTATTGGTGCCGTTAGCCACGGCGCCGATACCTCTGACTGCCTGGTACGCACAGTCCATGAGCACGATTTTACCCATGGCAGCCAGGCCTTCCCCGTCCTGCCCATCGTCCGATGGTTTTTGTGGTGCCGTGGCTGGTGCCACTGCCTCCGGTGCTGTCCCTACTCTTACCGGTGCTGCGCCGCCTCGAGCAGGACTCCCCAGGATCCCTCCAAGCGGTGGCGCAGCACTCTTTTGGGCTCGCTTAGCCCCTACCCTGCGCCGCACTGCGTCCTGGACTTCCTCTGGGGAGGTCAGCATACGCTTCCCCCCAGACTGTGACACATCCGGCATGGCCGCATTGTAATGTTGGGGTTCCTAAACGGTAGTTTCAAGGAAACAACCACATCTTTTAAGTGCTTTTTATTGAATGAATCAATAATTATAAAATGTTCGCATATGAAGCATAGTGCCAGATCAGCATATATGCACAGTTATAAAGGAGTGTACTAACTAAATAAAGTAAAGGAGCATACATATTATATTAATACACTTCACCTCCCGGGGTCAGCGAAAAAAAAATATATACATAGTTTATTTTTTTTTACTTATATATAGTTATTATTACAAATGTATGGGTACCTATTTATCCTTAACATCATACTTTGCAATGTTATCTAATATTCACTCTTACATTACTTAAAATCTATTGACAAAAAGGCCTAGTCCTATTCTTATGTACTAATTCTATTTTATTATTTTTAATTATTTTTACATTACAACCTAAATCTTCCTTAACTGTATAGGGACCTTCAAACAGCGCATCTAATTTACTACGTGTTTCATTTTTTAATAAAACCAAATCATCTTTCTCATATATTGTAGAATTGACAGATCTGTCATGTATTTCCTTACGTTTTTGTTTATTTAACAACAAATTATTCTTTGCATCTGCATGAGCTAACTGTAACCTGTATTTTAATTGTAAAGGATAATTATCTATATTGTACAATGGATCTACGGTATCGCAAATGCTATCAGGTATTCGACAAAGTTTACCAAAAACAAGTTCATATGGCGTATAATTTGTTTCTGAATGGACTGTGTTGTTGAAGCTAAAGCACCAAAATGGTAACCAATAGCTCCATGTGTCCGTATAATTGCCACACTGGATCCTTAAAAATGCACCCAAAGTTTTGTGAGAATTCTCAAGAGCTCCAATGGACTGATGGTGATAGGCTGTTGATGATAATTTTTCAATATTAAGGATTTTACAAACCTGTTCCATAGTTGCAGAAATAAATTCTGTTCCTCGATCCGTAGCTATTGTTTCCGGAATACCAAACCTTAATATGAACTGTCTAACAAATGCATCTGCAATGGACACCGTTTCTTTGTTTTTCAAAGGAATAGCTTGTACAAATTTTGTTAACTCGCACTGCATAGTCAATATATAACAATTACCACTTTCGTCTCTATCTAAAGGACCCACTACATCTAAGAAAATCTTGTCAAATGCCGTGGAAGCCGTTGTGGTAATTTCCATTGGTTCTTTAATGTAACGAAAATATTTAGATTTTTGACATTTTGTACATTTTTTGACATATTCTTGGACATCCTTGTCGATACTTGGCCAATAGTATCGTCTTTTGATGGTATTTACCATTCTGCGCACTCCAGCATGGCCACTGGACGGCAGTAAATGAAATTCATTCATAATTATAGTCTTTTCATTGTCATCAATTATTCTTTTTACGCCTCGTAATATACATATTCGTGGTCCGGACCAATTAGTAAGTGTTGTTATCTCATCACAAACACTTTTAATAAATTCTATATTATCTTTATTTTTAATTATACAAACTTCATTGATACGTATCTTTTCACAAAAATAGCTTAATTTCTGCACTAATTCGGCTCGCGAGAAATGCGCCTTGAAATCAAGATTAATGTATAATGTCTTCTTATTTTCTACATATGAAAAACATTCAAATTCTTCAGTTATCATGTTATTATTTCTAAATATTTTTATTTTATTGCCTTCAATCAAACACACTTCTACTGAATCACACGGTTTTCTTAATATATCCACAACTCTTGGTTGATCAGTCCAGTTGCTAATGGATTTATTAAGAGCCTTATTTTCGTCTTCATTCTTACTCTTACTTTGCTCATTCATCTTTTTCTTTTGCGCCCTGGTCGTTACAACCATCGCTTGCTCATTCATACTCTTAAGTTCATCAGACGTTATACATACTCTGGATAAAGCATCTGCCACAACATTGTCTCTTCCTTTCACATAGATTATTTTAAAGTTATATTCTTCTAAAGTTAACCGAAATTTAAGTAATCTACTTGATGGATCTTTCATACCAAAAAGATATATCAATGGTTTGTGATCCGTCATTATTGTAAATTTGTTTCCATACAAATACGGTCTGAAATACTTAACGGACCACACTATTGCCAAAAGCTCTTTTTGAATAGTCGGATAGTTCTTTTCTGCTTTTTTCAAGGGTCTACTCGCATATGCAACTGGTCTAAGATCTTTATTACATAATACTGAACCAATTGCAGTACCCGAAGCATCTGTCTGTAAAACAAATTCATGATTTTCGGAAAAATCGGGATATTGTAGAATAGGTGACGATATTAACGCATTTTTTAAAAATTCGAAAGCGTGTTGACATTCATTTGTCCAAATATATGGTTCATTTTTCTTACTTAAGTTATTCAATGGCATCGCTATTTCCGAAAATTTTCTTATAAATTTAAGGTAATAGTTACAGAAAGCTACAAAACGTGTTACTTCATCTGCATTTTTCGGAGTAGGATAACTTTGTAATACTTTGGTTTTTTCTGGATCTGGTAAAACGCCTTTTTCTGATACCAAATGTCCTAAATAAAGAATTTCTTTCTTTAAAAATTCACATTTTTGAGCATTTAATTTTAAATTTACTTTTCTCAACCTTTCCATTATACTTATTAAATTTCGGTTATGGCTAGATAGATTTCTTCCGAATACAATGAGATCGTCCTGATACACTAAAGATTTATCGTATGTTAATCCAGACATTGCTACAGACATCATACGACTAAAAGCATTTGGACTGATTTTTAAACCCATTGGTAAACGTTTCATGCAATATTGGCCAGTATTTGTAGTGAAAGCTGTTAGTTTACGACTTCTAGGCTCTAAACTTACTTGATAATAGCCTTGGTGAAGGTCAAGGTGAGTAAAATAAATGGCTCCTGTTAGCGTATCTAAAATTTCATTAATATTTGGTAACGGGAATTTATCGTCACAAATAACTTCGTTCACTTTTCTATAATCTACAACTAAACGCCATTTTTTCTCATTCCCTTTGCTACTTTTCTTGGGTACTAATAAAATTGGACTGGACCATTCACTATTTGACTCTTCTATTATATCATTTTCTAACATACTATCAACTTGCTTAGCTGTTTCTGGTTTTAGCGCCTGTGGTAACCTATACGGCTTGACGTAAACTGGAGAAGAGCTTTGTTTCACAACTATAGATTGCTCATAAATATTCGTTGTTGTTAGCTTATCTCCCTCTAAATGAAAAACGTCAGAATACTTTGCACATATTGCTTCAATTGATTGTTTTTCTTCACCGTCTAAATAATTTAGATTTAATTCTGACAACAAAGTTTTAACCCTAGCAACGTTGATATTGGTCTTATTAAATTGACAAATATTATAGTCTGCCAACTTCTTCAAATCTGGTGTAAATGATGGCAAACTTACTTCATTATCACTAACATTAAGTATCTTGACTGGAATTCTCTGATTACTAACCTTTGCTATTGCGATTGCTATAAACACATCCTTCTCTAACTCTTTACTACACACTTAAACTTCTCCATTTACATTCTCATTCACAAAAATATAATGAATTGATTCCGAACGGGCCGGAATAATAATTGCATTTTTTATCCTGTCATATTCATCAACAAAGTGTAGACAATATTGTTTATTATTGTTATAGAGTGTTAAATTATTTGAATCGATATCAATATTTGCTCGAAATTTTTCTAAAAAGTCTAAACCTATGATTCCGTCGGCTCTTAGTGGTAGCGAATTAAAAACAAGGAAGTTATGCTGAAACGTAACATTGTCGTGCTTTAATAATAAATTTACAGTACCTTGAGAACGTCGCTGACCACCTATTCCATTTATTACAGTATTATCTGTATGAACTACGGTATCTTTTGGTAACATTTCATTTTTAATAATTGACAATGTTGCACCCGTATCAATAAGCCAATAGTATTTAATATTTTTAATGTAAAAAGTTATATACTTCGCATTTCCTTGGTATGATAATATAAAATGCTTAAGATCGAAAAAACTGGTTCGATGTACCTGTATTATCATTCTTATCACATTGACGCGTGTCATCTACTTTTTCTACTGTAAATGTATTGTGGCCTCGTCCACGGTTCTTAAAATATCTTGAACCTCTATAACCTCGTTGATTATTGAATGATGAGCGATAGTTTACTCCAAAATTTCCACGAAAACCTTGTCCTCGGTTGTAATTATTATTAGATTGGTGTCCACGGGGGTAATTGTTACTATATTGTCTACTGAATGTACCTCTTTGATAATTTTGTGAACTCCTAATATTATGTGAAACTGGGCCATTTTTAGATACATGCAAAATATTACCTGATGGTTGGAAAGAAGTGCACTCTTCGTCTTTCGCTGCTTGTATGGCATCTTTTAAGCTGCTGAAGCCGCGTGCCGAGATGATGGTGCTCAGCTTCGAGCTACGTAGGCCATCTGAAAATCGTTTCATAGCAAAGTTTTCATTGATCTGTTTTAAAATTGAAAATGCTTCTGATTTTCCATCTGCCTGGGTAATTGTTAGCTCTGTAAATAACTTTTCTACCTCAGAACCATAATCATCAATGGTCCTCGTTCCCTGTTGAATGTTTTGAAGCTGCATCTGTATGGCTATAAATGATTTTTTGGGTAAAAGATATTTCCTTAAATCATCAATTAATTCTAGAATACTTTTGTATACGCCTGTAATTTTTAGCTTTGCGTTCTCATTCAGCCTATTTTTTAAAACGAAAGTAATTAATAATGCTTTACCTGGGCCATCCAGCATGTCAGCATACATCTCCACGGAGTCTATTAGGCGCTTGGTGGTGGCCTCAACACCGTCCATTACTGGAATCAAACTACACGCCACCCTAAGGTCAAAATCCATTTTTCCTAAAACCATTGTAACGGGCAATGTACACAATTTTTCTATTTCCTCGTATTTTTGTTTTATTTTCTCATAAAGATCTATTACCGATGCCTTATTAATATCCTTACTTTTTTCTAATAGTAAAAATATTTTACAACATTTTTCGTATGTGCTTTTTGCTTGCTCTAACTTTGTTGAAATAACATTACCTGTATATCTAGCTTGTCCCTTTTTAATTAAATAATTACGTATTTCTACTAACAAGACATAATTTTGTTCCAAAATATCAATCATATTCTTAATCTAATAATAGAATTGCAAAAATGTAACACATTCTACGTAAATGCGACTAAGCAAAAAAAGTCCGACATTGCATTTTGTTTCCGTTTGGTGTCGTATGGCTGAATGTCCGTGCATGATTTTAGCACCTTTAAGTTTTTACGTTATGACATATGATACCGCGTAATTAGTTCACTCACTGATTTTTCTACGAAAACATGGAAAAACACAACAGTTTCACTGGATTATTACTGATTCTCGGTACCTTCTGTGCGCTTCTGATGGATGATCTTATTCTCTGCATGGTACTCAGCCCAATTTCTTGCTGGATCCATGTACGGTGGCAGCCCCTGTACATCCGTAGGCCAACATAAGCTGCTAAGATTCCTATAATGGCCAGAACGATGTAGGTCACTATGCTAAGCCGTTCCACGTGGCCTCCGATTTCTTTCAACGTGGCGTCATTGTTGCCTCCAGCCACGTTTTGGCTGAGGAAAACCTCTTCCTTTTCCACAGTTGACCGACACATTATACTATTATGCTCAAATAAGATGCAGGAAAACTAAATCTCTAATCACACTACTAACAATCCCCTTGGCAGAGTCCCGTGGCAGGGTCGCCATGTAATGTTGGGGTTCCTAAAGGGTAGTTTCAAGGAAACAACCACATCTTTTAAGTGCTATTTATTGAATGAATCAATAATTATAAAATGTTCGCATATGAAGTATAGTACCAGATCAGCATATATGCACAGTTATAAAGGAGTGTACTCACTAAATAAAGTAAAGGAGCATACATATTATATTATTACACTTCACATCTGCCTCAGGCGGGGGGGACCTAGCGGCTTGCTGGCTCGTCGGGGTACTGTACCCTTTTGGTGGCGTGCGCACACAAGATGGCCTACTTGGACCAAAAGTCCACTCCGATTGGAGTTCCTCCAGAGCCTCAAGCTCTTCTAGTTTTTTGCGCTTCTCAGCCTCGAGAAGCTCCTGCTGAGCGCGCTCAGCGTCCTCTTCCTCCATCTTTTTAAACTGGCCGTTATCTACTAACTATCTATTTATAAAATTTACGAAAAATAAAAACAAAAATAAAATGGCTAAAAAGGCCGGTGTCCAAAGCCACCGACCGCCCTGACACGGACACGCCACGCACACCCAACCTAAAAGGCCGCGTGAACAAGGTTGCCCGCACAGTTCTAATGAAACCACAAATTTATTTTTATTTAAAATATCGCCTACAACTATAATATTATCTACCAAAAATATTTTTAACTTACAACTAGCAACGGTAATATATTCCTTCGTAAGAAAGTAGTGGAAAAGCAGCTATTAATCCAATCAGAAAAATGTCTTCAAGATTTGAGCAACATTAATATCTGACTATCTAAAATTGTAGCCTTACTGCAGAATTTTGTTGTATACATGTTTTATTTTAGTTTATTTTATTTTTTAATATCTGTTATTAAACTTTACACATACACTCATCACGCAAGAGCAACATGTAATATTATATTCAATATACAAAACTCATACATAACAACAAAATACAATCGCATATTAACACACAAAACAACTTATCCAAAAGGGTGTCGTAATATAAAGACTCTAATTATAAATCACCGTCACCAACAGAATTGGTTGGGGTTCGAATGTTTATTAATAATTTAACTATTATAAATGGCTATCATAAACAATATTAATTATGACCTAGACAATATAAATTTCGGAAACTCATTTAACTGTCACCCTGAAGACTGTCCCAAATATATCAACTCAACCGGAAGTAATATAAATATACTACATTTAAACATACGTAGCGTAAACAAAAACTTTAACCAACTTCAAGTATTGCTGAATTTGACAAAAATAAACATTGACATCATTGTATTGACAGAATGCTGGCTGAGTAAAGTCAATACACTACCTGTCCTTGATGGATTTCAGTCTCACTCGTCAGCGATCAACGCTAATCAAAACGATGGAGTTATAATATACACAAAATTAGGGTTACAAAGCAACGTGTGGGAGCCGTCTTTTGAAGGGGGGAATTGCCTGGTATGTCAAATAGACAAAAAGTTATCTGTGGTCGCCGTTTATCGCTCCCCTTCTTTCAATTCAAGAGAGCAATTCAACAATTTCACGACAAGCCTGTGCAATGTTTATCAGGAAATATCCTCCTGTCCTAGTATTGTCCTTGTAGGAGATCTAAACATTGATATAAGTCCAAGTAATAGGAACGACCAAAGCTTCGAATACCTTATAATTAACGCCTCGTATGGGCTGATGCCGACCCACCTTTTCCCTACTCGACTTGGCCACTGTATTGATCACCTGCTCCTCAAATCTAACTATCGATCTACCACACTTGTATTGGAATCCCATGTAACGGATCACAAGCCTGTTCTGCTATCCATAGCTCACGTTAGTCCAACAAGGAAAATAAATAATGTTACCACCCGCCTAGATTACGAAGCCATTATTGCTGAGCTAGAAAACACGGACTTTACAATACTATACCAAATTGATGATGTAAACGTGTGCATGAATAGATTTATAGATATTGTTAGTTCAGTAATTACAAAACATTCAAAACAGGTCACCATTCCCAGGCAAAAGATAACAATTAAGCCTTGGATGACACCTGGTCTATTAAAATGCATAAAAAATAGAGATAAAATGCACATAAAAACAAAAAAAGTGCCTGATAACCTAATCCTGAAAACAACATATACACGCTACAGGAACTTCTGTAATAAATTACTTCGAAAATTAAAAATAGCTTACGAAACGTCAGAATTAGAAAAAGCAAGAAATAATCCTAATATCACCGCAAAAACTAACTCCGAGCTGTATAATGTTGCACAGGCAAAAAGACAAAAGACAAAAGACAAAAGATATTTATTTCAACTGGGCCACCAAGCGGCACTTTTGAATGTCACAATTTAAATTTAAATGGAATACAAGTTGATTCTACCGTGCATTCGGAAAGTAGCTAGTTATGGAGAAGAATGCACAAGAAACTCCATACTTTTTAAATTTACATGGAATAAAAGTTGATTCTACCGTGCATTCGGAAAGTAGCTTGTTATGGAGAAGAATGCACAAGAAACTCCATACTTACTCTTTTAAAAAAAAAAAAAGATTCTACCGTGCATTCGGAAAGTAGCTTGTTATGGAGAAGAATGCACAAGAAACTCCATACTTACTCTTTTAAAAAAAAAAATGATTTTTACAATATTTAGGTACATGAGTACATACATCAATAAATTCACATATGTGAGGACAATGCACCCAGAATAGCACTACACACTATACTATGTAAAGGTATAAAGTATTAAAAGTACTCACACATGTACTGTGCAGTTATACAATAGGTACTAGAAAAACATCAACATCCGAAGCAGTTGAGTTATGACCAATCCCAACTGACGGCGCCCGTTCACGAACATGACGCATGAATCGGCCCCACCCAGCTCAACCATCATGAAGGGAACCGAATGATCCAACACACGCGCCACCATCAGAGAGACATTTGAGAGAGCATGACACACTCAACTGCCAGGGCACACACAAGTCAACGAACGACACATAGGTATAGCAAATGGTAGATTTACAGTTGGGTACATAGTACCCACACACGTGCTGTGCAGCTATACAATACTAAAATAAATCGAGTCTATACAACACAAGCATAAACATATCATTTGTTTTTGCGCCCTAGTGGTTGTGGAGCAGGACTAGCATTGAGCCAAGCATTTTTATCAGTGATATAATCCCCCAACTTATAATATGCCTGGCAGGTTTTAACATCGTTCTAAACTGGCTTCGTTGTAATTTACTAACACTAAATGCAGATAAAACAAAATATATTCAGTTCAACATGCGCAATCTTAATAACAAAACTAATCCCCATTTATATGCACACCAATGTAACAATCAGTCAGCCACTTCTTGTACCTGCCCTATGATCCTGGAAACAAAGTGCCTCAAGTATCTTGGAGTTTTTGTTGATAACACGCTCTCGTTTAGGCAACATATTGACAGTTTGGTTACTAGAGTACGTAAACTGATGTTTGCTTTCAAACAACTGCGCTCCATTGCCGACACTAACTTAGTCAAACAAGTTTATTTTGCTCTATGTCAATCAATACTTCAATATTGTATAACCTCATGGGGAGGAGCATCAAAAACTATCATTCTCTCTCTTGAAAGAGCACAAAGAGCTGTTCTAAAAGTAGCAAATTCTCTACCTTTCCTTTTCCCTACCCACCAGTTATTTAAATCCTGCAAAGTCTTGACTGTTCGGCAAATTTATTTACTGCACATAACACTAAAACAGCATGCAATGCTTAAATATAACCTAGATATAACTAACAAAAGGCGAAACGATATAGTATGCAGTTCAACCTCTACCTCTAAATTTGCATTTACATATAGATTCTTTACATTTTTAGGGCCCTTTTTATATAATAGATTAAATGGAATACTAAGTATATATAATTTAAATTATTTTAACTGTAAAAGCATTGTTTTAAACTATTTGCAAGGTTTGTCATATGACCAGACTGAAGACCTGCTTCTAGTATTAAAATAAAATTAGATTAAAACTACGTAAGCATGATTAAAAATAACACTACTATGTATATTTCCGCAGTGTCCTAGTTTTACTTAAAATTGTTAATTTATTGCAATACCTACATTATTAAATATAAATAAGCACTTTTACGCCTGAAGCACAGGTTCTACCTAGTTCAGGCAAATTATACATCAGCACTTTTTAGAACATAAGCAAATTATTGTAAATTTTGTACTTTAAGAAATAAATAAACGAAATAAATAAAAATAAATAAAATAAATCCTAAAATCTTATGGAATACAATTAAACAAATAACAAACACACAAAAGACCCATAACAGCCCTTTAGAGCTGCTCAAATTAAGAGAAGATCCTAAATCTTCCTTAAACGAGGTAAATCACTTCCTTAGTAATGTAGGTAAAGGTTTGGCTGCACAAATTATGTCACAGGAGCCTGGACAGACAACGGCAGCAAGTGATCAATGTCCTACATTAGAAATTAAAAATAACAGTGGTCATGACACAATTGTCGGTTCTCTTGCCGTGCTGGAAGTGGATGAAACAGAGGTGGAATCACTCATTCTGCAATTACGTCATGACTGCGCCGTTGGTTGGGATGGAATCTCTTCCATATTGTTAAAAACATGCCGACATGTATTGGTTCCACCTATAACCTTTCTCTGTAATCGCAGCCTTCAAACGGGTGTATTTCCGGATGCCATGAAAAAGGCAATAATACACCCAATTCACAAGGGGGGTGACAGGGGATGTGTTAGTAACTATAGACCAATTTCTGTTCTAACTGCCCTTTCCAAGGTGCTGGAGAAGATCCTGGCAGATTCTCTAAGGAACTTCCTGGACAAATACCACATCATTGCCAAAAACCAATACGGTTTTCGTAGAGGAGTTTCGACGGAAGATGCAGTCTTGGACTTTACGCAACAGGTTGCCAGGAATCTAGACAACAAAACTAAGTGCCTGGGGATCTGTCTGGATCTCTCTAAAGCCTTTGACATGGTTTCTGTTCCCAAACTTATTGACAAACTGGAACGTATTGGTGTGCGTGGATTACCACTTGAGATTTTTAAAAGTTACCTCAGTAATCGAACGCAGCTTGTAAAGGTGGATGCGTATTATAGTGACGAGGAGCTAATAACATATGGTGTCCCCCAAGGTAGTATACTCGGCCCCATACTCTTTCAAATCTACGTAAACGACCTTTGCAAGATGAACCTGCCTAACTGTGAAATCTACGCGTACGCAGATGACACCGCGATTCTCGTTTGCGGACCCACTTGGGACATAGTTAAGACTACTGCAGAACAAGCCCTGTCCAAAATAATGAAATGGCTGAACTCTAACCTTCTGACACTCAACTTAACCAAAACCACTTACATCCCATTTGCAATCCGACGTAACACGAGGCCGACACATACCTTTAGTATTGCGGCTCACTCATGCTCAAATCCAATACCATCTTGTAACTGTCCAATCCTTACTAGATCTGACAATATAAAATATCTCGGAGTTCAGATTGATGATGGACTAAGATGGAACAAACAGATTGACGCCCTTACCACAAGAACAATGCGCCTCTTGCACGTCTTTAAGTCACTGAGAGAGTCAGCCAAACTTGACACTCTGAAGATGGTGTATTATGCTCTTTGCCAATCTGTTATTGGATATTGTATTACTGCATGGGGTGGAGCAGCAAAAACTAAAATGTTAAGAGTAGAAAGGGCGCAAAGAGCCATACTTAAAGTGATGACTAGGAAACCCTACAGATTCCCAACAACTGAATTATACTCTAACTGCAAAGTCCTTACGGTTCGCCAGCTCTTTGTGCTTCGATCGATTTTAAGAACTCATGCTAAGCTGCCGCCACCAAATCCTAATAAGCGACTACAACTTATCACTGGATCTCAACATAAAACCACTTTCGCAACGCATCAATTTTATACACTCGGTAATTATATTTACAATAAAATTAATAAAGAATTAAAAATCCTAAAACTAAACACCCACGCGGTAAAAACTAAACTAACAGAGTGGCTACTAGAAAAGGACTATGCCTACACGGAGTCCCTACTTACATACATCACCTAATCTCTCATGCACCGCGATTTCTATAACATACACAAATTTAAACATGCGCGCACAACAACCTTATCACACATGCTCACCTTCCACTACACACACACACCCTCACACACATACATATTTACAGTATAAAAGAGTCACATAAATTATTGCGGGGGTAGAACGACACTGTTCATTAATTGTTGTAACATTTATAGTGTATAAGATTTTTGTGGCCGTTCACTGTTTCTCAAAATACAGGTTATCGCCTAGTTTGAGAAGCAGGGTTTTAAAATTTTAGTACAGATTATACAACAATACTAGTGAAAACTATATAACTGTTTGCCCATTGATTTTTGTGTAACACTCTGTAATTTTTGATGAATAAACATTATTATTATTATTATTATTAATTCTCAATATTTCACCGCAGATGTCGATATTGCGAACAGCGCATAATAATCGCTGAAATAAAAGCAGATAAAATACAACCTGATGTATTGAGTGAAGATGTTAATGCTTATTTATTTTCTAGTATGGTGATTAAGGACGAACAAACACAAAACAATATTCAGTGCAGTGAGAAAATCGTTGACCACGTTGACGGAGAAGGCGACGCAGTTGATGGCGATGGCGATCACACCGACCGAGAGAGCTGCATGTTCGCGGACGATGTTGACCAGACTAGCGGAGATGATGGCCCCGTCGATGTCAAGTTGGAGGCAGAAGCTGTGTTCCTGGGCGAGCACGATGACGGCGGTGACAACGAGTTGGAGTCCCTCTCCAACAGCGAGTGCGCGGACGAGAGTATTGTAATGTATCGGTCCAGTCCAATTGACTCCACTAATTCGATTTATCTTGCAGAAAACAATGTAGAGATTTCAACAGAACAACTAATTGTGGTTCCATCTGGATATCAATATGATTCAGAAGTTAATATACAACAGAATTCCATTGATTTCAACCATAATATTGAAAATATTATTGAATTTTCTCAATCTGACATAAAACGAAAGGACATGGCCAGAATTTGTATAGAGCTGTGCCCTAACAAAATATATTCATGTACATTGACATACAGTACGTCGTATTAAAGCTTAGAGGTATGGCTTTACAGTAGTTTAAGTTTTATGATCATAGAAGAAGCGAGAGACACTCTAAAAAGGAAACAAAAAAAAATCGTTATCATTTTGAATAGCAAAGATGTCGTCAGGTGGCACGTGATAGTTGACAGTGACAGTTGACAGTGACAGTTGACAGTGACAGTTGACAATGACAGTTGACAATGTCAGTTGTCAGATGAGTAATTGAGGGCCTTTTAGAATTTATGAAAATAGAAAATCTATGAAACACTCTCACTGCCAGTGTTCCAAGCATTTTCACAGAATTACGCTTTTACAGTAGGCTAGTGAAGAAACAGTCAAAAATCACAATACCAATAACGTAATCACATTGATGTAAGTAGGACATAGTCTGTCCTTTGAAATATCGTGTTAGGGCAGGCCGCGATAGCGAGGAAGAACTCGACGTTTACTTATATTACTGGGATATTATGACTATTATAAATCATACATCCTCATAAGTCGCTCTTAGCAAAAAATATAAAAAAAACACTAAAATAGAACTGTAACTAACAACTGTCTTTATCTGTATTTTGTAACTGCGGTGTTAAAGATGTTACAATATGCCTTCGCATTCGAGTAGTGGCCACACTACAATTCAGGCACCTTGACATCATGAAATCGTGACTCGTGAGCGTCCGAATCCAAATGGTAAACAAACAAGTACAGTAAGCACAGCACTAATATTCACGAAGAAGCGTAAACGAAAGGCCGATAAACGATAGCGTGGGGTTAAGCTAAAATATCCAACAGAATAACAAACAAAAACACGTGATATGATCAACGCAAGACTGCACCACAGATTAGACTTCACCAGTGCAGTGCGCGCGCGTACAGACGTCATAATGACTAGGACGTGTTCGGATACACACTGGAATATATTGTCGATGCATTCATGGTGACGCGCGGTAGCTTGAAAAATGGTATCTGCGTTACTCGTAAAACCTTACCCTTTATTTTAGAGGTATTTATCTAGGCAATACGGTTCATGCAGTTGTAGTTGTTTTATTTTTTAATCTGACCTTCAGGCGTACTTCAGAAACAGTTTTTGTCTTATTCGTGTATCCAAACGGAAATGCATTACACAGAAACCGCACAAAAACAATTAACATACTTATTTTTTGGAATTTTTTGTCGCCTGTTCTAGAGTAGTGTAATTGATGTCATTAATTTTAATTTATTTTACAGGTAATTTTCACATATTAATAACTGCTGTACATTACGTATTCTGAATTGATTCGTAGGGCAGAATCTGGCCATGTCTTTTAATAAATGTCATTTTGAAAAGATATAAATTGTCAGCCATTAAGAAAAGTTTTCCACCAAAAGAGATCCGTAGGAAAATTAAAGGAGTCTTTAGTAAGGTTTCTTATTGCGCCAAGATAAATTTAAAGAAGGCGATCAATAAAAAGATTATAATCCGATTTAAATACAAGAGAATTTATGATAAAACTTCTTGGAGTGCTATGTTTGGTATAAAGAATATTACTAGGATTGTGGCAAGGAAGAATTCCCATAATATTTGCCTTAGATGCAATATTGTTCAAAGATGTTTGCATTGTGATCACATAAAACAATTTGATCTCGTAAAATGCAAGTTTTGGAAGTTTTTTAGAAAGAAGTTTAGGTATAATAGAGTTTTGTAAATAATTTATTATGTAAACTGATTTATGATTGTTGTATTTTGTGCTTTATTAATTAATGTTTTCTTTTCATGTCGTGCAAATGAATACGGTCCAACCTGAAAGGAATTTGCGATGCGCGCTGGGCATCGAAAGAACAATGATTTGAATGATATATCTGTATATGTTTTGATGAAATTAAATAATCCCCTGTCTTGTCTATATTTACTGAATAGGATTAGCTGAAATTGCAGACAAAGTCCAAATACAAATCCATAAGGACTAAGTCTACAACGGTCAAATATTATTAGAAAAGTCTTTTAAGCCCCTAAGGCAAATAAATGCTATGAAAGCATAGATGTCATTTTAAGTAATGGTTTGACATATAGTCCCACAGATAATACAAAAGGGACAGTGTCAAAACCTTGTCAAAAGTAAAGCATAGTTTTCATTAAAAGAATTGGTTGACATAGTGCTATAAACAACATAATAAAGCAGTATTCACACCATAATAATTAAATAATACTCTATGCGCCGTATTAGCCACAGATTAGTTAGGCCGGACCATAGATAGGAATAGTTATTTAGAGATAAGGTCCATTATAGATATAAAGTTGGCAAATATGAGAGTTAAGCCTAGAATACATGTAAATAGATTAAAACCTTTTAATGTTAGAATAGAATAGATACATATAGATTATGGTTATTAAGGTTTCCATATAGGATAAGGCCCGTTGTCAATTAAAAAAATATATGAATGACAACTATCAAATTTGACATATTGAAGTTAATAGGGATGGGAAAGTAGGAAAAATTTATCGATAGTTTTCTTGTCGAAATATTCAAATAGTATCAATAGATATAATAAAATTATTCCTTTTCGTTGCATGAGCTGTTGATGTGCTGATGGGTGTATGCCGCTGGGCGAAGAAGAGGCTGGCCACATTAACTATGCATCGAAGATCTTAGTCGTTCTATTTATATAAGGAGCAAGTTAGTGTAGGTGTAGAATTTCCACCAGGCCCTAGTGATAAAATACAATAGATGAGGAATAGTTGTAACTGAATCCGACTTTGCTAACGGGGCATAGCCTTTGCAAAGGATGTCGAGTTGACATCATCGGTCCAGTTGATGACTGTTGTTTAAAAAAGTAAATATATTTATGATGTTAAGCCCTGGTGTAAGTTCGATGAGTAGAATTTAAATTCGATGCGATCCAGCCTTTCCTTCTCTGGCCTGATAAACGCACGAGATCGAAATATTGTATCATATCTGAATTTTTGAATTTAAACCCCATCCGGGTCGATGTGAGTTGACGCATCATTCTTATTAGTGTTGGGAGGACGCCTTGTATCTTTTTCAGAGGTTTTGGCCAAGGAGGTTCAAGCATGACTGCGTTGATTTGTTAGTGCGTATGTGCACGTCAGCTGAAGTTAAAAGCACATATCGGAGTATCCGGTAACTCGTTTGTCATGATTAAGCCTTCCCCTTTTAAGGGTCGTACCTCAATTGTACTTTGATTCCTCTGTTAGGTAAATGTTCGGGTTAGGATAAGGTAGGATTCATATATCCTTTCAAGACTTAGAATAGAAGCACCTCATATGATTCTGTGCGTCTATTCGTAGGGGCGTAGCTCATGTAAGGACTTACCATTTGAGAAGGCAACCTACTTGCCTATTAAAACACTGGCAATATTTATTACTTGAAAGATGTATGAATTTCGAACAGAATAGCTGTAGATGTTTTTTGTTAATTTTGAATGTCAGAATTGGATTGAAGCCGCCCAAAGGCAGGCATATTGTAATATTCTCGATAAATACATGAAAAATTAAGTTATTTCCATGTTTTACTGCTGCTTACCATAGCTACCCCCTCACATTACCGACTACCTGCGATAAGACCGTCCATTGTTACGTCCTATTAACTCTTTAGCTCCTAATTGTAGAAAATTTACCCGCCACCCGCAGGAAACGAACTTCCATCCTACTCCATCGCAGTTGTGCTAGAGCCTGCTGAACTGGCCAAAATAACATATTGGCCAGACTTCAATAAAAATCTTTAAAATCTATCGTGATACATAATAGCCGGTTGCGTCTTACCACACTGTCTTTTGGGGTTTTTGAGTCAATTTTAAACAATTACATTATATATTTTTTATTTACATTACTTTATACTATCTATTACATATTCTTTCAATTTATAAGTTAAGCACACGTATCCACTGTATGACATTATTTTAAGTATCTATTTATTTACCTACGTCCGTGTATCACTAGCGGGGTGCCAACTGAAAATCAGCGCTGGGTGTCTGACGCCCAGCAAATGCTGAGTTGGTAACCCTTTCGGTATGGGCACGCTCGGCGCAATCACTGTTAAACCTTGTTTGTACTTTTGTTTTTTACTATTTTTCTGTTACTTTGCGATTGTTGTTGTTGTGTTGTTTCTATGTCGAATAAATGTTTTCTATTCTATTCTATTCTATTCTAATACAAAAACCTGCTGCATACTTCTCACATTCCGTGGTATTGGTTACCCGGTTTCTTAATCCAATATGGTTGATTCCCAAGAAAGATGTATCAAACGAAAGGGTTATCCTTATATTCCTGAGAAAATTAAGATACAGCTTGTTTAAAAAGTTTTTTAATTAATTTTTAACCCCCACCGGAAAAAAAGGGGTGTTATAAGTTTCACGTGTGTTGCTGTGTATCTGTGTATCTGTGTGTCTGTCTGTGGCATCATAGCGCCTAAACGGATGAACCGATTTTGATTTAGTTTTTTTTTTAACCGATTTTGTTTTAGAGACTGTGTTCCAGCAGTGGCTACCTTATAAAGGCTGACTATGAATATAATTACTGTAATTATAAAACGTATTTAGTTTAATAGCTACCCGTCTGACAGCTTAGCTGCAAACGTAAGTAGAATAATGTTTGTTCCTCGAATTTAAAGGAGGTTGCTATTAAGTAATTACCTACTTGGAAAAGTAGGTAATTACTTAATTGCTTGTTAAAAGACTCATATATTATTATTTTTACTTTTGTTCTCTTGGTAGGGGCAGCAAGCGCTTCTGCTGGGCGTCAGGTTCAGTTACTGTTGCGATCAGAGACGGAGTTATAAAGCGTCAAAGTTGAGAATTAGAATGAAAAGTCCGACGTGTCATCTGACGTCAGAACATGACGCCCATACAAGTGCCATAAAAACGGCGGACCGACATATTTCTTTAAACTGTTATAAGTATCTTGTTCACTTTTTGTAAAAATCTAATCAAACAACATCATCATCCAAATTTTGGTTTCTAGTTAAGTATTTTTAACGATGAACTGGTCCATTGACCTATTGTCAAATCAAATATTTTTTCATGCAAATTCCTTATTAGCTTTTGCCAGCGGCTTCGCCTGCGTGAAAAGTCTTTTATCATCCCAAGGGGATACTATACCGAGAATAAAAGTAGCATATCGGCTCAGACAATAATCCAGACAATAATCTATATCTGTGCCAAATTTCATCCAGTTCCGTTCTGCCGTCCTGGCGTGATTTAGTAAGAAACAAACATCCATACAAACTTTAGGTTTTATGATATAAGTAAGATAATATTTTTAACAGATCAATAGTGCATATCTCGCTGTCGTGTCTGACACATTCCAACACATGCTGGACGTCCTCCTTTTATTAAATAGCACACAGTTTGGAGATTCAGATATTTGCATGAGGTAAGCAAAGTTGTTCAGTGGAATATCTCCTGTTCGTAGACGAGGTACCAATCCATCCTAACAGACATGGCGATGACGCGGACCACAAACTTTTCTGTAGACACAAAGTAAGTAAGTGGCAGCGCGTGCTGTAGATAAGATAAGACAGTATTGATTGGAAAAAAAATATTTCTGATCTTAGTGCATTAAGGACTAATTAATAAACTTTATTTATTTAAGGACTTATAAAGTATGTAGGATAGGTAGGTAGATAAGTACATAATATCTAAAGTAAGTTCGTTTATAGACAACTCTGATAAGGAAATATATTTATATCGAATTATATGCGGCCCTGAAAAGGGCCTTTTTTTGGACGTGGAGTGCACACGTAGTGTATGTAGAGCTTGTTGCGTACAGCCAGAAAACGGCAGTGTTTAACCACTGAAACCGTACAAGGCACAACCCTGGCGATTCAGTGCGTAGACGACGTCCATGGCGGTGATGGTCTTTCTCTTGGCGACCTTAATATAGAAGAATAAGACAACGTCAACCCAACTAAAAATATTAATTTTCAGTTGGTTTGACATTGTCTAATTCTTTAAAAAACTATCTAAGCCGCTGAGATCCGTCTTCCATAGATTGTCGATTTTCTCCCGCTCTTGCTTGGCGACGTCTTCTTCCTTATTGCACAATTCAGCTTGCTTTTGGTCCCACCTCGTGGCACGTTCTCTTTGTTTAGTAACGAGATCAATCTCCGCACGTGATAGAGAGTATCTCAAAATGGCGACTTTCCTCACACCACACTTTCTTCTGACGTTTCGGGATTTTCTTCTTAATTTACTAATCCAATTAGATAGTGATTCGATTTCACTGTCATAAAAGGCGTCTTCGACTGATTTTTCATCAGCCCTGTAGCCCATTTTTAAGATTAACCAATAAAAATATAATTTATAAAAACTCTTGAAATCGCCGGGTATTACTGTCACTTCAACACTTCACTTGGACAATTTAAGAATGAAGGCACAGTCACCGAGCTTTAGTTGCATCCCCACATACCCGGGCGCGGGAACCGGGGGGCGGGGGGCGGGAAGGGCAAATGACGTCATGGCCGCATTATATACCTGCACGAGCTATGGTAGGGTGGGGGCTGAAGAGAGATGCAAAATGGCGTAACTTTAATACCAAACTCATGAACGAATCTTGACGAGCATAACCGTGAACACACGATGCTTTGGTAGATTCGGAAACTTTATAGTATATAATATATTAATACATAGTTATTAATATTAATTATTTCGAACCACGTTACATTTATGTTTCAACTTTTAACGGCGGCAGCGGAAAAAGTCAGAATTAGTTAACAGTGTATATTCAGATGAATAAATTAATTCCTTTAGAAGGTTTTTTTAGAACTTTTAATAATAATAAGGTAACATAAATTAATATTTATTATATCTTTACAAACTTACCTCATGCTATGCCTTACATATCACTAACCGGGGTTTCTGTTGGAGACTGGTACCTGCAATGGATATCCTATAGGAACCTCATTACAATATCATTTTAGTAAGTCGATTCCTTACTATGCATGATTTTAAAATTCTGAACTCTTTACGGAATAGTCCTTCGTTGGAGGTTTTCAGGAAAAGAATAAGGGAATGTTTTTTGTCAACATCACGCATAGCATACATCTATCTATAAATGTAAGATTTGAGTAATAATTAAATAGTAGGTATGTTGTATGTTTATATGCACTGTGTGCTTTCATCATCATCATCCAACCTTTTAATGTTCCCACTGCTGGGACGCAGGCGTCCTCTCTGTGAGAGAGTGAATGGTCCTTAATCTACTACGCGGGCCCAGTGCAGGTTGGATGTCACATCTCTTCGATTTTTGGTTCTAGGAAATGCCTTGTTTTCCTGACGAAGTTCTCCATCACCGTTTTTAGCACAGAGGTGATGATATAATTAAGACAAAGTAAAGCGCCTACCAGGGTTCAAACCTACGATCTACGACACATAAGTCGGGGCCGTTGCCACTGGGCCAAAACTAATATTGAGTGCAGTGGTAGTCATATCAGTTTAGTCTATTGATGTCGGGATTTAGATAAATATATTTGCTGTTAGAGAACCAAATTTTCGCCTTTGAACAAAGTTGAGCTTAACCGAGAATGCGGTAGGTACCTATATAACCTGTCCTATTGTATTTGTATCTGTTTGTATGTAATAAAGGCTACGAGAATTTACTCTTTTTTTGTTAGCTCTAACACAGCCTTTGACCCCACAGCCCCACACTTTCGGAGAATCGATTAATTTCAGCTATTTTACCTACACATTCTTATCTATTGTACTAAGATTTCTTTCGGCGACCACCCAAGCAGTAATTTTAAACTATTGTTTGTTTGCATTTCGGCCGGCAGATAAAGGCTTGTTTGCTTCTTATAAAACACTAATTTATTAAATTTCTAAAAGGGTCATCATTATTTTATTAGGTAGGTACTTTATTTAAAATGCATAGAATGTTTTGTTGTTAATAAGGATATACCTTAAGCATATATTATTTCTTAAAAACTATCTTTTAATTACCCAACATCAAGGAAAGAGTTATGTTTTTCGCGCCTATCTTGTGTGTATGTAATATTCTTTATTAACTTATATCATTTAAACCACTAGACGGATTTACATTAAACTTACTTTTTTTTTTTCCTTTTTACAGTTTACAGTAAATTTGTGCGTAAGTTGGAGAATAACTTAGTTTTTGTTTCATCGCAATCGGTTCACGAAGTAAAATATCACAACACACGCAATTCACATACTTGGATAGTTAAACTCCATATTGGCGTTGTGCATTTGACGTCATTTTCTGAATGGCGGTTTAAAGATTCTCCGCGAAAGAATGTCGCTAGAAATTCAAGCTGATCTCGAAGTGAGGAGTAAAGAAGAAGAGGTCACCAAACAACGCCGAGACAGACAATATCGAAAATTGTTAAGGATTTTATTTAAGAGTGCAACCATTGGTTGAACTCTTAAACACTGTACGGTTTCGGCAGTTAAACACTACCGATTTCCGATACACTGCGTATGTAGATGCGCACCTCCAAAAAAAGGCCCTTTTCAGGGCCACATATGATTCGGTATAAATATATTTCTTGAACAGTATTGTCTAAAAACGAACTTACCCAAGATATTATGTACTTACGTACTAACCTACCTACATAGATACTTGATAAGTCCTTAACTTCTGAATTTGGTTAAATATTATTAGGTACTAGCTGAATGAGTCACAGTTATTAAGTTTTTTTTATATATATCCTATAGGCTCGCGCTTGACTACTATCTAAAAAAGTTGATTTAAGTTATTCTAAATCCTTTTTATATTTAGTAGTGGTTATGAATATGAATGACTTACGAACTAGTATATACCTACATTTATATCTACTACGATTACAGAAACAATCAATTGGCGCATTATTAGTTTTTTATCAGAATAACTGTCCGCCGCTATGACACTCAAAAACAAAACGATATGAGCGCCGCTAACAGTGGATAATGTAACTATTTTACGATATGATCGCCAATGAATGACATAAAAGTATTATGAAGAAACTGTGCGTTTAGCTGTTCATATCGTCAAACGCTGATTATTTAAAGATCTGGACAGACCAGACGGGTGGCATAACTCTTTTTAACCCCCGCCGGAAAAAGAGGGGTGTAATAAGTTTCACGTGTGTTGCTGTGTATCTGTGTGTCTGTCGATGACATCATAGCGCCTAAATGGATGAACCGATTTCGATTTAGTTTTTTTTTTAAAGGTGAATTTGGCGAGAGTGTTCTTAGCTATGTTTGAATAAAATCGGTTCAGCCGTTTAAAAGTTATGGGCGTTTTACTGTTTGAATCGGGGTGTTTTCGCAAGATAAATGTGCCGTGGGTTTTTTGAATTTTGAAATTTTACTTGTACATGCGTTTCATCCCTCCTCATCACATGACCACACCAAGACAAACGGTTTTCTTTCAACTTTTCTGTCATTGTCGCCACGTCTAAACTGCCTCTTATGTACTATTTTTCTCTTTTTATCCATTCTCGTCACTCCGAACATCCAAAATCTCTCTTTATCGTTTAAACATTATTAATTACTGAATATTTATATACTACTTATACAATATATTGACGTAGTAACTTATGTTTGACATTAGATTATGACAAGTTAAGTACTTGCATATTATTTTTTTATAATTGTCATTTTTTTCTGACATGACATCTGTTTGTCTATTTTATTTTCTTAAGCCATAGACATACCATAGGTATCATGGACTACCTAGACCTTTCCTTAAAC
This sequence comes from Orthosia gothica, assembly GCA_949775005.1. NCBI lineage: Eukaryota > Metazoa > Arthropoda > Insecta > Lepidoptera > Noctuidae > Orthosia > Orthosia gothica. The sequence goes on along the minus strand of OX459053.1, from coordinate 24,523,847 downwards.
TAGTTGTACATTATTGTAAGGCCAGCACAGACTGACCCGCCTTTGTAAAGCCGTTTTTATTCGTTCTGGTCTTATTGAGATTTGAATTTTAAATTTAGAAAGGATGGCAGAACGAGTGAAAAACGGGCGTCAGCTTTTTTAGTTTTGAATCTGGACTGAGCCCCGAAAGACGGATAGCTACTGAGTACTATAATACAATGTGTTTTCTATTCTGAAAAACTCTCAAAACCTGTGAAACTATTATTTTCTGAAGTGCACTAAAATATATACTGTGAGTGTTATACCGTTTATGATTTACCTACGTATCTGGATACTAGCCGTTTTCCTGACTACTGTATGCCTACATAACTGCATACTAAACCGTGTGCCTGCTAGACCGTCGTGGTGCCTGCTCACGTGTCTCTCTCGAGCATACCACGACTTTTTGAAGAGTTCCAGTCCGTCCAGCTGCCTGGCTATCCGATTTGCTTCCTCCTGCCCGTCTTGCTGCCTGGTTAGCTGCCCACGTCGTGCGAAGCCAGCCCATAGTTTATACCCAATATACTTTTATTTTTATAGTTTTAATGTAATTTTTAGCTTTTATCTTGATTTTATTAACGTGGCTTACGTTTAGCTCCACTGAGCTATACGTAACGTTACAATAAACAAAACCAAACAACTGTGATTTTGAAATACTTTTGTCTGTTTTATTTTAAGTTTGAGACGAATAAAACACTGCTGTTCCTATTACTGAGATTCCGCGGTCCGTCTGTCTGTCTGTCTGTCACCAGGCTGTATCTAATGAACCGTGATAGCTAGACAGTTTTAATTTTCACAGATGACGTATTGCCGTTGCCGCTATAACAAAAAATACTAAAAACAGAATAACATAAATATTTAAGTGGGGCTCCCATACAACAAACATGTTCTATCTGCCTATTTTTGCGATTATGGTACGGAACCCTTCGTGTGCGAGTCCAACTCGCAACTTGGCCGGTTTTTTAAATTTCATTTCGATTTTAGTCTACGATTGAGATGATTTATTGTGATTATTCAGAAACTGGGAGTTCTTAAAATGCTTAAATCTATTTTAGTCTAAGATTGAGTTGATTTACTGTGATTATTCTGAAACTGTGATTTTTTATAATGCTTTAGTCTATTTTAGTGAAAGACTAAGATAATATCCTGTAATTATTCGGCAGCTGTGATTTTTATTATGCTTAAGTATATTTATTTTTAACCGACTTACAAAAAAAGGAGGAGGTTCTATGTTCGACTTTATGCTTTTTTTTTTTTTTTTTTGTGTATGTTCACCGATATCTCTGTCAATTGTGGACCGATTTTGAAAATTCTTTTTTTGTTTGAAAGAGTATGTTTCGAAATTGGTCCCATTTTAATTTGGTGAAGGTCTGATGAAGAACTTCGGAGATACACAACAGAACTCTTCAATAAATAACGGCAACACTCTCGGGATTGCTGCAATCGCATGTCTGTTTGTTGTTTATACCATTTCATAACATAACATCACGCCAGTACGCTCTAAAGGGGTACACAGATCTCTCATTTCACCGGTTATGTTCAAGTTTCATATTATTCGGTTAATCTTTTCTGGAGTTATAGGGACCTTAATAAACAACTTGCTATTAGGTAGGTAAAACTAAAAAGGGAAAAATAAAAAAACTTTTTTGCAAAAAAATACTACCGACTTCCAAATGAAAAACTACAAAGTGAAAAATAACTTAACTTTTGGAAGTCGGTGTCCATATCGCAAAAAAATGGTACCTACGAAAGACACCGACTTCCAAAAGTTAAGTTATTTTTCACTTTGTAGTTTTTCATTTGGAAGTCGGTAGTATTTTTTTGCAAAAAAGTTTTTTTATGTAAGATTAAGATAATTTATTGTGATAATTCAGTAACGGATTTTTTTAATACTTAAATATATTTTACTCTTACATTAAAATTATTTACTGTGATTGTTATAGAATTGTGATTTTTTATGGTCATGACCATTCATGTGATACAGCAGGCAAAGACAGACAATATTGCACTGAAGCTTCTAAATATGTAAGATTATGAAATAACATAATATTGTTGAACTACTTACACACGTATCCGTCAGATTGCAGCATATTTTACAACAATATCGTACAATTCTTCAGCAGATATTTTTTATGGCAAATTTCTCAAGTAAAGTATTATTCAAAATTGAACCTAGAACAGAAAATTATAACATTATTATGTTATGACTTTCAAAAAGTTTGTTTAATGCTATATGAATAATATGAACCAGCATTGGTGCTGTATAAATAGCTTAAAACTAAAGCTTAGAATGCAGTGATTGCGCCGAGCAGCCATGACTTCATGTGCCCGCCGCCTTCCGCGTCGCCGCATCCCGGGGAGGAAGGAAGCTCGACGACTGTGCCATCATTCTTAAATCTTCCTGGTGAATACAAATCAAAAGTGGATGCAAATTAGCTCAATCAGTTGGGGAATTCTAAATGTTTTAAAATTAAGTATAAAGATAGATACTCACTGCCTAACAATCTTACAAGGGAAGTTAAATAAAAGCTTGTAGTTAGATGATTTCTGTGTAATCGAGAAATTTGCAGCAGACATGTGTTGTATTACAAAATATGGGGAAAAAGTAAGCAATACTACTAACCCTAACACTAGCCTTGAACTTTCAGTATTCTACTGATAACACTGGCCTGCAGTGGTTTTATTTATTTGTAGTCACGCTTAGTAACAACAAAACAATACATTCTTAGTAAAGTAAATTAATAGTAAAACCATAATAACCCTTTTAGAAATCCTTTTCATTTATATTTTATGCGAATCATTCGGCCTTATCTTATCTGCCGGCCGAAATGCAAAAATGAAATATTAATAAATTTTGTGTCAACGTTCAACCTGGGTGGTCGGTGATAGAATTCCTGGAACAATACAAAAGATCAGGCTCAGTCGAACTATGTTATCTTTTATGATTGAGAACTTAATTCCAATTATTACTCACATCATCAATTCATCGCTGCAGACTGGTGAGTTTCCTGCAATGTGGCGTAAGGCTTACATTTTCCTTCTTCCTAAAATTCCCAACCCCAGTTTGGCCATTCACTACAGACCCATCTCCATTCTCCCTTTCCTTTCTAAGATCCTAGAAGAAGTTGTACTTAAACAAATATCCTCCTACGTTTTCAAGAATAACCTGTTGTCCAATTGCCAATCCGGTTTTCGGCCTGCTCGCCGCGATTCGTTCATGAGTTTGGTATTGAAATTACGACATTTTGCGGCTTATTGCGCCTTACTGCCCCCACCTCAGCTCGTGTAGGTACATAATGCGATCATGACGTCATGAGCCCTCCCCGCTCCCCACGCTCCTTGATGCGGGGACGCAGCGAAAGCTCTACGTTTGTGCCCTCATTCTTAAATCATCCTGGTCAAGTGCATACGTGTATGTGTGTCCCGGAGATTTCAAGAAGTGTTATTTTTTTCTAATTTTGTGAACTGTCCGGCCAATCCTCAAAAATGGTCTACAAAGCAGATGCAAGGTCTTTCGATGATTCCTGTCAAGAAGAAATTGAATCCCTGTCTAATTGGGTTCGACATCTTCGAAGGAAAGCCCGAGCTGCTAAAAGAAAGGGTGATTTAAGGTTAGTTGCTGTTTTGAAAAAACCTCGATTGCGTGTAGAGTCTGTACTTTTCTCAAAACGACGAGAACTTGCAAGGTGGTGCTTGGATGAAATTCAAGCTGATCTCGAAGTGAGGAGTAAAGAAGAAGAGGTCACCAAACAACGCCGAGACAGGCAATATCGAAAATTGTTAAGGATTTTATTTAAGAGTGCAACCATTGGTTGAACTCTTAAACACTGTACGGTTTCGGCAGTTAAACACTACCGATTTCCGATACACTGCGTATGTAGATGCGCACCTCCAAAAAAAGGCCCTTTTCAGGGCCACATATGATTCGGTATAAATATATTTCTTGAACAGTATTGTCTAAAAACGAACTTACCCAAGATATTATGTACTTACGTACTAACCTACCTACATAGATACTTGATAAGTCCTTAACTTCTGAATTTGGTTAAATATTATTAGGTACTAGCTGAATGAGTCACAGTTATTAAGTTTTTTTATATGTATCCTATAGGCTCGCGCTTGACTACTATCTAAAAAAGTTGAGTTAAGTTATTCTAAATCCTTTTTATATTTAGTAGTGGTTATGAATATGAATGACTTACGAACTAGTATATGCCTACATTTATATCTACTACGATTACAGAAACAATCAATTGGCGCTAGTTTTTTATCAGAATAACTGTCCGCCGCTATGACACTCAAAAACAAAACGATATGAGCGCCGCTAACAGTGGATAATGTAACTATTTTACGATATGATCGCCAATGAATGACATACGAGTATTATGAAGAAACTGTGCGTTTAGCTGTTCATATCGTCAAACGCTGATTATATAAAGATCTGGACAGACCAGACGGGTGGCATAACTCTTTTTAACCCCCGCCGGAAAAAGAGGGGTGTAATAAGTTTCACGTGTGTTGCTGTGTATCTGTGTGTCTGTCGATGACATCATAGCGCCTAAATGGATGAACCGATTTCGATTTAGTTTTTTTTTTTAAAGGTAAATTTGGCGAGAGTGTTCTTAGCTATGTTTGAATAAAATCGGTTCAGCCGTTTAAAAGTTATGGGCGTTTTACTGTTTGAATCGGGGTGTTTTCGCAAGATAAATGTGCCGGGGGTTTTTTAAATTTTGAAATTTTACTTGTACATGCGTTTCATCCCTCCTCATCACATGACCACACCAAGACAAACGGTTTTCTTTCAACTTTTCTGTCATTGTCGCCACGTCTAAACTGCCTCTTATGTACTATTTTTCTCTTTTTATCCATTCTCGTCACTCCGAACATCCAAAATCTCTCTTTATCGTTTAAACATTATTAATTACTAAATGTTTATATACTACTTATACAATATAGTGACGTAGTAACTTATGTTTGACATTAGATTATGACAAGTTAAGTACTTGCATATTATTTTTTTATAATTGTCATTTTTTCTGACATGACATCTGTCTGTCTATTTTATTTTGTTAAGCCATAGACATACCATAGGTACCATGGACTACCTAGACCTTTCCTTAAACTAGTTGTACATTATTGTAAGGTCAGCACAGACTGACCCGCCTTTGTAAAGCCGTTTTTATTCGTTCTGATCTTATTGAGATTGGAATTTTAAATTTAGAAAGGATGGCAGAACGAGTGAAAAACGGGCGTCAGCTTTTTTAGTTTTGAATCTGGACTGAGCCCCGAAAGACGGATAGCTACTGAGTACTATAATACAATGTGTTTTCTATTCTGAAAAACTCTTAAAACCTGTGAAACTATTAAGTAAAACTATTATTTCTGAAGTGCACTAAAATATTACTGTGAGTGTTATACCGTTTATGATTTACCTACGTATCTGGATACTAGCCGTTTTCCTGACTACTGTATGCCTACATAACTGCATACTAAACCGTGTGTCTGCTTGACCGTCGTGGTGCCTGCTCACGTGTCTCTCTCGAGCATACCACGACTTTTTGAAGAGTTCCAGTCCGTCCAGCTGCCTGGCTATCCGATTTGCTTCCTCCTGCCCGTCTTGCTGCCTGGTTAGCTGCCCACGTCGTGCGAAGCCAGCCCATAGTTTATACCCAATATACTTTTATTTTTATAGTTTTAATGTAATTTTTATCTTTTATCTTGATTTTATAAACGTGGCTTACGTTTAGCTCCACTGAGCTATACGTAACGTTACAATGAACAAAACCAAACAACTGTGATTTTGAAATACTTTTGTCTGTTTTATTTTAAGATTGAGACGATTAAAACAACGCTGTTCCTATTACTGAGATTCCGCGGTCCGTCTGTCTGTCTGTCTGTCACCAGGCTGTATCTAATGAACCGTGATAGCTAGACAGTTTTTCACAGATGACGTATTGCCGTTGCCGCTATAACAAAAAATACTAAAAACAGAATAACATAAATATTTAAGTGGGGCTCCCATACAACAAACATGTTCTATCTGCCTATTTTTGCGATTATGGTACGGAACCCTTCGTGTGCGAGTCCAACTCGCAACTTGGCCGGTTTTTTAAATTTCATTTCGATTTTAGTCTACGATTGAGATGATTTATTGTGATTATTCAGAAACTGTGATTTCTTAAAATGCTTAAATCTATTTTAGTGAAAGACTAAGATAATATCCTGTAATTATTCGGCAGCTGTGATTTTTATTATGCTTAAGTATATTTATTTTGTAAGATTAAGATAATTTATTGTGATAATTCTGTAACGGATTTTTTTAATACTTAAATATATTTTAGTCTTACATTAAAATTATTTACTGTGATTGTTATAGAATTGTGATTTTTAATGGTCATGACCATTCATGTGATACAGCAGACAAAGACAGACAAGATTGCACAGAAGCTTCTAAATATGTAAGATTATGAAATAACATAATATTGTTGAACTACTTACATACGTATCCGTCAGATTGCAGCATATTTTACAACAATATCGTACAATTCTTCAGCACATATATTTTATGGCAAATTTCTCAAGTAAAGTATTATTCAAAATTGAACCTAGAACAGAAAATTATAACATTATTATGTTATGACTTTCAAAAAGTTTGTTTAATGCTATATGAATAATATGAACCAGCATTGGTGCTGTATAAATAGCTTAAAGCTAAAGCTTATAATGCAGTGATTGCGCCGAGCAGCCATGACTTCATGTGCCCGCCGCCTTCCGCGTCGCCGCATCCCGGGGAGGAAGGAAGCTCGACGACTGTGCCCTCATTCTTAAATCTTCCTGGTGAATACAAATCAAAAGTGGATGCAAATTAGCTCAATCGGTTGGGGAATTCTAAATGTTTTAAAATTAAGTATAAAGATAGATACTCACTGCCTAACAATCTTACAAGGGAAGTTAAATAAAAGCTTGTAGTTAGATGATTTCTGTGTAATCGAGAAATTTGCAGCAGACATGTGTTGTATTACAAAATATGGGAAAAAAGTAAGCAATACTACTAACCCTAACACTAGCCTTGAACTTTCAGTATTCTACTGATAACACTGGCCTGCAGTGGTTTTATTTATTTGTAGTCACGCTTAGTAACAACAAAACAATACATTCTTAGTAAAGTAAATTAATAGTAAAACCATAATAACCCTTTTAGAAATCCTTTTCATTTATATTTTATGCGAATCATTCGGCCTTATCTTATCTGCCGGCCGAAATGCAAAAATGAAATATTAATAAATTTTGCGTCAACAATCAACCTGGGTGGTCGGTGATAGAATTCCTGGAACAATACAAAAGATCAGGCTCAGTCGAACTATGTTATCTTTTATGATTGAGAACTTAATTCCAATTATTACTCACATCATCAATTCATCGCTGCAGACTGGTGAGTTTCCTGCAATGTGGCGTAAGGCTTACATTTTCCTTCTTCCTAAAATTCCCAACCCCAGTTTGGCCATTCACTACAGACCCATCTCCATTCTTCCTTTCCTTTCTAAGATCCTAGAAGCAGTTGTACTTAAACAAATATCCTCCTACGTTTTCAAGAATAACCTGTTGTCCAATTTCCAATCCGGTTTTCGGCCTGCTCGCCGCGATTCGTTCATGAGTTTGGTATTGAAATTACGACATTTTGCGGCTCATTGCGCCGTACTGCCCCCACCTCAGCTCGTGTAGGTACATAATGCGATCATGACGTCATGAGCCCTCCCCGCTCCCCACGCTCCTTGATGCGGGGACGCAGCGAAAGCTCTACGTTTGTGCCCTCATTCTTAAATCATCCTGGTCAAGTGCATACGTGTATGTGTGTCCCGGAGATTTCAAGAAGTGTTATTTTTTTCTAATTTTGTGAACTGTCCGGCCAATCCTCAAAAATGGTCTACAAAGCAGATGCAAGGTCTTTCGATGATTCCTGTCAAGAAGAAATTGAATCCCTGTCTAATTGGGTTCGACATCTTCGAAGGAAATCCCGAGCTGCTAAAAGAAAGGGTGATTTAAGATTAGTTGCTGTTTTGAAAAAACCTCGATTGCGTGTAGAGTCTGTACTTTTCTCAAAACGACGAGAACTTGCAAGGTGGTGCTGGGATGAAATTCAAGCTGATCTCGAAGTGAGGAGTAAAGAAGAAGAGGTGACCAAACAACGCCGAGACAGACAATATCGAAAATTGTTAAGGATTTTATTTAAGAGTGCAACCATTGGTTGAACTCTTAAACACTGTACGGTTTCGGCAGTTAAACACTGCCGATTTCCGATACACTGCGTATGTAGATGCGCACCTCCAAAAAAAGGCCCTTTTCAGGGCCACATATGATTCGGTATAAATATATTTCTTGAACAGTATTGTCTAAAAACGAACTTACCCAAGATATTATGTACTTACGTACTAACCTACCTACATAGATACTTGATAAGTCCTTAACTTCTGAATTTGGTTAAATATTATTAGTTACTAGCTGAATGAGTCACAGTTATTAAGTTTTTTTTATATATATCCTATAGGCTCGCGCTTGACTACTATCTAAAAAAGTTGAGTTAAGTTATTCTAAATCCTTTTTATATTTAGTAGTGGGTATGAATATGAATGACTTACGAACTAGTATATACCTACATTTATATCTACTACGATTACAGAAACAATCAATTGGCGCATTATTAGTTTTTTATCAGAATAACTGTCCGCCGCTATGACACTCAAAAACAAAACGATATGAGCGCCGCTAACAGTGGATAATGTAACTATTTTACGATATGATCGCCAATGAATGACATAAAAGTATTATGAAGAAACTGTGCGTTTAGCTGTTCATATCGTCAAACGCTGATTATTTAAAGATCTGGACAGACCAGACGGGTGGCATAACTCTTTTTAACCCACGCCGGAAAAAGAGGGGTGTAATAAGTTTCACGTGTGTTGCTGTGTATCTGTGTGTCTGTCGATGACATCATAGCGCCTAAATGGATGAACCGATTTCGATTTAGTTTTTTTTTTAAAGGTGAATTTGGCGAGAGTGTTCTTAGCCTTTCAGATCGATCGGTCTTATCGCAGCTAGTCGGTAATCACGAGACCTGCAATCTTGTACCGGGAAACTATATTGTAAAGATACCGAAAACAATAGATGAAATTCCAGCGAAATGGTCTAGAGTAGAGATTACAGACATACAAAGGTATTAATTGTTTTTTTACTACTTTGAGTTTTGCTTTCATTGTTAGCTTATATTATAGACAGTTAGTGATAACTATGTTCTGCCAGCTGCTTCGTCCGCTTTCGAAAGAAAACTTAGTATAAAAGATAAGAAGGTGTAGGTACAATAGCTGCAATTAACCAATTCGCCAAAAGTGTGGGGCTGGTGGGGTCATAGGCTGTGTTAGAGCTAACAAAGAAGAGTAAAATCTCTTATTCTTTACTAGCTGTGCCCGCGGCTTTGCTCCCATCAACTGCCTACCCTACCCTACTTACCCTCCTACCTACCTACCTACCTATACCTATCCTACCATTTTTATTCTAGCGGCATTCTTTCGCGGCGAATCTTAAAACCGCCATTCAGAATATGACGTCAAATGTACAACGCCAATATGGAGTTCAACTGTCCAAGTATCTGAATTGCGTGTGTTTTGATATTTTACTTCTTGAACACTTTATATTTATCTTACTTTTGATAGAGTGAACCGATTGCGATGAAACCTAAACTAAATAATACTTCAACTTACGCACAGTATAAAAGTAAAAAAAATATATTTATTTCAATTAGGCTAATAAGCGGCACTTTTGAACATAAATAATTTAAAATTTACAAGTAAAAATAATTGATTCTACCGTCCATTCGGCAAAGTAGCATGTTATGGAGAAGAACAGACAACAAACTCAACAGCCACTCTTTACAAAAAAAATACATATATACTCTACTCTATATTCACATACTTGAGGACCCAGAATAGCAATAAATACTACGTATAGATATAAAGTTTTAAAAACAATAACAGGTAAATTCATTCATTTGATAAATAGGAACATGGTTCTCGCATACTTACAAATATTGCAAACATTGGTACAATACCTAATTCAACAACAACGTAACAGTATGTGAGTCAATTTCTAAAATAAAAAGAAATACAATAACTATGAATAGGTATATAAATTAAATAAATATATTTTTCTACTCTAAAGATTGCCCTACGGAGCAGGACCAACATGTTTCCAAGCATTCTTATCTTGAATATAATCATCTAATTTGTAATATGCTTGTTTACAAAGTGTGCTTTTAATAAAAGTTTAAAATTAACTTATCTTTATTTCTAGTATTGCAATTGTGTCGATCACTAAGTTTACCAAAGAGATGTATATTCTTCCTAACGTACATAATATTTTCATTAATAAATTGGCAAGAAACTGTCACAATATTAATCTTTTTAAATAGTTACCGAATAGATTCTCGGTGACTTTGCTTATGTTATGGCTCTGACAGCTCTCTTTTGCAATATATTTATGGATACAATGTCAGCAGTCTTATTTTTCTAACTGAACAAGTCGTGAGGCCCCATTGTAGTTTTTCGTCTAAAGTAATTCCTTGAAAATCTTTTTGATTTGTCAAGTCTTATTTTCTCCATTCAAAATGATTTCGCATTCACTACTTCTAACGTTCGGTAATGTGAATCTAATACACACATGGTTTTTCCTCATTTAGTACCAAATTGTTTGCTGTGAACCAATTTGGACAGGACGCACAGAGTTATTCATATCATCAAGATTTTGTGACCGCCGGCCTATTTTAAATATCAAAGAACACATCTTTCATCAGCAAATAACACCATCTTCGGTTGATATTGTAGTAATTGGGACAAATTATTAATGTAAACTAAAAAAAACATAAATCTATTGTTGTTTGGAATTGTTATTTTCACAATAACAACTACTATGAATTTTCCAAATCTACCAAATCATCGAGTAGTCTCGGTTATGGTTGCCAAGATTCGTTCATGATTTCGGTATTAAAATGACGCCATTTTGTGGCGTCCTGCAGTCCCTTCCCTATCTCAGCTCGGGTAAGTATATAATGCGGCCATTCCGTCATATGCCCACAAGCCCCTCCCACCGCGCTCCCCTCCCACCGGGGACCTCCATGCGGGGACGCAGCGAAAGCTCGTCGAGTGCGCGATGCGGTATGCCCTCATTCTTAAATCGTCCTGGTAAAGTGCAAACGTGTCTGTGTGCCCCCGAGATAACTTACAGTACTTTCTGGCCCATCCTTAAGAAAATGGGCTACAGTGCAAGTGACAAATCTGTCGAAGACACCTTCTATGATAGTGAAATCGAATCTGTAAACAATTGGATTCGTAAACTTAGAAGAAAATCCCGAAACGTTGGTAGAAAGTGTGGTGTGAGGAAAGTCGCTATTTTGAAATACTCTCTATCACGTGCGGAGATCGAACTCGTTACAAAACAAAAAGAATATGCCACGATGTTGGAGCAAAGACAAGCTAAGGAAGAAGAAGATGACGCCAAGCAAGAGCGGGAGAAAATCAACAATGTACGGAAGACTAATTCTCTCGGCGGCTTGGATAGTTTTTTTAATGAATTTGACAATGTCAAGCCAACTAAAAGTTAAATTATTTTTAGTTGGGTTGACGTTGTCTTATTCTTCTATACTGAGTGCGCCAAGAAGAAGAGCATCACCGCCACGGACGTCGTCTACGCACTGAAGCGCCAGGTTCGTGCCTTGTACGGTTTTGGTGGTTAAATACTGCTGTTTCCCGACTGCACGCAACAAGCTCTACATACACTGCGTATGCAAACCTCCAAAAAAGGCCCTTTTCAGGGCCGCATATAATTCGCTGAAATATGTTTCTTTATCAGAATTGTCTCAAAATGAACTTACGTAAGATTTTATGTTCTTATCTACCTACCTAACCTACATACTTTATATTTCCTTAAGTTTTTAATGTTGTGGTCATTATAAGGTACTAGGTAAATGAGACACAGTTACTTATTTATTACACAATCATTATAATATTCAGTAGTAGGTATATGAATGACTTACAAACTAGTACCAATACAGATCTACTATTATTAATATTACTTCATTTGTTTCAGACATAATTAGTCCTTAATACATGTATTGGTCTAGTAAAACATTTAATTTAAAACAGACAAAAACCCAAAATAATATTTGTCTATTCCAATTACAACATACATTAAAATTGTTATTTGCTCTTGAAATTAAATTGTCATCAATTAACAATGTCAGAAAAATAATTATTCCAACAAAACTGTCTTACCTTATCTACAGCACGCGCCGCCGCTTACTTACTTTCTGTCTGCAGTAAAGTTTCTGGTCGTCACCATCGCCATGTCTGTTAGGATGGATTGGTACCTCGTCTACGGTTAGGACATATTACTCTTAACAACTTTGCTTACTTTATGCAAATATCTGGTTTTTTGAAAGGTTTGCAAAGAGTGTTTTAGCGACTAAATGAGTTAACTGGAAATTATTCAATACGTATTGTTGAATTATTATTACGAAATTTTTATTGTTGAATTATTACTTAATTTAAATTATCATTGCAGATTTTTTTTTATTGGACTGTTCTTATTGAATTGTTGAATTATTTTTTATTGAATTATGATTTTTTTATTAATGTTAGTTTAATTGATTTACCTGTCTGTGTTTAGTATGTGTGAATTATTTGTGTTATGTAATTATTGACTCTCTTCACGTGTTGGGTTTGGTTGATAGTATTTTAACTAGCTTTTAAGTTAATACCTAGTATTCCAAGTAGGTAATTACTTAATTGCAACCTTATTTAAATTCGGAGAGCAAACATTGTTCTAATTACGTTTGCAACTAAGCTGTCAGACGGGTAGGTATTAAATTAAATAAGTTTTATAATTGCAGTAATTAAATTCATCATCAGCAATTTTAAGGTTGCCACTGCTGGGACACAGTCTCTGTCAAAAAAAGGAATTATATTATTATTTATTAATTAATTGGTCATTATTAGTGCATGGAATACCTTATATTTATGTTTTTTTTGTATTTCGCGATTATTTCACAATTTTTTGATAAAACTGCACTTACGTTCACTATTTGATATAAATAAGAGTAAGGCTGTGGTGAATTGTTTTTATTCTCACTGATTTACTTCTTGTGAACTGTTTTGAATTACAAAAATCAAAAATCATAATCCGAAAAAAATATTATTGTATCGTTCAACGACGTTTATAACGCTATGATTATTGTTTATATTTATATTATATATAATAAATTGTTTTTGCAAAATTAAATTTTATAGAATAATAATATATTAGCACTGCATCGGCTACAGAACTTTTACGAGAAAGACATAAATGTAATTTTCATGGTTTTTTGGATAGCTAAGAATGAATATCTTGAAATCAAATTTAACGATGATACAGACTGACAGTATAAATGATAAGTGGTCGTTAACATTTCATAACGTGAGCCGGCGATCGCAAAAGTGGGAACTACTAGGGAGTAAGTAACCTTTGCGCAGCTGTGGGATGATAAAGGCCGACTGTACAAACGACTTGTGGTCGACTTTAGCCCTGGATCGCAAGATTGGTCTGACAGTAGAATAGCAGTGATATTTTTCTTAAATATGCAATATGTGTCCACAAGGCTATCCTGGTGGCTACATATAGCTTAGACAAAATTTCGAGTCGAATACATACGATATAGCTATCCCTATCGTTGGCCCCGTTCAATTTCTGGAATGTGTAGGTGGTTGTGCATTCTGGGCATATCTTATGAAGGGGCATTGCGTTTGGGATAGGTCAAGTAACCCCATTTAACCAGGTTCTTTCTTCAGCGACCAAACTGGGCCTTCAATCGTTTCAGAGATTTCTAGATTGGTAAAGCAGATTTTATCTCGAAACAAATGGTTGTAGTTTAGTAAAGTTTTTTTAGGGCGTAATCAAAAAACCGACTGCAATGCGAGCTCAAAAGATTTAAACAAGAAGACAATCTTGCTGTGCAGTCGGCGGATATTACATGTTCACGAGCTGGCTGACGAAAACCACAATATGTATCCTCCAACTGCAAAGCATGATTGTCTTCTTGTTAACACGTTTTTGGTTCGCTTCTTAAGGATTCCGGTTTTGGATTTTATTAACTTTTTTTATTTGCAACTTTTTTTTTTTCTTCGAGTTTCTTTCTATTTTTAACCGACTTTCCAAAAAGGAGGAGGTTAAATGTTCGACTTTATGTTTGTTTTTTTTTTTTTTTTGTGTATGTTCACTGATATTTCCGTCAATTGTGGACCGATTTTGATAATTCTTTTTTTTTTTTAAGAATATGTTTTGAAATTGGTCCCATTTTAATTTGGTGAAGGTCTGATCAAGAACTTCGGAGATATACAACAGAACTCTTCAATAAATAACGGCAACACTCTCGGGATTGCTGCAATCGCATGTCTGTTTATTGTTTATACCATTTCATAACATAACATCACGCCAGTACGCTCTAAAGGGGTACGCAGATCTCTCATTTCACCGGTTATGTTCAAGTTTCATGTTATTCGGGTAATCTATTCGGCGTTATAGGGACCTAAGGAAACAACTTGCGTATCTATTAAGTAGGCAAAACTAAAAAGGGAAAAATAAAAACTTTTTTGCAAAAAAATACAACCGACATCCAAATGAAAAACTACAAAGTGAAAAATAACTTAACTCTTGGAAGTCGGTGTCCATATCGAAAAAAAATGGTACCTACGTAAGACACCGACTTCCAAGAGTTAAGTTATTTTTCACTTTGTAGTTTTTCATTTGGAAGTCGGTTGTATTTTTTTGCAAAAAAGTTTTTTATTAAGATTATTAAAGCGAAATTTTGGATGGATGTGTATAACTCAATCACGCCTGAACGGTTTATATCGCAAAAAAATGGGAAAAAAGAAAGACACCGACTTCCAAAAATAAAGTTATTTTTCACTGTGTAGTTTTTATTTGGAAGTCGGTAGTATTTTTTTGCAAAAATGTTTATTTTTATTTTCCCTTTTTAGTTGTACTTTCCTAAAAAAGGTAATTTGTTAAGAAAGTTACCTATAACGCCAGAATTGATTACCCGAATAACATGAAACTTGAACATAACCGGTGAAATGAGAGATCTGCGTACCCCTTTATAGTGTACTGGCGTGATGTTATGTTATGAAATGGTATAAACAATAAACAGACATGCAATTGCAGCAATCCCGAATGATTTGCCGTTATTTATTGAAGAGATTTGTTGTATATCTCCGAAGTTCTTCATCAGATCTTCACCAAATTAAAATGGGACCAATTTCGAAACATACTCTTTCAAAAAAAATAAATGAATTTTCAAAATCGGTCCACAATTGACGGAGATATCGGTGAACATACATAAAAAAAAAACATACAAGAAGTCGAACATAGAACCTCCTCCTTTTTGGTAAGTCGGTTAATAAAATAAT
Organism: Orthosia gothica; assembly: GCA_949775005.1. Classification (NCBI taxonomy): domain Eukaryota; kingdom Metazoa; phylum Arthropoda; class Insecta; order Lepidoptera; family Noctuidae; genus Orthosia; species Orthosia gothica. Next base: position 24,508,341 of record OX459053.1, on the reverse strand, counting down.
GATGACCCTTTTAGAAAATCATTCAATTTGTGTTTTATGGGAAGCAAACAAGCCTTATCTTATCTGCCGGCCGAAATGCAAACAAACAATAGTTTAAAACTACTGCTTGGGTGGTCGCCGAAAGTAATCTTAGTACAATAGATAAGAATGTGTAGGTACAATAGCTGAAATTAATCGATTCTCCGAAAGTGTGGGGCTGTGGGGTCAAAGGCTGTGTTAGAGCTAACAAAAAAAGAGTAAATTCTCGTAGCCTTTATTACATACAAAGCCATACAAACTGATACAAATACAATAGGACAGGTTATATAGGTACCTACCGCATTCTCGGTTAAGCTCAACTTTGTTCCAAGGCGAAAATGTGGTTCTTTAACAGCAAACATATTTAGCTAAATCCCGACATAAATAAACTAAACTGATATGAGTACCACTGCACTCAATATTAGTTTTGACCCAGTGGTAACGGCCCCGACTTATGTGTCGTAGATCGTAGGTTTGAACCCTGGTAGGCGCTTAACTTTGTCTTAATTATATCATCACCTCTGCGCTAAAAACTGTGATGGAGAACATCGTCAGGAAACCAAGACATTTCCTAGAACCAAAAATCGAAGAGATGTGACATCCAACCTGCACTGGGCCCGCGTAGTAGATTAAGGACCATTCACTCTCTCACAGAGAGGACGCCTGCGTCCCAGCAGTGGCAACATTAAAAGGTTGATGATGATGAAAGCACACAGAGCATATAAACATACAACATACCTACTATTTAATTATTACTCAAATCTTACATTTATAGATAGATGTATGTTATGCGTGATGTTGACAAGAAATCTTCCCTTATTCTTTTCCTGAAAACCTCCAACGAAGGACTATCCCGTGAAGAGTACGGCATTTTAAAATCATGCATAGTAAGGAATCGACTTACTAAAATAATACTGTAATGAGGTTTCTATAGGATATCCATTGCAGATACCAGTCTCCAACAGAAACCCCGGTTAGTTATCTGTAAGGCATAGCATGAGGTAAGTTTGTAAAGATGTAATAAATATTAATCCATATTACTTTATTATTATTAAAAGTTCTAAAAAAAACCTTCTAAAGGAATTAATTTATTCTTCTGAATATACACTGTTAACTTATTCTGACTTTTTCCGCTGCCGCCGTTAAAAGTTGAAACATAAATGTAACGTGGTTCGAAATAATTAATATTAATAACTATGAATTAATAAATTATATACTATAAAGTTTCCGAATCTACCAAAGCATCGTGTGTTCACGGTTATGCTCGTCAAGATTCGTTCATGAGTTTGGTATTAAAGTAACGCCATTTTGCATCTCTCTTCAGCCCCCACCCTACCATAGCTCGTGCAGGTATATAATGCGGCCATGACGTCATTTGCCCTACCCGCCCCCCACCCCCCGGTTCCCGCGCCCAGGTATGCGGGGATGCAACTAAAGCTCGGTGACTGTGCCTTCATTCTTAAATTTTCCGAGTGAAGTGTTGAAGTGACAGTAATATCCGGCGATTTCAAGAGTTTTTATAAATTATATTTTTATTGGTTAATCTTAATAATGGGCTACAGGGCTGATGAAAAATCAGTCGAAGACGCCTTTTATGACAGTGAAATCGAATCACTATCTAATTGGATAAGTAAATTAAGAAGAAAATCCCGAAACGTCAGAAGAAAGTGTGGTGTGAGGAAAGTCGCCATTTTGAGATACTCTCTATCACGTGCAGAGATTGATCTCGTTACTAAACAAAGAGAACGTGCCACGAGGTGGGACCAAAAGCAAGCTGAATTGTGCAATAAGGAAGAAGACGTCGCCAAGCTAGAGCGGGAGAAAATTGACAATCTATGGAAGACGGATCTCAGCGGCTTAGATAGTTTTTTTAAAGAATTAGACAATGTCAAACCAACTAAAAATTAATATTTTTAGTTTGGTTGACGTTGTCTTATTCTTCTTTATTGAGGTTGCCAAGAGGAAAACCATCACCACCATGGACGTCGTCTACGCACTGAAGCGCCAGGGTTGCGCCTTGTGCAGTTTTGGTAGTTAAACACTGCCGTTTCCTGACTGCACGCAACAAGCTCTACATACACTGCGTATACACTCCACCTCAAAAAAAAGGCCCTTTTAAGGGCCGCATATAATTCGATGTAAATATATTTCTTTATCAGAGTTGTCTAAAAATGCAGTTACTTAAGATATTATGTACTTATCAACCTACTTATCCTACATACTTTATAAGTCCTTGAATAAATGAAGTTTATTAATTAATCCTTAATTCATGTATTGCACTAAAAAAACATTTAATTTAAAACCAAATAAAACATTAAATTAAAACCAGATAAAATTCGAAAATTATATTGATCTATTCCAATAACATACATTAAAATTGTCATAAGCTCTTGAAATTAAATTGTCAACAATTAATAATGTCAGTTTTTTTTTTTCAATCAATGCTATTTAACCTCATCTACAACACGCACTACCGCTAACTTACTTTGTGTCTACAGTAAAGTTTCTGGACCTCACCATCGTCATGCCTGTTAGGATGGATTGGTACCTCGTCTACGATTAGGACATATTTCACTAAACAACTTTGCTTAACTGTGAGCTATGTAATAAAAGGAGGACATCCAGCATGTGTTGCAATGTGTCAGACACGACAGCGAGATATGCACCACTGAACTGATCTAAATATTATCTTACTAATATTATAAATGCTAAAGTTTGTATGGATGTTTGTTTTTTTACCAAATCATGCCAGGACGGCTGAAAGGATCTGGATGAAATTTGGCACAGAGATAGATTATTTTCCGGAATAGCACATATGCTACTTTTATTCTCGGTATAGTATCCCCTTGGGATGATAAAATACTTTTCACGCAGGCGAAGCAGCTGGCAAAAGCTAATAAGGAATTTGCATGAAAAAATATTTGATTTGACAATAGGTCAATGGACCAGTTTATCGTTAAAAAAACTATACTAGAAAAACAAAAGTTAGATGATGATGTTGTTTGATTAGTTTTTACTCAAAGTGAAACTAATCAAAAAGTGAACAAGATACTTATAACAATTTAAAGAAATAAGTCACTCCGCATCCGGTTATGGCAGTTGTATAGGCGTCATGCTCTGCCGTCAGATGACACGTCGGACTTTTCATTTTTAACCGACTTACCAATAAAAAGGAGGAGGTTCTATGTTCGAATTCTTGTATGTTTTTTTTTATGTACCTATGTTCACCGATATCTCCGTCAATTGTGGACCATTTCGAAAATTATTTTTTTGTTTGATAGAGTGTGTTTCGAAATTGGTCCCATTTTAATTTGGTGAAGATCTGATGAAGAACTTCGGAGATATACAACAGAACTCTTCAATAAATAACGGCAAATCATTCGGGATTGCTGCAATCGCATGTCGGTTTATTGTTTATACCATTCCATAACATAACATCACGCCGAAAGCTCTAAAGGGGTACGTGGATCTCTCATTTTTAACCGACTTACAAAAAAAGGAGGAGGTTCTATGTTCGACTTTATGTATGTTTTTTTTTTTTTTTTTTTTTTTTGTGTATGTTCACCGATATCTCTGTCAATTGTGGACCGATTTTGAAAATTCTTTTTTTGTTTGAAAGGGGATGTTTCGAAATTGGTCCCATTTTAATTTGGTGAAGGTCTGATGAAGAACTGCGGAGATACACAACAGAACTCTTCAAATAAATAACGGCAAAACTCTCGGGATTGCTGCAATCGCATGTCTGTTTGTTGTTTATACCATTTCATAACATAACATCACGCCAGTACGCTCTAAAGGGGTACACAGATCTCTCATTTCACCGGTTATGTTCAAGTTTCATATTATTCGGTTAATCTATTCTGGAGTTATAGGGACCTTAATAAACAACTTGCTATTAGGTAGGTAAAACTAAAAAGGGAAAAATAAAAAAACTTTTTTGCAAAAAAATACTACCGACTTCCAAATGAAAAACTACAAAGTGAAAAATAACTTTACTTTTGGAAGTCGGTGTCCTTATCGCAAAAAAAATGGTACCTACGAAAGACACCGACTTCCAAAAGTTAAGTTATTTTCACTTTGTAGTTTTTCATTTGGAAGTCGGTAGTATTTTTTTGCAAAAAAGTTTTTTTATACTGGTTATGTTCAGTTTCATGATATTGGGGAAATCTATTCTGTGAGTATAGTTACCTTACTAAACTACTTGCCTATTAGGTAGGTACAACTAAAAATTAAAAAATAAAAAACTTTTTACAAAAAAATACTACCGACTTCCAAATAAGAAAACTACAACGTGAAAAATAACTTTACTTTTGGAAGTCGGTGTCCATAACTCAAAAAATTGGTAGCTACCAAAGACACCGACTTCCAAAAGTTAAGTTATTTTTCACTTAGTAGTTTTCTTATTTGGAAATCGGTAGTATTTTTTTGTAAATAGTTTTTTATTATTCTCAACTTTGACGCTTTATAACTCCATCTCGGATCGCAACCGTAACGAAACCTGATGCCCAGCAGAAGCGCATGCTGCCCCTACCAAAAGACCAAAAGTAAAAATAATAATATATAAGTTGAATAATATATGAGTCTTTTGAAAAGTATTTTTATTTAAATTCGAGGAACAAACATTGTTCTAATTACGTTTGCAGCTAAGCTGTCTGACGGGTAGGTATTAGTCTAAATACGTTTTATAATTACAGTAATTACATTCATCGTCAGCCATTTTAAGGTTGCCACTGCTGGGACACAGTCTCTGTCAGAAAGGGATTTATACATACATACATACATAAACTCACGCCTTTTTCCCATGGGGGTAGGCAGAAACTACAGAACGCCACCTGCTACGATCCTTATATACTTCTTTTGCTTCACACACATTCATACATCTAGTCATACACACACGCCGGTTATGGGTACTGCGCACTTGGCCTTTCTGAAGAACATCACCTATAAGGTGTATATATATGTCTTTCTAGGGCGTCCCCACCCGGCGTGAAAAAAGGGATTTATATTATTATTTATTAATTAACTGGTCATTATTAGTGAATAAAATACCTTTCATTTTAACGTCATTAAAATCTACTTATCAGGATTACAGTTTTTTTTTGTCATGCAGCATTCATAGTTTGTGATGGTATTTAAAGTAAAGCATATTAAAATTAATTTGAAAACTTTTTAAAACAAGCTTTACCGAATTTCTCTCAGCTATATAAAGATAACCCTTTTATTTGATACTTCTTTCTTGGGAGTCAACCGTATTGGATTTAGACTGATACCATTTATCTAACCGGGTAACCAATGCCGCAGAACGTGAGAAGTATGCAGCAGGTTTTTGTAATATGCATCACTATAGATTTTTAACCGACTTACTAAAAAGGCAGAGGTTATATGTTCGACTTCTTGTATGTTTTTTTTTATGTATGTTCACCGATATCACCGTCAATTGTGGACCGATTTTGAAAATTCTTTTTTTGTTTGAAAGAGTATGTTTCGAAATTGGTCCCATTTTAATTTAGTGAAGATTTGATGAAGAACTTCGGAGATATACAACAGAACCCTTCAATAAATAACAGCAAATCATTCGGGATTGTTGCAATCGCATGTCTGTTTATTGTATATACCATTTCATAACATAACATCACGCCAGTATGCACTAAAGTGGTACGCAGATCTCTCATTTCACCGGTTATGTTCAAGTTTCATGTTATTCGGGTGATCAATTCTGGCGTTATAGGTACCTACCTTACTAAACAACTTGCCTATTTTATTTCGGTACAACTAAAAAGGGAAAAATAAAAAAACTTTTTTGCAAAAAAATACTACCGACTTCCAAATAAAAAATAATAGGCTTCTTCTAGGCAAGCGTGCTTCACCGTAGGCCACATCATCGCTTACCATCAGGCGAGGTAGTGGTCAAACGCGAGCCTATCGATAAAAAAAAAAACTACAAAGTGAAAAATAACTTTACTTTTGGAAGTCGGTGTCTTTGGTAGCTACCAATTTTTTGAGTTATGGACACCGACTTCCAAAAGTAAAGTTATTTTTCACGTTGTAGTTTTCTTATTTGGAAGTCGGTAGTATTTTTTTGTAAAAAGTTTTTTATTTTTTAATTTTTAGTTGTACCTACCTAATAGGCAAGTAGTTTAGTAAGGTAACTATACTCACAGAATAGATTTCCCCAATATCATGAAACTGAACATAACCAGTATAAAAAAACTTTTTTGCAAAAAAATACTACCGACTTCCAAATGAAAAACTACAAAGTGAAAATAACTTAACTTTTGGAAGTCGGTGTCTTTCGTAGGTACCATTTTTTTTGCGATAAGGACACCGACTTCCAAAAGTAAAGTTATTTTTCACTTTGTAGTTTTTCATTTGGAAGTCGGTAGTATTTTTTTGCAAAAAAGTTTTTTTATTTTTCCCTTTTTAGTTTTACCTACCTAATAGCAAGTTGTTTATTAAGGTCCCTATAACTCCAGAATAGATTAACCGAATAATATGAAACTTGAACATAACCGGTGAAATGAGAGATCTGTGTACCCCTTTAGAGCGTACTGGCGTGATGTTATGTTATGAAATGGTATAAACAACAAACAGACATGCGATTGCAGCAATCCCGAGAGTTTTGCCGTTATTTATTTGAAGAGTTCTGTTGTGTATCTCCGCAGTTCTTCATCAGACCTTCACCAAATTAAAATGGGACCAATTTCGAAACATCCCCTTTCAAACAAAAAAAGAATTTTCAAAATCGGTCCACAATTGACAGAGATATCGGTGAACATACACAAAAAAAAAAAAAAAAAAAAAAAACATACATAAAGTCGAACATAGAACCTCCTCCTTTTTTTGTAAGTCGGTTAAAAATGAGAGATCCACGTACCCCTTTAGAGCTTTCGGCGTGATGTTATGTTATGGAATGGTATAAACAATAAACCGACATGCGATTGCAGCAATCCCGAATGATTTGCCGTTATTTATTGAAGAGTTCTGTTGTATATCTCCGAAGTTCTTCATCAGATCTTCACCAAATTAAAATGGGACCAATTTCGAAACACACTCTATCAAACAAAAAAATAATTTTCGAAATGGTCCACAATTGACGGAGATATCGGTGAACCTAGGTACATAAAAAAAAAACATACAAGAATTCGAACATAGAACCTCCTCCTTTTTATTGGTAAGTCGGTTAAAAATGAAAAGTCCGACGTGTCATCTGACGGCAGAGCATGACGCCTATACAACTGCCATAACCGGATGCGGAGTGACTTATTTCTTTAAATTGTTATAAGTATCTTGTTCACTTTTTGATTAGTTTCACTTTGAGTAAAAACTAATCAAACAACATCATCATCTAACTTTTGTTTTTCTAGTATAGTTTTTTTAACGATAAACTGGTCCATTGACCTATTGTCAAATCAAATATTTTTTCATGCAAATTCCTTATTAGCTTTTGCCAGCTGCTTCGCCTGCGTGAAAAGTATTTTATCATCCCAAGGGGATACTATACCGAGAATAAAAGTAGCATATGTGCTATTCCGGAAAATAATATATCTCTGTGCCAAATTTCATCCAGATCCTTTCAGCCGTCCTGGCATGATTTGGTAAAAAAACAAACATCCATACAAACTTTAGCATTTATAATATTAGTAAGATAATATTTAGATCAGTTCAGTGGTGCATATCTCGCTGTCGTGTCTGACACATTGCAACACATGCTGGATGTCCTCCTTTTATTACATAGCTCACAGTTAAGCAAAGTTGTTCAGTGGAATATCTCCTGACCGTAGAAGAGGTACCAATCCATCCTAACAAGCATGGCGATGGTGAGGACCAGAAACTTTACTGTAGACACAAAGTAAGTAAGTGGTAGTGCGTGTTGTAGATGAGGTAAAACAGTATTGATTGGAACAAAAATATTTCTGACATTATTAATTGTTGACAATTTAATTTCAAGAGCTTATGACAATTTTAATGTATGTTATTGGAATAGATCAATATAATTTTGGAATTTTATCTGGTTTTAATTTAATGTTTTATTTGGTTTTAAATTAAATGTTTTTTTAGTGCAATACATAAATTAAGGATTAATTAATAAACTTCATTTATTCAAGGACTTATAAAGTATGTAGGATAAGTAGGTTGATAAGTACATAATATTTTAAGTAACTTCATTTTTAGACAACTCTGATAAAGAAATACATTTACATTGAATTATATGCGGCCCTGAAAAGGGCCTTTTTTTGGAGGTGGAGTGTATACGCAGTGTATGTAGAGCTTGTTGCGTGCAGTCAGGAAACGGCAGTGTTTAACTACCGAAACCGCACAAGGCACAACCCTGGCGCTTCAGTGCGTAGACGACCTCCATGGTGGTGATGGTTTTCCTCTTGGCGACCTCAATAAAGAAGAATAAGACAACTTCAACCAAACTAAAAATATTAATTTTTAGTTGGTTTGACATTGTCTAATTCTTTAAAAAAACTATCTAAGCCGCTGAGATCCGTCTTCCATAGATTGTCGATTTTCTCCCGCTCTTGCTTGGCGACGTCTTCTTCCTTATTGCACAATTCAGCTTGCTTTTGGTCCCACCTCGTGGCACGTTCTCTTTGTTTAGTAACGAGATCAATCTCCGCACGTGATAGAGAGTATCTCAAAATGGCGACTTTCCTCACACCACACTTTCTTCTGACGTTTCGGGATTTTCTTCTTAATTTACTAATCCAATTAGATAGCGATTCGATTTCACTGTCATAAAAGGCATCTTCGACTGATTTTTCATCAGCCCTGTAGCCCATTTTTAAGATTATCCAATAAAAATATAATTTAAAAAACTCTTGAAATCGCCGGGTATTACTGTCACTTCAACACTTCACTCGGACAATTTAAGAATGAAGGCACAGTCACCGAGCTTTAGTTGCATCCCCGCATACCTGGGTGCGGGAACCGGGGGGCGGGGGGCAGGTAGGGCAAATGACGTCATGGCCGCATTATATACCTGCACGAGCTATGGTAGGGTGGGTGCTGAAGAGAGATGCAAAATGGCGTAACTTTAATACCAAACTCATGAACGAATCTTGACGAGCATAACCGTGAACACACGATGCTTTGGTAGATTCGGAAACTTTATAGTATATAATATATTAATACATAGTTATTAATATTAATTATTTCGAACCACGTTACATTTATGTTTCAACTTTTAACGGCGGCAGCGGAAAAAGTCAGGATTAGTTAACAGAGTATATTTAGATTAATAAATTAATTCCTTTAGAAGGTTTTTTTAGAACTTTTAATAATAATAAGGTAACATGAATTAATATTTATTATATCTTTACAAACTTACCTCATGCTATGCCTTACAGATCACTAACCGGGGTTTCTGTTGGAGACTGGTACCTGCAATGGATATCCTATAGTAACCTCATTACAGTATCATTTGAGTAATTCGATTCCTTACTATTATTATTCATTTATTTATTCTTCTTTCTTATTCAATACATTTTTAAATATTAAAAAAAAGAAATCTTAAAAATATTTAAAAATATAAAAAATAGAGGCCAACCGGTATCGGGAACAGGATCCAAGCTACCGGTGGTTAGGGCTCCAGAGACAGGAACCTCCTCACAATGCGAGCCGTATCGAGGAGTACTGCCTTCTGTATCAGGCCCTTGATCCAACCGCGCAATGATAGCCTCGACAGATGGTCGTCGAGACTCTTGGCCATCAGGCCGTTGGCCGTTACGACAATCGGCACAATGATCGCCGAGTCCACATTCCACATGTCGACAACCTCGTGTGCCAAGTCGAGATACTTGATTTGTTTCTCCTTCTCAGCTTTCACGAGGTTCTCGTCATGTGGGATGGTGACATCCATTATCATTGTGCGGCGCGCTAATTGGTCTATCACCACTATATCCGGCTTATTGGCAACAATAGTCCTATCAGTGATGATAGACCGATCCCAGTACAACGTGACATGGTCATTTTCGAGAACTGGGTCGGGCACATACTTGTAATACGGTACCTCAGAATCCACTAAATTGTACTTCAAAGCAAGTTGCTGGTGAATAATCCTGGCCACTTGGTTATGCCTGTGTAAGTACTCGCCGTTAGCCAGACGAGAACAACCAGAGATAATATGTCTGATGGATTCACCCGGACGGTGGCATGCCCGACACACGTCAACCGTTCCGTCCTTCATTATATGTCTCCGGTAGTTATTCGTCAGGATAACTTCGTCCATAATTGCACAGACAAAACCTTCAGTTTCCCCGAAAAGGTCACCGAAACGTAGCCAGGATACAGACGCTTGGAAATCTACATCGGGCCCATGGAGAGCCCGATAGAAGCGTCCGTGTAGTTCCTTGCCTTGCCATACATCTTTGCGTTCATCAGTAGTTAGTATTACAGGCTTGCGCTAGTTCTCTTTAGCCATGGTCAACAGGGTGAGTCCCTTGTCCACTGCGACCACATCCCGATGCATACCCACTTCAGTTTTTAAAAAGTATTATCTGAGGCTGCACACCTCGCGGTTGTGAAGAGTCTTGGCGTTTAAAAAGCCTCGACCCCCACATTTCCGCGGGATGTACAGTCTCATCACTGATGATCGTGGGTGATGAATCCGGTTTGCGGTTAGCAGTGTCCGGACCCTCCTATCAAGGGCGTCGAGCTCAGTCTGAGTCCATTTGAGTATGCCGAAAGAGTACATCAAAACCGGCATGACCCAACTGCTGAAGGCGCGCACCTTATTTCCACCTGACAAAAGGCTATTTAATACCTTTTTCAGGCGGCCAAAGAAACGCTCCTTCAGCAGTTGCTTCATGTCAGTAATGTTAATGCCCAACGCTTCCGACATACCCAAATACTTGTAAGTTTCGGTCGAGGAGAGGTGTCTGAGGTGTATGGAATCAGAGAGTTGAATTCCCTCGGATTCCATAATTTCCCCTTGCTTTACATGCATGACTGCACATTTGTCCACACCAAATTCCATCCTGATGGAGTCACTGAAGGTTTCAGTTACCTTCAGTAGCTCCGTCAGTTGGAATTTGTTGGGGGTAAAGAGTTTCAGATCATCCATGTAAAGGAGGTTAGATATAACCTGACCACCTCTTCTCAGCCGATAGCCTAGACCTGAATCCTCCAGCAGTGTACTTAGAGAATTCAGGGCTAAGCAGAACCAAAGTGGACTCAAACTGTCGCCCTGAAATATCCCCCGCTTAATCCATACAGGTTCATCATCCCCCTGAATCAGTCGACATCCTGGATATCGAAGGACCGTCTTCCATTGCCCCATACATGACTCAAGGAAGGCGCGTAGAGTTGCATCTATTTTGTACAACTCCAGCACCCTCATGAGCCATGTATGCGGCACAGAGTCGTAGGCCTTCTTGTAGTCTATCCAGCATGTCGACAGATCCTTGCGGGATCGACGAACCTGCTGGCTTATGGCCATGTCAATGAGGAGTAGCTCCTTAGTGCCGCGGGACCCATTCCTACATCCATTCTGAGAGGCAGACATTATTAAGTTACTTTCAATGTGTACATAAATTTTTCCTCTCAGGATGGATGTAAGAAGTTTATAAACCGTCGACAAACATGTTATTGGTCTATAATTCTTGGGTTCCGCGGGACTACCTGTCTTATGGAGCAGGTGGGTAACACCTGTTGTTAAAAACTGCGGAAGCGACCCAGATTCTAAACATGACTGGAATTGAGATGCCAGAAACGCGTGTGAGCTGCTATACCATTTGAGCCAGAAGTTATGCAGTCCGTCCGGTCCTGGAGACTTCCAGTTCGGTAGTGGACGAACTGCTTTGGCTACATCTGAGGGACTAATTATAACTTTTTCCATATTCTTTTTCCTATTATTATTATTATTATATACTTTATTGTACACCACAAATCATACAGGAAAAACATTTACATAAACAAGTGTACAATGGGCGGTCTTATCGCACAGGGCAATCTCTTACAGACAACCTTTGGATGGACTGAACAATAGGAGATGAATTTAGGGCTGTCAGTGTACCAAATATCATAAATAATATTACTTACACATAATAAAATAAAATACATATATACAATACTACATCTGTACTCTTTACGGAATAGTCCTTCGTTGGAGGTTTTCAGGAAAAGAATAAGGGAATGTTTCTTGTCAACATCACGCATAGCATACATCTATCTATAAATGTAAGATTTGAGTAATAATTAAATAGTAGGTATGTTGTATGTTTATATGCTCTGTGTGCTTTCATCATCATCAACCTTTTAATGTTCCCACTGCTGGGACGCAGGCGTCCTCTCTGTGAAAGAGTGAATGGTCCTTAATCTACAACGCGGGCCCAGTGCAGGTTGGATGTCACATCTCTTTGATTTTTGGTTCTAGGAAATGCCTTGGTTTCCTGACGAAGTTTTCTATCACCGTGTTTAGCGCAGAGGTGATGATATAATGTAGACAGAGTTAAGCGCCTACCAGGGTTCAAACCTACGATCTACGACACATAAGTCGGGGCCGTTACCACTGGGCCAAAACTAATATTGAGTGCAGTGGTACTCATATCAGTTTAGTTTATTTATGTCGGGATTTAGCTAAATATGTTTGCTGTTAGAGAACCAAATTTTCGCCTTTGAACAAAGTTGAGCTTAACGGAGAATGCGGTAGGTACCTATATAACCTGTCCTATTGTATTTGTATCTGTTTGTATGGCTTTGTGTGTAATAAAGACTACGAGATTTTACTCTTTTTTTGTTAGCTCTAACACAGCCTTTGACCCCACAGCCCCACACTTTCGGAGAATCGATTAATTTCAGCTATTGTACCTACACATTCTTATCTATTGTACTAAGATTTCTTTCGGCGACCACCCAAGCAGTAATTTGAAAATACTGTTTTTTTTTTTTGCATTTAGTCCGGCAGATAAGATAAGACTTGTTTGCTTCCCATAAAACACAAATTTAATGAATTTCTAAAAGGGTTATCATTATTTTATTAGGTAGGTACTTTATTTAAAACGTATAGAATGTTTTGTTGTTATTAAGGATATAGCGGCTTCGCGCGCATGAAAGTCCAAAATTATCCCACGGGACCATGTTCCCAGGGTATAAACAGCCTATGCGGTATTACAGAATATAACCTATGTCTGCGAAAACTTTCACCCAGATCCCTTCAACCGTTCAGGCGTGATTGAGTTACACACATCTATCAAAAATTTCGCATTAATAATCTTATAAATAGAAAGAAACTCGAAAAAAAAAATAACTAAAAAGTTGCAAATAAAAAAAGTTAATAAAATCCAAAACCGGAATCCTTAAGAAGCGAACTAAACACGTGTTAACAAGAAGACAATCATGCTTTGCAGTTGGAGGATACATATTGCGGTTTTCGTCAGCCAGCTCGTGAATATGTAATATCCGCCGACTGCACAGCAAGATTGTCTTCTTGTATAAATCTTTTGAGCTCGCATTGCAGTCGGTTTTTTGATTTTATTAACTTTTTATGTAGTATTCGCCCTAAAAAAACTTTACTAAACTACAACCATTTGTTTCGAGATAAAATCTGCTTTACCAATCTAGAAATCTCTGAAACGATTGAAGGCCCAGTTTGGTCGCTGAAGAAAGAACCTGGTTAAATGGGGTTACTTGACCTATCCCAAACGCAATGCCCCTTCATAAGATATGCCCAGAATGCACAACCACCTACACATGCCAGAAATTGAACGGGGCCAACGATAGAGATAGCTATATCGTATGTATTCGACTCGAAATTTTGTCCAAGCTATATGTAGCCACCAGGATAGCCTGGTGGACACATATTAATAGGACAATATTTTGAGTCGAATCAACACTTAAAGAAGAGCTCACTATAATTACTTGAAAAGTATATACATACATCCCATTATTGCAATATAGTATCACTAAAGCTTGATTATTGACGTAAAAAACTATGCTTGTTTTCTATAATCATGAAATATTTAAGAAAAATATCACTGCTATTCTACTGTCAGACCAATCTTGCGATCCAGGGCTAAAGTCGACCACAAGTCGTTTGTACTGTCGGCCTTTATCATCCCACAGCTGCGCAAAGGTTACTTACTCCCTAGTAGTTCCCACTTTTGCGATCGCCGGCTCACGTTATGAAATGTTAACGACCACTTATCATTTATACTGTCAGTCTGTATCATCTTTAAATTTGATTTCAAGATTCTTAGCTATCCAAAAAACCATGAAAATTACATTTATGTCTTTCTCGTAAAAGTTCTGTAGCCGATGCAGTGCTAATATATTATTATTCTATAAAATTTAATTTTGCAAAAACAATTTATTATATATAATATAAATATAAACAATAATCATAGCGTTATAAACGTCGTTGAACGATACAATAAGATTTTTTTAGACATGGCGATGGTGAAGACCAGGAACTTTACTGTAGACACAAAGTAAGTAAGCGGCGGCGCGTGCTGTAGATAAGGTAAGACAGTTTTGTTGGAATAATTATTTTTCTGACATTTTTAATTGATGACAATTTAATTTCAAGAGCAAATAACAATTTTAATGTATGTTGTAATTGGAATAGACCAATATTATTTTGGGTTTTTGTCTGTTTTAAATTAAATGTTTTACTAGACCAATACATGTATTAAGGACTAATTATGTCTGAAACAAATGAAGTAATAATAATAATAGTAGATCTGTATTGGTACTAGTTTGTAAGTCATTCATATACCTACTACTGAATATTAAAATGATTGTGTAATAAATAAGTAACTGTGTCTCATTTACCTAGTACCTTATAATGACCACAACATTAAAAACTTAAGGAATTATAAAGTATGTAGGTTAGGTAGGTAGATAAGAACATAATATCTTACGTAAGTTCATTTTGAGACAATTCTGATAAAGAAACATATTTCAGCGAATTATATGCGGCCCTGAAAAGGGCCTTTTTTGGAGGTTTGCATACGCAGTGTATGTAGAGCTTGTTGCGTGCAGTCGGGAAACAGCAGTATTTAACCACCAAAACCGTACAAGGCACGAACCTGGCGCTTCAGTGCGTAGACGACGTCCATGGCGGTGATGCTCTTCTTCTTGGCGCACTCAGTATAGAAGAATAAGACAACGTCAACCCAACTAAAAATAATTTAATTTTTAGTTGGCTTGACATTGTCAAATTTATTAAAAAAACTATCCAAGCCGCCGAGAGAATTAGTCTTCCATACATTGTTGATTTTCTCCCGCTCTTGCTTGGCGTCATCTTCTTCTTCCTTAGCTTGTCTTTGCTCCAACATCGTGGCATATTCTTTTTGTTTTGTAACGAGTTCGATCTCCGCACGTGATAGAGAGTATTTCAAAATAGCGACTTTCCTCACACCACACTTTCTACCAACGTTTCGGGATTTTCTTCTAAGTTTACGAATCCAATTGTTTACAGATTCGATTTCACTATCATAGAAGGTGTCTTCGACAGATTTGTCACTTGCACTGTAGCCCATTTTCTTAAGGATGGGCCAGAAAGTACTGTAAGTTATCTCGGGGGCACACAGACACGTTTGCACTTTACCAGGACGATTAAAGAATGAGGGCATGCCGCATCGCGCACTCTACGAGCTTTCGCTGCGTCCCCGCATGGAGGTCCCCTGTGGGAGGGGAGCGCGGTGGGCGGGGCTTGTGGGCATATAACGGAATGGCCGCATTATATACTTACCCGAGCTGAGATAGGGAAGGGACTGCAGGACGCCACAAAATGGCGTCATTTTAATACCGAAATCATGAACGAATCTTGGCAACCATAACCGAGAGTACTCGATGATTTGGTAGATTTGGAAAATTTATAGTAGGTGTTATTGTGAAAATAACAATTCCAAACAACAATAGATTTATGTTTTTTTTAGTTTACATTAATGATTTGTCCCAATTACTACAATATCAACCGAAGATGGTGTTATTTGCTGATGAAAGATGTGTTCTTTGATATTTACAAGTAAAATTTCACAATTTAAAAAACCCCCGACACATTTATCTTGCGACAAGTAAAATTTCAAAATTTAAAAACCCCCGACACATTTATCTTGCGACAAGTTAAATTTCAAAATTAAAAAAACCCCCGACACATTTATCTTGCGAAAACACCCCGATTCAAACAGTTAAACGCGCATAACTTTTGAACGGCTGAACCGATTTAATTCAAACATAGCTAAGAACAGTCTCGACAAAATCACCTTTCAAACAAAAAAAACTAAATCAAAAACAGTTCATCCGTTGAGGCGCTATGGTGCCACAGACAGACACACAGATACACAGATACACAGCAACACACGTGAAACTTATAACACCCCTCTTTTTCCGGCGGGGATTAAAAACACCCAAATTCAAACAGTTAAACGCGCATAACTTTTGAACGGCTGAACTGATTTTATTCAAACATAGCTAAGAACACTCTCGACAAAATTACCTTTCAAACAAAAAAAACTAAATCGAAATCGGTTCATCCGTTTAGGCGCTATGATGCCACAGACAGACACACAGATACACAGATACACAGCAACACACGTGAAACTTATAACACCCCTCTTTTTCCGGCGGGGGTTAAAAATAGGCTAAATAGGCAAATTGGTTCACAGCAAACAATTTGGTACTAAATGAGGAAAAACCATGTGTGTATTAGATTAACATTACCGAACGTTAGAAGTAGTGAATGCGACATCATTTTGAATGGAGAAAATAAGACTTGACAAATCAAAAAGATTTTCAAGGAATTACTTTAGACGAAAAACTACAATGGGGCCTCACGACCTCGTCTTAGCTCAGCCGCTTGTTCAGTTAGAAAAATAAGACTGCTGACATTGTATCCATAAATATATTGCAAAAGAGAGCTGTCAGAGCCTACATAAGCAAAGTCACCGAGAATCTTTTCGGTAAATATTTAAAAAGATTAATATTGTGACAGTTTCATGCCAATTTATTAATGAAAATATTATGTACGTTAGGAAGAATATACATCTCTTTAGTAAACTTAGTGATCGACACAATTGCAATATAAGAAATAAAGATAAGTTAATTTTAAACTTTTATTAAAAGCACACTTTGTAAACAAGCATATTACAAATTAGATGATTATATTCAAGATAAGAATGCTTGGAAACATGTTGGTCCTGCTCCGTAGGGCAATCTTTAGAGTAGAAAAATATATTTATTTAATTTATATACCTATTCATAGTTATTGTATTTCTTTTTATTTTAGAAATTGACTCACATACTGTTACGTTGTTGTTGAATTAGGTATTGTACCAATGTTTGCAATATTTGTAAGTATGCGAGAACCATGTTCCTATTTATCAAATGAATGAATTTACCTGTTATTGTTTTTAAAACTTTATATCTATACGTAGTATTTATTGCCATTCTGGGTCCTCAAGTATGTGAATATAGAGTAGAGTATGTATGTATTTTTTTTGTAAAGAGTGGCTGTTGAGTTTGTTGTCTGTTCTTCTCCATAACATGCTACTTTGCCGAATGGACGGTAGAATGAATTATTTTTACTTGTAAATTTTAAATTATTTATGTTCAAAAGTGCCGCTTATTAGCCTAATTGAAATAAATATATTTTTTTTACTTTTATACTGTGCGTAAGTTGAAGTATTATTTAGTTTAGGTTTCATCGCAATCGGTTCACTCTATCAAAAGTAAGATAAATATAAAGTGTTCAAGAAGTAAAATATCAAAACACACGCAATTCAGATACTTGGACAGTTGAACTCCATATTGGCGTAGTACATTTGACGTCATATTCTGAATGGCGGTTTTAAGATTCGCCGAGAAAGAATGCCGCTAGAATAAAAATGGTAGGATAGGTATAGGTAGGTAGGTAGGTAGGAGGGTAAGTAGGGTAGGGTAGGCAGTTGATGGGAGCAAAGCCGCGGGCACAGCTAGTAAAGAATAAGAGATTTTACTCTTCTTTGTTAGCTCTAACACAGCCTATGACCCCACCAGCCCCACACTTTTGGCGAATTGGTTAATTGCAGCTATTGTACCTACACCTTCTTATCTTTTATACTAAGTTTTCTTTCGAAAGCGGACGAAGCAGCTGGCAGAACATAGTTATCAATAACTGTCTATAATATAAGCTAACAATGAAAGCAAAACTCAAAGTAGTAAAAAAACAATTAATACCTTTGTATGTCTGTAATCTCTACTCTAGACCATTTCGCTGGAATTTCATCTATTGTTTTCGGTATCTTTACAATATAGTTTCCCGGTACAAGATTGCAGGTCCCGTGATTACCGACTAGCTGCGATAAGACCGATCGATCTGAAAGGCTAAGAACACTCTCGCCAAATTCACCTTTAAAAAAAAATCGAAATCGGTTCATCCATTTAGGCGCTATGATGTCATCGACAGGTACACAGCAACACACGTGAAACTTATTACACCCCTCTTTTTCCGGCGGGGGTTAAAAAGAGTTATGCCACCCGTCTGGTCTGTCCAGATCTTTAAATAATCAGCGTCTGACGATATGAACAGCTAAACGCACAGTTTCTTCATAATACTCGTATGTCAGTCATTGACGATCATATCGTAAAATAGTTACATTATCCACTATTAGCGGCGCTCATATCGTTTTGTTTTTGAGTGTCATAGCGGCGGACAGTTATTCTGATAAAAAACTAATAATGCGCCAATTGATTGTTTCTGTAATCGTAGTAGATATAAATGTAGGTATATACTAGTTCGTAAGTCATTCATATTCATAACCACTACTAAATATAAAAAGGATTTAGAATAACTTAACTCAACTTTTTTAGATAGTAGTCAAGCGCGAGCCTATAGGATATATATAAAAAAAACTTAATAACTGTGACTCATTCAGCTAGTAACTAATAATATTTAACCAAATTCAGAAGTTAAGGACTTATCAAGTATCTATGTAGGTAGGTTAGTACGTAAGTACATAATATCTTGGGTAAGTTCGTTTTTAGACAATACTGTTCAAGAAATATATTTATACCGAATCATATGTGGCCCTGACAAGGGCCTTTTTTTGGAGGTGCGCATCTACATACGCAGTGTATCGGAAATCGGCAGTGTTTAACTGCCGAAACCGTACAGTGTTTAAGAGTTCAACCAATGGTTGCACTCTTAAATAAAATCCTTAACAATTTTCGATATTGCCTGTCTCGGCGTTGTTTGGTGACCTCTTCTTCTTTACTCCTCACTTCGAGATCAGCTTGAATTTCATCCAAGCACCACCTTGCAAGTTCTCGTCGTTTTGAGAAAAGTACAGACTCTACACGCAATCGAGGTTTTTTCAAAACAGCAACTAATCTTAAATCACCCTTTCTTTTAGCAGCTCGGGATTTCCTTCGAAGATGTCGAACCCAATTAGACAGGGATTCAATTTCTTCTTGACAGGAATCATCGAAAGACCTTGCATCTGCTTTGTAGACCATTTTTGAGGATTGGCCGGACAGTTCACAAAATTAGAAAAAAATAACACTTCTTGAAATCTCCGGGACACACATACACGTATGCACTTGACCAGGATGATTTAAGAATGAGGGCACAAACGTAGAGCTTTCGCTGCGTCCCCGCATCAAGGAGCGTGGGGAGCGGGGAGGGCTCATGACGTCATGATCGCATTATGTACCTACACGAGCTGAGGTGGGGGCAGTACGGCGCAATGAGCCGCAAAATGTCGTAATTTCAATACCAAACTCATGAACGAATCGCGGCGAGCAGGCCGAAAACCGGATTGGCAATTGGACAACAGGTTATTCTTGAAAACGTAGGAGGATATTCGTTTAAGTACAACTGCTTCTAGGATCTTAGAAAGGAAAGGGAGAATGGAGATGGGTCTGTAGTGAATGGCCAAACTGGGGTTGGGAATTTTAGGAAGAAGGAAAATGTAAGCCTTACGCCACATTGCAGGAAACTCACCAGTCTGCAGCGATGAATTGATGATGTAAGTAATAATTGGAATTAAGTTCTCAATCATAAAAGATAACATAGTTCGACTGAGCCTGATCTTTTGTATTGTTCCAGGAATTCTATCACCGACCACCCAGGTTGAACGTTGACGCAAAATTTATGAATATTTCATTTTTGCATTTCGGCCGGCAGATAAGATAAGGCCGAATGATTCGCATAAAATATATATCAAAAAGGATTTCTAAAAGGGTTATTATGGTTTTACTATTAATTTACTTTACTAAGAATGTATTGTTTTGTTGTTACTAAGCGTGACTACAAATAAATAAAACCACTGCAGGCCAGTGTTATCAGTAGAATACTGAAAGTTCAAGGCTAGTGTTAGGGTTAGTAGTATTGCTTACTTTTTTCCCATATTTTGTAATACAACACATGTCTGCTGCAAATTTCTCGATTACACAGAAATCATCTAACTACAAGCTTTTATTTAACTTCCCTTGTAAGATTGTTAGGCAGTGAGTATCTATCTTTATACTTAATTTTAAAACATTTAGAATTCCCCAACTGATTGAGCTAATTTGCATCCACTTTTGATTTGTATTCACCAGGAAGATTTAAGAATGAGGGCACAGTCGTCGAGCTTCCTTCCTCCCCGGGATGCGGCGACGCGGAAGGCGGCGGGCACATGAAGTCATGGCTGCTCGGCGCAATCACTGCATTATAAGCTTTAGCTTTAAGCTATTTATACAGCACCAATGCTGGTTCATATTATTCATATAGCATTAAACAAACTTTTTGAAAGTCATAACATAATAATGTTATAATTTTCTGTTCTAGGTTCAATTTTGAATAATACTTTACTTGAGAAATTTGCCATAAAAAATATCTGCTGAAGAATTGTACGATATTGTTGTAAAATATGCTGCAATCTGACGGATACGTGTGTAAGTAGTTCAACAATATTATGTTATTTCATAATCTTACATATTTAGAAGCTTCAGTGCAATCTTGTCTGTCTTTGTCTGCTGTATCACATGAATGGTCATGACCATTAAAAATCACAAAATAAATAATAAATAATTTTAATGTAAGACTAAAATATATTTAAGTATTAAAAAAATCCGTTACAGAATTATCACAATAAATAATCTTAATCTTACAAAATAAATATACTTAAGCATAATAAAAATCACAGCTGCCGAATAATTACAGGATATTATCTTAGTCTTTCACTAAAATAGACTAAAGCATTCTAAAAAATCACAGTTTCAGAATAATCACAGTAAATCAACTCAATCTTAGACTAAAATAGATTTAAGCATTTTAAGAAATCACAGTTTCTGAATATTCACAATAAATCATCTCAATCGTAGACTAAAATCGAAATGAAATTTAAAAAAACCGGCCAAGTTGCGAGTTGGACTCGCACACGAAGGGTTCCGTACCATAATCGCAAAAATAGGCAGATAGAACATGTTTACCCCACTTAAATATTTATGTTATTCTGTTTTTAGTATTTTTTGTTATAGCGGCAACGGCAACACGTCATCTGTGAAAATTAAAACTGTCTAGCTATCACGGTTCATTAGATACAGCCTGGTGACAGACAGACAGACAGACGGACCGCGGAATCTCAGTAATAGGAACAGCGTTGTTTTAATCGTCTCAATCTTAAAATAAAACAGACAAAAGTATTTCAAAATCACAGTTGTTTGGTTTTGTTTATTGTAACGTTACGCATAGCTCAGTGGAGCTAAACGTAAGCCACGTTAATAAAATCAAGATAAAAGCTAAAAATTACATTAAAACTATAAAAATAAAAGTATATTGGGTATAAACTATGGGCTGGCTTCGCACGACGTGGGCAGCTAACCAGGCAGCAAGACGGGCAGGAGGAAGCAAATCGGATAGCCAGGCAGCTGGACGGACTGGAACTCTTCAAAAAGTCGTGGTATGCTCGAGAGAGACACGTGAGCAGGCACCACGACGGTCTAGCAGGCACACGGTTTAGTATGCAGTTATGTAGGCATACAGTAGTCAGGAAAACGGCTAGTATCCAGATACGTAGGTAAATCATAAACGGTATAACACTCACAGTATATATTTTAGTGCACTTCAGAAAATAATAGTTTTACTTAATAGTTTCACAGGTTTTGAGAGTTTTTCAGAATAGAAAACACATTGTATTATAGTACTCAGTAGCTATCCGTCTTTCGGGGCTCAGTCCAGATTCAAAACTAAAAAAGCTGACGCCCGTTTTTCACTCGTTCTGCCATCCTTTCTAAATTTAAAATTCAAATCTCAATAAGACCAGAACGAATAAAAACGGCTTTACAAAGGCGGGTCAGTCTGTGCTGGCCTTACAATAATGTACAACTAGTTTAAGGAAAGGTCTAGGTAGTCCATGATACCTATGGTATGTCTATGGCTTAAGAAAATAAAATAGACAGACAGATGTCATGTCAGAAAAAAATGTCAATTATAAAAAAATAATATGCAAGTACTTAACTTGTCATAATCTAATGTCAAACATAAGTTACTACGTCAATATATTGTATAAGTAGTATATAAATATTCAGTAATTAATAATGTTTAAACGATAAAGAGAGATTTTGGATGTTCGGAGTGACGAGAATGGATAAAAAGAGAAAAATAGTACATAAGAGGCAGTTTAGACGTGGCGACAATGACAGAAAAGTTGAAAGAAAACCGTTTGTCTTGGCGTGGTCATGTGATGAGGAGGGATGAAACGCATGTACAAGTAAAATTTCAAAATTTAAAAAACCCCCGGCACATTTATCTTGCGAAAACACCCCGATTCAAACAGTAAAACGCCCATAACTTTTAAACGGCTAAACCGATTTTATTCAAACATAGCTAAGATCACTCTCACCAAATTTACCTTTAAAAAAAAAAAACTAAATCGAAATCGGTTCATCCATTTAGGCGCTATGATGTCATCGACAGACACACAGATACACAGCAATACACGTGAAACTTATTACACCCCTCTTTTTCCGGCGGGGGTTAAAAAGAGTTATGCCACCCGTCTGGTCTGTCCAGATCTTTAAATAATCAGCGTTTGACGATATGAACAGCTAAACGCACAGTTTCTTCATAATACTCGTATGTCATTCATTGGCGATCATATCGTAAAATAGTTACATTATGCACTGTTAGCGGCGCTCATATCGTTTTGTTTTTGAGTGTCATAGCGGCGGACAGTTATTCTGATAAAAAACTAATAATGCGCCTATTGATTGTTTCTGTAATCGTAGTAGATATAAATGTAGGTATATACTAGTTCGTAAGTCATTCATATTCATAACCACTACTAAATATAAAAAGGATTTAGAATAACTTAACTCAACTTTTTTAGATAGTAGTCAAGCGCGAGCCTATAGGATATATATAAGAAAACTTAATAACTGTGACTCATTCAGCTAGTACCTAATAATATTTAACCAAATTCAGAAGTTAGGGACTTATCAAGTATCTATGTAGGTAGGTTAGTACGTAAGTACATAATATCTTGGTTAAGTTCGTTTTTAGACAATACTGTTCAAGAAATATATTTATACCGAATCATATGTGGCCCTGAAAAGGGACTTTTTTTGGAGGTGCGCATCTACATACGCAGTGTATCGGAAATCGGCAGTGTTTAACTGCCGAAACCGTACAGTGTTTAAGAGTTCAACCAATGGTTGCACTCTTAAATAAAATCCTTAACAATTTTCGATATTGTCTGTCTCGGCGTTGTTTGGTGACCTCTTCTTCTTTACTCCTCACTTCGAAATCAGCTTGAATTTCATCCAAGCACCACCTTGCAAGTTCTCGTCGTTTTGAGAAAAGTACAGACTCTACACGCAATCGAGGTTTTTTCAAAACAGCAACTAACTTTAAATCACCCTTTCTTTTAGCAGCTCGGGCTTTCCTTCGAAGATGTCGAACCCAATTAGACAGGGATTCAATTTCTTCTTGACAGGAATCATCGAAAGACCTTGCATCTGCTTTGTAGACCATTTTTGAGGATTGGCCGGACAGTTCACAAAATTAGAAAAAAATAACACTACTTGAAATCTCCGGGACACACATACACGTATGCACTTGACCAGGATGATTTAAGAATGAGGGCACAAACGTAGAGCTTTCGCTGCGTCCCCGCATCAAGGAGCGTGGGGAGCGGGGAGGGCTCATGACGTCATGATCGCATTATGTACCTACACGAGCTGAGGTGGGGGCAGTACGGCGCAATGAGCCGCAAAATGTCGTAATTTCAATACCAAACTCATGAACGAATCGCGGCGAGCAGGCCGAAAACCGGATTGGCAATTGGACAACAGGTTATTCTTGAAAACGTAGGAGGAGATTTGTTTAAGTACAACTGCTTCTAGGATCTTAGAAAGGAAAGGGAGAATGGAGATGGGTCTGTAGTGAATGGCCAAACTGGGGTTGGGAATTTTAGGAAGAAGGAAAATGTAAGCCTTACGCCACATTGCAGGAAAATCACCAGTCTGCAGCGATGAATTGATGATGTGAGTAATAATTGGAATTAAGTTCTCAATCATAAAAGATAACATAGTTCGACTGAGCCTGATATTTTGTATTGTTCCAGGAATTCTATCACCGACCACCCAGGTTGAACGTTGACGCAAAATTTATTAATATTTCATTTTTGCATTTCGGCCGGCAGATAAGATAAGGCCGAATGATTCGCATAAAATATAAATGAAAAGGGTTATTATGGTTTTACTATTAATTTACTTTACTAAGAATGTATTGTTTTGTTGTTATTAAGCGTGACTACAAATAAATAAAACCACTGCAGGCCAGTGTTATCAGTAGAATACTGAAAGTTCAAGGCTAGTGTTAGGGTTAGTAGTATTGCTTACTTTTTTCCCATATTTTGTAATACAACACATGTCTGCTGCAAATTTCTCGATTACACAGAAATCATCTAACTACAAGCTTTTATTTAACTTCCCTTGTAAGATTGTTAGGCAGTGAGTATCTATCTTTACACTTAATTTTAAAACATTTAGAATTCCCCAACTGATTGAGCTAATTTGCATCCACTTTAGATTTGTATTCACCAGGAAGATTTAAGAATGAGGGCACAGTCGTCGAGCTTCCTTCCTCCCCGGGATGCGGCGACGCGGGAGGCGGCGGGCACATGAAGTCATGGCTGCTCGGCGCAATCACTGCATTCTAAGCTTTTAGCTTTAAGCTATTTATACAGCACCAATGCTGGTTTATATTATTCATATAGCATTAAACAAACTTTTTGAAAGTCATAACATAATAATGTTATAATTTTCTGTTCTAGGTTAAATTTTGAATAATACTTTACGCGAGAAATTTACCATAAAAAATATCTGCTGAAGAATTGTACGATATTGTTGTAAAATATGCTGCAATCTGACGGATACGTGTGTAAGTAGTTCAACAATATTATGTTATTTCATAATCTTACATATTTAGAAGCTTCAGTGCAATCTTGTCTGTCTTTGTCTGCTGTATCACATGAATGGTCATGACCATTAAAAAACACAGTTTTATAACAATCACAGTAAATAATTTTAATGTAAGACTAAAATATATTTAAGTATTAAAAAAAAACCGTTACAGAATTATCACAATAAATCATCTTAATCTTACAATTAAATATACTTAAGCATAATAAAAAATCACAGTTTCAGAATAATCACATTAAATCAACTCAATTTTAGACTAAAATCGTCTTTAACGTCTTTGATTACCTTTTTCCTTCTCATTACAACAGAATTAACTCATCTTCACCGGTTTAAATCCTATGATGAGACAGAAGATTTCTCTCAAATTCGTTTAAAAAGTTAAGCCCTATTTAGTACCTTAATTATTACTATGGTTGCTAATCAGTCAACTCACAAATATATCTACGGCGCAAATTTACATAATACATGCATTACATAACACAAACATTAACATGCAATACACAAATATACAGACACAAATACATAACACACACATACTGTTAAACTCACATACACAAATTTAGATTAAGTCTTAATTAACCAAATTAAAAAAAAAATTGAAATAGTTTAACCTTCTTAACTTTACTTTGTAACATGTTATTCATTGGTAGATATTCTATTATGTTTCACCTAAACACAGGTTGCATTGCAACTAACCTAGGAGAACAGAACCACACCCACAGATTTGTTATAACCTACTACATGTTCATATCATAGATTAAGTACCCATAAATAATGAACAAATACCTGTTTTTTTAAATAAAATTATCCACTGTTAGCGGCGCTCATATCGTTTTGTTTTGAGATGTGTCATAGTGGCGGACATTTATTCTGATAAAAAACTAATAATAGGCCAGTTGATTGTTTCTGTAATCGTAGTAGATATAAATGTAGGTATATACTAGTTCGTAAGTCATTCATATTCATAACCACTACTAAATATAAAAAGGATTTAGAGTAACTTAACTTAACTCAACTTTGTAGATAGTGGTCAAGCGCGAGCCTATAGGATATATATAAAAAAAACTTAATAACTGTGACTCATTCAGCTAGTACCTAATAATATATAACCAAATCAGAAGTTAAGGACTTATCAAGTTAGTGTGTAGGTAGGTTAGTACGTAAGTACATAATATCTTGGGTAAGTTCGTTTTTAGACAATACTGTTCAAGAAATATATTTATACCGAATCATATGTGGCCTTGAAAAGGGCCTTTTTTTGGAGGTGCGCATCTACATACGCAGTGTATCGGAAATCGGCAGTGTTTAACTGCCGAAACCGTACAGTGTTTAAGAGTTCAACCAATGGTTGCACTCTTAAATAAAATCCTTAACAATTTTCGATATTGTCTGTCTCGGCGTTGTTTGGTGACCTCTTCTTCTTTACTCCTCACTTCGAGATCAGCTTGAATTTCATCCAAGCACCACCTTGCAAGTTCTCGTCGTTTTGAGAAAAGTACAGACTCTACACGCAATCGAGGTTTTTTCAAAACAGCAACTAATCTTAAATCACCCTTTCTTTTAGCAGCTCGGGATTTCCTTCGAAGATGTCGAACCCAATTAGACAGGGATTCAATTTCTTCTGAAGAATCATCGAAAGAACTTGCGTCTGCTTTGAAGCCCATTTTTGAGGATTGGCCGGAAAGTTCACAAAATTAGAAAAAAAAAATACTTCTTGAAATCTCCGAGACACACAGACACTTATGCACTTGACCAGGATGATTTAAGAATGAGGGCATAAATGTAGAGCTTTCGCTGCGTCCCCGCATTAAGGAGCGCGGGGAGGGGCAGGGCACATGACGTCATGATCGCATTATGTACCTACACGAGCTGAGGTCGGGGCTGTACGGCGCAATGAGCCGCAAAATGTTGTAATTTCAATACCAAACCAATGAACGCATCGCGGCGAGCATAACCGATATTTGGTAGATTTTAAATTTTGTAGGTTTTATCAAATGTATAAATAATAATTTCTAACAACAATAGATTTATATTTTAACTACTAACAGCGGCAGCGGCAAAAAGCCAAAATAAGTTAACAGACTGCACAGTTTAGATTCTTGTAAGCCATATATTGTTTATCAAATACAAATTATTGACATTTCCTTGCTTATATATTTTTGAGATAGCTGTATTTATAAAGACCAATCTAGACCTGTTTACCAGAATATCAATTTATAACACGAAATCGCTTAAATCTTTACTGTTGAATAAAGCATATTACAGCATTTCGGAATTTTCGGCAAACAAATTTGAAGACTGTTGTTGAGTTATATATATGTAGGATCAGGGAGAGAGCCAAGAGCAATATATATATATATTGCATAGTTTGTAATCATTGACCTGGTATGTTATTAGGATAATTTCTTTCTTTTAAACACTGCACGTGACATTTTTGTATTATTTTAATTTTTTCCCTCTTTATTGTTTTAAAATTATTTTTATATTGACGTAGTAAACTTATGTTTGACGTAAGATTATGTGATTTAGTTCTCAAGTGCAGAATTATTTGCTTATAGATAGAAGTCCGCCTAGATTCGATTGAATATGGCTAAATAGCCTGTATTAACAACAACCACGTGGTTTAACTATACCACTATATTTTTATAACCTAGAATAGAATAAAAGAGGAAAGAACACTGTAGCAGTGAAGTACAATTTGTACAATTACCTAGTATTCCAAGTAGGTAATTACTTAATAGCAACCTTATTTAAATTCACAGAGCAAACAACTAAGCTTTCAGACGGGTAGGTATAAAAATAAATAAGTTTTATAATTACAGTAATTATATTCATCGTCAGCCATTTTAAGGTTGCCACTGCTGCGATATAGTCTCTGTCAGAAAAGGAATTGTATTATTATTTATTAATTAATTGGTCATAATTAGTGCATGAAATACATTTTAACGTTATTAAAATCTACATATCAGGATTCCAGTTTTTTTTGGTCATGCAGCATTCATAGTTTGTCGTGGTATTTAAAGTAAAGAATTTTAAAATTAATTTTAAAACTTTTTAAAACAAGCTTTACCGAATTTCTCTCAGCTATATAAAGATAGATAGGGTGAGCAGTGGTGGCCCAGTGGGATCGGCCGCGAGTTACAAGTTGTAGGTCGTGGGTTCTAGCCCAGGCAGGCGCTTTACTTTGTGTAAATTATTTCTTCACCACTGCTCTCAAAACGGTAAAGGAAAACATCGTGAGGAAACCGGCATGTCCTTGAACCAAAAATTCGAAGACATGTGAAATGTGGGCCCGCGTGGTGGATTAAGGCCCATTCCCTCTCACACAGAGGAGGCCTGTGTCCCAGCAGTGGGAAAATTAATAGGCTGATGATGATATAAAGATAACCCTTTCGTCTGATACTTCTTTCTTGGGAGTCAACCGTATTGGATTTATAATGATACCATTTATCTAACCGGGTAACCAATTCAAACGTGTTTGCAAAATCAGCTCAATCGGTTGGGAATATCAAGCTGTTTTAAAATTAAGTTGACAGATTTGACGTTCGATCTAACTACCAGGGCAAGTTAAATAAAAACTTGTAATTAGATGTTTTCTGTGTAATCTAGATTTGTGTTGGAGTACGTTTAGATCACTGGGGACGCGGAATGTGAGAAGTATGCAGCAGGTTTTTGTAATATGCTTCGCGATAGATTTTAAAGATTTTTATTGAAGTCTGGCCAGTATGTTATTTTGGCCAGTTCAGCAGGCTCTAGCACAACTGCGATGGAGTAGGATGGAAGTTCGTTTCCTGTGGGCGGTGGATAAATTTACTACAATTAGGAGCTAAAGAGTTAATAGGACGTAACAATGGACGGTCTTATCGCAGCTAGTCGGTAATCACGGGACCTGCAATCTTGTACCGGGAAACTATATTGTAAAGATAACGAAAACAATACATGAAATTGCAGCGAAATGGTCTAGAGTAGAGATTACAGATAAAAGGTGTTAATTGTTTTTTACTACATTTTTTTTATTTTTTTAGGTTTTTAACTACAAAGTTTTGCTTTCAAAAAACTGTGTATATATATCTACATACGCAGTGTATCGGAAATCGGCAGTGTTTGACTGCCGAAACCGTACAGTGTTGAAAAGACTCGTATCTAAGATTGTAAATTATGTTTCCGAACGAATAACTTTTACTGCATTCCAATTGGTCAGTGATGCGTCAGCTAGTGCAAGGTGTGATTGTGATTTTATTGGCTATCTGTCACAATATTTAATTGACACTGACTTTTAAATAAAAATGGATTCACCAAACCTGATAATCCAGATTTTCCAACTAATACCACATAACCATGCCAATTCTTGCTGCTAAAATTTATTTAAGCATTCGCCAAGCACTGTTTTGTTAGTTCACAATACGAATAGATAGTACAAATCTCACTTTGTGTCCTTCTGTAGCACACACAACACTGCTCCCAGTATTGTTTTATATGTGTTTCACTTAATTTCCCGTCAAAATAACAGCACTCACTCACTTATTGTTTATACTAACAATGTCTCAATAAACAGTACTTTTCTATTTTTAATGATTATTAAAACACGGAGCCAATATTTACTTCCTCACCTGTCACTGTCACATCCTATCGAATGTAGATAAAATAAATCCCGTATGTGCTATATATGTGGACCTTACAAAGGTTTTTGACTATGTAGACTATAAGATACTTTTAAACAAATTAGAGAAGTATGGTAGAGGCAATATTTTAAATCTTATTGAATCTTACTTACGCACTGGAAATGAAAGAAGGTACCGATCTAGTAATAGAATAGTTAAATACGGAGTCCCACAAGGCAGTGTGTTAGGGCCTCCACTATTTTTAACTTATATAAATGATCTACCTGGGGAAATAAAGCATCCTATGGTATTATTTGTTGACGAAGCAGAAATAAATATGACATTAAACAAAATAATAACTTGGCTAAATCATAATAATCTAGTTATAAATCTAGAAAAGACTAAAATAATGCATTTTTATCAAAGAATTCCTAATATAAACGTTGACATTAACTATTTGGGGACCAAAATAGAGTCGGCAACTGTGACAAGATTCCTTGGTGTTATTATAGATAATAACTTGTCCTGGAAACCGCAAACAGACGATATTTGTAAAAAACTTAATACATTTGCATATGCCCTCTATAAATTGGCTAAAATTGTAAACTTAGAATCTCTTTTAATGGCCTACCATGGCTAAGTTGCATCCGCACTAAGATATGGCATAATATATTGGGCCAATTCAGTAAATAAAGAGTATGTTTTCAAAGCCCAAAAAAGATGCATCAGAGCTATGTGTGGTTAACAGAGTACTGACAATTGTCAACCTCTATTTAAAAGCCTCAAAATCCTAACCTTCCCTTCTCTGTATATTTATGAAGTAAATGTATTTGTCAAAACAAACACCACTCTACAGAACTAGCTTTTAAAAGTCATTACAGGAAACTCCGTTATAAAAATAAGTAAGAGCTTATAGTACCCTTATAACCTTGTGCTGGCACGGGTTTAATGAGTAAAAGCTTCTTCTGTATGGCCCAGAGAATATTTAATAAGTTGCAAGCATAAATTACGTAATATATTAATACAAAAATGTAACTATTGTCTCAATGACTATTTTGATGACAGTTCTTTGACATAATAATATTTGTATACCCATAGCATGCCCCATGAAAAATATGTATAATGATGACTTTACAATTCTGTGGACAATATCACTTTTAAACTTTTCTGTTAACAATAACTTATTGACATTAAAACTATTTATTACTAACATGATCGCATTTGTAATTAATTATTGACTTTACTTGACATATTAAATTAAACAAAATAATTGACATTGATTACGGAATTATTATAAATTAACTTACCTTATTGGCAAAAGCCTCATTGTATATTTGTACGCCACATGGCAAAACATATAGAAACTGTTTTTTATTATAACATCTTGCACACTGCTGTAACCTACTTATGTTTACAAATAAAGACTGATTGATTGATTTATTAAAGTTCAAGTAATTTTGAAAATAAACAATTAATTTTTCTTACAAACTTTAACACCCCTTGTAGCGTTACGTATAGCGCCGGAGAGCTAATCGTAAGCCACGTTAATAAAAATTAAAATAAAAAGGTTAAAATTAAGAGCCGGCTTCGTACGACGTGGGCAGCTTGACAGGCAGGACGGGCAGGCAGACGTGGCACGGCGTGATGGGACGGCTGGTGGGATGCCGTGGCGCGCTTGTTTTCAGAGCGCACCAGTGCGTGCTGCGAGCGTTCCAGCGCATGCTGTGAGCGCATCAGCGCGTGCTGCGTGCCCACCATCGCGCGCTGCGAGCGCACCAGCGCCGCGCCGCGCCGCGCCGCTGGGTTCCTGTCTGCCGCCGTACATACGTGCACCTTATGCCAGAGTGGCACATCTTGATAGCAGGATTTAGACGATACTCAGTATATCACACACAATATATATTTTATTGGAGCTCTTCAGATAATATAGTTATACATGAGCTGGAAACTCACAGTTTTAAGAGTTTTAGAATAGAAAATACACTTCGTATACGTATAACAGACTCTTGGCGTTCAGGCCAGACCTAAGACTAAAAAAACTGAAGCCCGTTTTTCATGCATTCTCGCATCTCTTCTAAATTTCAAATTCAAATCTCAATAAGACCAGAACGAATAAAAACGGCTTTAAAAAGGCGGGTCAGTATGCTCAAACCTTACAATAATGTACAACAAGCTTAAGGAAAGATCTAGGTAGTCCATGGTACCTATGGTATGTCTATGGCTTTAAGAAAATAAAATAGACAGACAGATGTCATGTCAGATGAAAATGACAGAGTATAAAAAAATCCGTAATTTTGCAAATAAGCAATACAAATTAAGTTAGAAAATATAAATAAACCAGAAATAACTAAAAATATGCTTTACAGGTAATAAGAATATCAAAGAATACTTATGAAAGAGTAACTAAAATTGATACAATATCAAAAGATATGAAGATGGTTTGTGGAGTGTTATGAAACGTAAGTAAATCTGGAATAAATACCACACCCTTTAAGGGATGAAATTTAAAAAAAAACTTACATAAGTGTTCATTGTATTGAAGAGCAGAAATACTAAGTTTCAAGTAATTTTGACGATAAACAATAAATTTTTCTTACAAACTTTAACACCTTTTTTTACGAATTAATAATAGTAACCTGTGAAGGTTCTAATTTGTAAATCATTCATATAGGGTAAACTACCCAATTATGGACACTTTAAGACGTTCGGCACAAAACCTTGATAACAAAATAGGTAACTGAATAATTCTTGTAATTTAAATTAAATTTTTAATGTTTTCTTATTAACATTCTCTTATAAAATTGCAATATTGTGCAAATTATAATGCCTATTTATGAAAAAAGCTCATTTTTCTGAAGATACCTCTAACTCCCAATTATTAACATACAATAATTATAATTACATATTATATTAGGTACAGTGCGACATAAAAGTGTAGAAAAAAAATGAGGGCGCCACAATCGCTCAGATAGCAACCCAGTTAGTACGACTCAGCTGATCTTGATACTTGAATAGTATTATTTATTTATTGGGTTTAAATAATGAGTAAACAAGTAAAAATAGTAATAAATTAAATAAGTATGTTTATTAAATATTTGATATTAAGTAGTAATAAAACAACAACTTCACAAAAAATAAGTATTTTTAATAATCAATTGCATTCAATATAAAGTCGTCCAATACCTTTGGGGGACGACCCTTCCTGTGTTTAGCTGGTGTTGAGAATTTCCCACCGTTTTCAATGCCGTGTTGCACGATTCTGCGCACTGTGCTTACAGAAACACCTAAAAACATCTAAAACAAGCAAAGAAAAAATAAACGTGAATATATTTTAAAATTGTTTCTTTCCATTCAGTCGCTTGCATCAACAAATATGGTATAACAAAAAAATATTTCGTATCCGCAATAAACTACATTAATTTTTGTTGCCTTACTATCAACGTTGTTAAGTCACGCTATAGCTACAACGCTATTTGTTTATATTAGCATAACCTCAAAAATGGTAAACAAATAAATTGTAAATGATATTTGGTTCGAAAATTTTGCTCCCTGAATGTATTAATCGTTTGTAATTAACGTTTAGTGCAACTTTCAATAGTTACTTACCAGTAAAATCTGCGGTTCCGTATGGTGCCGGACGTTAAGAATTTCACCATCCCATGTCTTCCCGTGGGTGTCGTAAAAGGCGACTAAGGGACAAACCAGAGAATGGGCAGCAGCGTTCTCTGTGCTCCTATAACATCCATACTGCGATCGCCAACCCGCCTGCCAAGTGTGGCAATTATGGCAAAACCCCCCCTATGAATAGCACAAATAAAAAATGGCCCCTAGTGCCCGGCAGCCTGCCTACCCTCGACTACGGTAGCGGTCGAGGTTACGGCATGGCAAGGGGTGCTAAGAATCTCCGGACGAGATCCGGCTACCCCAACAATCACCGACGACTGGACCTGGCAACGTACAACACGCGCACACTTCGGACCGACGAGAAGATCACCGAGCTCGAACAGGAATTGAGCAGGTTGCGATGGAGCATTATAGGGTTATCTGAAGTCCGAAGAGAGGGGGAGGACTCGATAATCCTCAAATCCGGTAACCTGCTCTATTTCCGAGAGGGTGACCGGCAGTTGGGACTGGTGGTGTCGGGTTTATCGTCCACAGGTCCCTTGTGAACAACGTGGTGAAGATCGAGAGTGTGTCGACCAGGGTGGCGTACCTTATACTCAGAATATCCTCTAGATATTCGCTGAAGGTCATACAGGTCTACGCCCCAACCTCGGCACACCCCGACGACGAGGTTGTAGCGTTACGTATAGCTCAGTGGAGCTATACGTAAGCCACGTTATTAAAATTAAGATAAAAGGTTAAAATTAAATTAAATTATGAAAATAAAAGGATATAGAGAGCAGAACTATGGTCAGCTTCGCACGACGTGGGCAGCTATCCAGGCAGCAGCTCGGGCAAGAAGTCGTGGAATGCCCGAGGTAGGTAGGTGATCAGGCAGCTACGACGGACATGCAGGCAATCGGGCAGGTAGGCAGGTCAGCATACACCAAGGGTAGGTGGTCCAGGCAGGCAATCAGGCAGGTAGGCAGTAGAATAACAGCAGAATGGATAGCAGGATGGATAAACAGGCAAACGGGTAAGTACGTAGGCTCCGAGGGGTGTGGAGGCCGGCTATGGCTCAATACGCCAAACAGCGAGCCCTTTGATACGTCGTGACGACTGAGGAGGATTATGTACCAGTAAAGATGCACACATTTATAAGTATCACACTCAATTATTATTATTTATTGCACTTCAAAGGTTTGATACAAACACAACTCACAGGCCGCTTATATAGAATAAAGAGTTTGCTGATACAATCGTAAAATTGGTAATCTTAAATATTCCACCGACTTTCAGCGTTCAGACCAGTTCCAAGACTGAAAAAAGCTGAAGCCCGTTTTTCATTCGATCTGCCATCTCTTCTCAATTTCAAATTCAAATCTCACAACAGAGCGAATAAAAACGGCTTTACAAAGGCGGGTCAGTCTGCTCTGACCTTACAATAATGTACAACTAGCTTAAGGAAAGGTCTAGGTATTATAGTCCATGGTACCTATGGTATGTCTATGGCTTTAAGAAAATAAAATAGACAGACATATGCCATGTCAGATAAAACGTCACAGTAGAAAAATATTACAAGAAGAATTATAAATTACGAATATAATTTAAGTTTAGATATTTAAAACGGTCAGAGATAACTAAATATGCTTTCCAGATGTAATAATACAAAGAATATATATAAAAATGAGTTACACAAATTGATGCGATATCAAAAGATGTGAAGATGGATTGTGGAGTGTTATGAAACGTAAGTAGATCATGAATAAATACCACATTTCCCCGATGACCCCAGAAAAATTTTCAACTAGAAGAAAATTTTGAGGTTTAAATATAATCCTTGCTCTAACACACAACATCTTTCATACTTTCGTCAAACACTCTCATTCAATCACACGTTAGGGGATATAGTTCACATTCAATGACGTATACTCCACAAGGAAATATTTATTAAGATATAACGAAGGCTTATTTATTTTTAATAGGTGTCGTTACCCGCACCTGTTTGAAAACCCTTTAAGAAACTATTTATTTAAACAAGAGGAACTCAAAGAGGAGGAGGACTGAAGTCTATAAGAGGGAAGTCTCAAGTCTATAAGAGGGAACTCTCAAGTCTATAAGAGGGAACTAGGTTGAGAGGGAACTAGGTTTGAGAGGGAAGGATACAAGAGGGAAGGATACAAGAGGGAAGGATACAAGAGGGAAGGATACAAGAGGGAAGGATACAAGAGGGAAGGATACAAGAGGGAAGGATACAAAAGGGAAAAAAATATATTAAAGAAGACTCCACGCATTTGGCTTATTTTTAAAGAGTTACGGGACCGCTCTTTGCATATAAGGCTTTCCGAGTTATGCAAACCGCTCTAAAATAACACCTCATTCTTTAAGAATAAGATTCAAGGGATTTAAGAGGTTTAAGAAGACTCCACGCATTTGGCTTATTTTTAAAGAGTTACGGGACCGCTCTTTGCACATAAGGCTTTCTGAGTTGTGCAGACCGCTCTAGAGGAATACCGCTCTAAAAATAAAACAAAGAGAAAACATAAGGAGGGAAAAAGAAGTTGCCTAATAGGTTTAAGTTCTATCAAAAGTGTAAAGAGAGAAAATGATGATGAAATGGGGCCTGTAAGAGAAACCAAAACTTAGCCTTTGTATATACTTGTGTAAGTATGTTTTTTAGAATTTAGAGAAGGATGATGAAAGGTCGAGCCCCACGTTGGGCGCCAAACTGTAGCGTTACGTATAGCTCAGTGGAGCTATACGTAAGCCACGTTATTAAAATTAAGATAAAAGGTTAAAATTAAATTAAATTATGAAAATAAAAGGATATAGAGAGCAGAACTATGGTCAGCTTCGCACGACGTGGGCAGCTATCCAGGCAGCAGCTCGGGCAAGAAGTCGTGGAATGCCCGAGGTAGGTAGGTGATCAGGCAGCTACGACGGACATGCAGGCAATCGGGCAGGTAGGCAGGTCAGCATACACCAAGGGTAGGTGGTCCAGGCAGGCAATCAGGCAGGTAGGCAGTAGAATAACAGCAGAATGGATAGCAGGATGGATAAACAGGCAAACGGGTAAGTACGTAGGCTCCGAGGGGTGTGGAGGCCGGCTATGGCTCAATACGCCAAACAGCGAGCCCTTTGATACGTCGTGACGACTGAGGAGGATTATGTACCAGTAAAGATGCACACATTTATAAGTATCACACTCAATTATTATTATTTATTGCACTTCAAAGGTTTGATACAAACACAACTCACAGGCCGCTTATATAGAATAAAGAGTTTGCTGATACAATCGTAAAATTGGTAATCTTAAATATTCCACCGACTTTCAGCGTTCAGACCAGTTCCAAGACTGAAAAAAGCTGAAGCCCGTTTTTCATTCGATCTGCCATCTCTTCTCAATTTCAAATTCAAATCTCACAACAGAGCGAATAAAAACGGCTTTACAAAGGCGGGTCAGTCTGCTCTGACCTTACAATAATGTACAACTAGCTTAAGGAAAGGTCTAGGTATTATAGTCCATGGTACCTATGGTATGTCTATGGCTTTAAGAAAATAAAATAGACAGACATATGCCATGTCAGATAAAACGTCACAGTAGAAAAATATTACAAGAAGAATTATAAATTACGAATATAATTTAAGTTTAGATATTTAAAACGGTCAGAGATAACTAAATATGCTTTCCAGATGTAATAATACAAAGAATATATATAAAAATGAGTTACACAAATTGATGCGATATCAAAAGATGTGAAGATGGATTGTGGAGTGTTATGAAACGTAAGTAGATCATGAATAAATACCACAAGGTAGAGACCATGTATGAGGATATCTCCAGAGCCATGCATGGTTTCAAAACTCACTTAACCGTTGTCATGGGGGACTTCAACGCGAAACTGGGCAAACGAGACGAGGATGAGATGCAAGTGGGGCAATTTGGAGTTGGACGTCGGAACCACCGGGGTCACCTACTGGCCAGTTTTATGGAGAAGGAGGGCCTCTATATGATGAACTCCTTCTTCAAAAAGCGTGAACACAGGAAGTGGACCTGGCAGAGCCTCGATGGTGCAACAAAAAATGAGATCGACTTCATCATGTCAACCAAGAAGCAAATGTTCAATGATGTCTCTGTGATCAATTCGGTGAAAACCGGGAGCGATCACCGCATGGTAAGAGGCACATTGAACATTAATATTAAGCTTGAAAGGTCTCGACTGATGAAGTCCACACTCCGTCCAGCACAGGTTCAGGTCCAAAACCCCGAGAGCTTTCAGCTCGAACTCCAGAATCGTTTCGAGTGCCTGGGGAGCTCCGTGGACGAATACAGCGACGGGTTCGTGGAAGCTGTCCATACGGTCGGGTCTAAGTTTTTCAAGACCCGTCGTACAGATAGAAACAAAAAGCTCTCTGAGCATACCCTCAAGCTTATGAAGGAGAGGCGTTAGATGATCCTGCAGTCTTCAGATGAGGCGTGCAAATACCGGCAGATCAATAGACAGATCTCTAAATCCTTGAAAAGAGACCTCCGCCGCTTTAATACCGAGCGTATTAAAGACGCGATTGAGCGAAATAAAGGCTCCAAGGTTTTTTCAAGGGATCTGGCTATTGGGCAGAGCCAGCTCACGAAACTGAAGACCGATGATGGCAGGATTGTATCCGCCAAACCGGAGCTTCTGAGGGAGATCGAGAGTTTCTATGGGCAGTTGTACACTTCAACCAGTAAACCCGTTGCGAATCTAGCAAACGACCCAAGAGCTAGATTGACCCAACACTATACCGAAGATATCCCGGACGTCAGCCTGTACGAGATTAGGATGGCTCTGAAACAGCTTAAAAACAACAAGGCGCCGGGTGATGACGGAATCACGGCTGAACTTCTGAAGGCGGGTGGAAAACCGGTCCTCAAGGCCCTTCAGAAGCTTTTTGATTCCGTCATACTCGAGGGCAAAACGCCACAGGCATGGTGCAGGGGTGTGGTGGTACTCTTCTTTAAGAAGGGCGACAATGCCCGGCTGAAGAACTATAGGCCCATCTCGCTTCTTAGCCATGTTTACAAGTTGTTTTCAAGAGTCATCACGCATCGTCTCGCGCGCAGGTTTGACGATTTCCAGCCTCCCGAACAAGCCGGATTCCGAAAAGGCTTTAGCACCGTAGACCACATACATACGCTGCGGCAGGTTATACAGAAGACCGAAGAGTATAACCTGCCTCTCTGTTTAGCGTTTGTGGACTACGAGAAAGCCTTCGATTCGATCGAGACTTGGGCTGTACTGCAGTCTCTCCAACGGTGCCAGATCGACTACCGGTACATTGAGGTGTTGAAGTGTCTGTACAAAAACGCCACCATGTCAGTCCGTCTTCAAGATCAGACCTCGAAACCAATCCTACTCCAGCGCGGCGTAAGACAGGGAGACGTCATTTCTCTGAAACTGTTCACTGCTGCGCTGGAGGACGTCTTCAAGGTTCTGGACTGGAAGGGGCTTGGCATCAACATTAATGGCGAGTACATAACTCACCTTCGGTTTGCCGACGACATAGTGATCATGGCTGAGACCATGGAGAGCCTCAGTAAAATGCTCGATGACCTTAGTAGAGCTTCCGAAAGAGTGGGTCTTAAAATGAACATGGACAAAACCAAGGTCATGGTTAACGCCCATGTAACACCCACTCCTATCAAGATCGGAGACTCTACACTCGAAGTTGTAGACGATTATGTTTACTTGGGACAAACGGTCCAGTTGGGTAGGTCCAACTTCGAGAAAGAGGTCAACCGTCGAATCCGACTCGGCTGGGCGGCGTTCGGGAGGTTGCGTGGTGTCTTCTCGTCCAATTTACCGCAGTGTCTCAAGACAAAAGTCTATGACCAGTGTGTGTTAAAGTCTATGGGACCGAGACGTGGTCGCTCACAATGGGCCTTATCAGAAAGCTTAAAGTCACCCAAAGGGCAATGGAGAGGGCTATGCTCGGAATTTCCTTGCGTGATCACGTCAGAAATGATGATATCCGCAGGAGAACCAAAGTTACCGACATAGCCCGAAGAATTGCCAAACTTAAGTGGCAGTGGGCAGGGCACATTGCTCGCAGAACGGATGGCCGATGGGGCCGAAAAGTTTTGGAATGGCGACCGCGAACTGGAAGACGATACGTTGGAAGGCCTCCCACTAGGTGGACCGATGACCTGATGCGAGACGCACGGGATCGGTCAATGTGGCGACGCCTGGGGGAGGCCTATGTCCAGCAGTGGACGTCTTTCGGCTGAAATGATGATGATGAAAATCTGCTGTACGATGGTAAACATCTTTTATGTTGGATAGAAGCTGCCCAGCTTGGAATTCGGCTATACACCGCATATAAACTTTGTAAACTATATCACGGGCACCTCCACGAATTACCTTATTCATGTTTTTCCACTGTTTTTCTATCCACACACAGAAATATCACCCAAAAACCAAAATTCTTACGAAAATCGAAACCGATCGAGATGAATTGACAGCTCAAGTACTCATTTTAGATGTTACCAGAATATGAAAACTTTTAGTTCCCAAATATTTAACTTCTACTCTTTTATGTTGCACTGTAAGTTCGTTTTTAGACAATTCTGGTAAAGAAACATATTTACATCGAATTATATGCGGCCCTGAAAAGGGCCCTTTTTTTGGAGGTGGAGTGCATACGCAGTGTATGTAGAACTTGTTGCGTGCAGTCGGAAAACGGCAGTGTTTAGGAACGGAAACCGTACAAGGCGCGACCCTGGCACTTCAGTGAGTAGACGACGTCCATGGCGGTGATGCTCTTCCTCTTAGCGCGCTCAGTCTAGGACAATAAGACAACGTCAACACAACTAAAAATAATTTTAATTTTTAGTTGGCTTGACAATTTCAAATTCTTGAAAAAATATATCTAAGCCGCTGAGTGAGTGAGTCATCCATCGATTGTCGATGCTCGCCTGCTGTTGCTTGGCAACCTCTTCTTCCTTATTGCACAATTCAGCTTGCTTTTGTTCCAACCTAGTGTCACGTTCTCTTTCTTTAGAAACCAGTTTAATCTCCGCACGTGATAGAGAGTATCTTAAAATTGCAACTTTTCTTACACCACACTTTCTTCTGACGTTTCTGGATTTGGTTTTAAGTTTATGAATCCAATTACATATGGATTCGATTTCACTGTCACAAAAGGCATCTTGGGCAGATTTGTCACTTGCACTATAGTCCATTTTTTAGGATGTGCCAGAAAGTACTGTAAGGTACAAATTGAAAAACAAACACTTCTTGAAATCTCGGAGGCACCCAGACAAGTCTGCACTTCACCAGGACGATTTAAGAATGAAGACATGGCACAATGGTCGAGCTTCCGCTGCGTCCCCACATGGAAGCGCGGCGGAAGGTGGGGCGCTGTGGGCGGGGCATCTGGTGTATATGACGTCATGGCCGCATTATATACCTTCCCGAGCTGAGTTGGGGGCTGCGGGGTGCCGCAAAATGGCGTTATTTTAATACAGAAATCATGAACGAATCTTGGCCAGCATAGCCGAGAACACTCGATGATTTGGTAGATTCGGAAATTTTTAGTTGGTTAGGTACCTTCTTATTTTGTGAAAATAATAATTCCTAACGACAAAAGATTTATGTTTCAACAACTAACTAGTAGTACTACTTAACTAGCAGCGCTAACAGCCAGGATAAGCTAACAGTGTGTTAATATTTGTACCCTATTAACTTACATAAATGTTTTTGTATTTATAATAATAATAATATAGTATGAACATTTATTATCTCTTTACGAAGGTACTTAGGGCTAACCCTTATAGTTCATAAACTAGGGTTAGTGATTGCAGGCCCGTATAGTGGTTGCCTATAGGAACCTTATTACAGTATTATTTTAGTAAGTAGATTCTTTACTATGCATGATTTTAAAATTCCCTACTCTTTACTTGATAGTCCTTCGTTGGACGTTTTCAGTAAAGAGGCGATGAGGCATCAAGAATAAGGGAAGATTTCTTGTCAACAACACGCATAGCGCACATCTATCTATAAACGTAAGATTTGAGTAATAATCAAATGGTAGGTATGTTGTATGTTTATATGCACTGTGTGCTTTCATCATCATCATCAACCTTTTAAGAGGAAACGGGGGCAGAGAGCGCCGACTGAATTTCCTAAGTAAAAAGTCATAATTCGAGGTTTGGCTCTCGTATATTTCCTCTGCCAGTATTGGAACAATATAAAAGATATTCCATAAACTGGTAAAGTAAGATAATTATATCCTATGTCCCTATGTTTTCTTTTTTTCAATTATATTTGTTAAATTATATATGCATTGTTGAGCATTTTATGAGGGTTCTAGTGCTTCTAAACATAATTTATCATCAAAAAGGAAAACAAATCGACATAGAAAATATCTTTCGTAATCAGTTTATTGAATATCTTTTAAATTGGTTCAATATTGGAGGAGAAAATAGACGAGAACCAAACCTCGAATTGTGACTTTTTACTTAGAAAATTCAGTGGGCGCACTCTGCCCCCGTTTCCTCTTAATGTTCCCACAGCCGGGACGCACGTCCTCTCTGTGAGAGAGTGAATGGTCCTTAATCTATTATGCGGGCCCAGTGCAGGTTGGATGTCATGTGTCTTCGATTTTTGGTTCTAAGAAATGCCTATGTTTCGTGACGATGTTTTCCATCACCGTTTTAAGAGCACAGAAGACACATAAGTCGGGGCCATTACCACTGAGCCAAAACTAACATTGAGTGCAGTGGTACTCATATCAGTTTAGTTTATTTATGTCGGAATTTAGCTAAATATGTTTGCTGTTAGAGAACCAAATTATCGCCTTTGAACAAAGTTGAGCTTAACCAAGAATGTGGTAGGTACCTATATAACCTGTCCTATTGTATTTGTATCTGTTTGTATGGCTTTGTGTGTAAAAAAATATTTTTATTAATAACCTTTGTTTTTTAACTGACTTAAAATGTCAGTTAAAAAAACATAAACCGGTTAGATCAAATTTTACCTTATCTTTCTTATCTATTGTTCTAAAGATTCTATCGGCGACCACCCAGGTTTCGATTTGTAAATATGTATTTTTTATGCATTTCAGCCGGCCGATACGGCCGTTAGTTTCACATATTACTTTTTACTATTCGAAACGAAACTACGAGAATAGCGGCAAACACTCAAAGGAGTCTCATCATCAGTATTTTGTTAAGAATGAGCCTTTTCCTTAAGTTATGATATGTGATTACTTCCCAGAATTTGATCCTTATTAGCGACACTATTGAACGGTGTAATAAAACATTAGGTATTTTTTTTTAAATCAACGGTTTCGATTCCTGGCTAGGCTAGGCTAATTGATTTTTGAAAATCCAATGATGCGGTTTTAGTTTTCAACAAAATCGGCCTCGTGCAAGGCGTTACAGCGCCTTGCAGCAATAACACTAATGGAAAACAATCTTGCAAATACTAACTATGAGTCCAGGTTTCCTCACGACGTTTTCCTTCACCGTTGTCAGCGATGTCCAAGATAAACTTAGAAAGTACATATAAATTGCAAAAGTCACATTGGTACTTGCCCGGATTTGAACCCACGACCTTCCAGCACGAGAGGCGAGCTCTTAGCCACTGGGCCACCGCGAAATAATATCTACAATATTTTAGGTAAGTTCGTTTTTAGACAATACCAGTCAAGAAACATATTTATATTGAGACATATGCGGCCCTGATAAGGACCTTTTTTTTTACCTACATACTCAGTGTATGTAGTCAGTCAATGCAGGTGTTGACACTGTGTGACTTCAGCGTCTGCGTCCACTGAACACGTTTCTCTGTAATAAGAAAATTGCACGTTTAGGCAAACCTCTTAAAAATTTGAGAAGAAAAATTAAACGAAGGATATATTAGTTTTATTAATAAGGACTTGTTTTCTCAAGTTCAAATTAAAAAATATATGTTATGATAATAACGAAGATGTTAACAAGAGAAGTGCAACATGTCACAGAAACTTACGACAATCGTCGGCATCCAAAAGTTTTTGATGATCCGATGATGAAGTTTTGGAACGGTTTTCTTAAACAAGTTCAATCAAACACACCTCCGCAGCAGCAACTAAAATAAAATAATTAGAAATGATTTAACAGTTTTAAACAGTATAAAAATAACAAGTACCGTTGTGAAAATGTCAAGTCACTAGAAACGTATTCTACTTACTTAGATCTTCAAACATATTTATATTACGTAGTATCGCCGCGATTGGCTCGGCTTCTCTTGCTTTCCTAATTTTCTCAGTCACCAAAACTAAGAGGTCCACCAGCGGGATCTGTGCATAAATAAAAAAAGGTTTTTTTACCATAATATAACACAAAAAAGGTAATCAAGAGCTGAATTAGTGATATTAACTCACGTTAGGGTCAAAACCGGCAGCTACTGCTAATCGTTGAGTAGCTTCAGCCAGATCTTCGCGACGCTCTCTTTCGTATTGCGCATTACGTACGCGTTGCTCTTCCTGTGAACAAAAAGAAAACAAATTAGTATTCATAAATAAATTAAACGAAACTGGAAAATGTAAGGAGTATTGTGTTAATACGAACCCTAGTTAAAGGAACACGATTTCTCCCTGCCGGTCTACCGCGACGTCTCTGCGGGGCGCCGCAGAATCTGAAACCTGTTTCTGAAACAACAAAACATAATTAATAAAAACCTTAATTCATAAATAATTATTAAACAAATAATAAATAATATTAAATAATAATTTTAAATAAATTAATATAACTTTTCTTATTAACACTGC
The DNA here is from genome assembly GCA_949775005.1 of Orthosia gothica. NCBI lineage: Eukaryota > Metazoa > Arthropoda > Insecta > Lepidoptera > Noctuidae > Orthosia > Orthosia gothica. Next base: position 24,463,939 of record OX459053.1, on the reverse strand, counting down.
TAAGAATAACGTACCATTAGTTTCTTGGCTTTGCCCATTTTTTGGTTTAGTTAAATATTTTTTTTATATAGAAATGACACTCCGCGAGCTCCACCAGGCTATGACTACACTAGTTCGCTTTTTTTGGACACCGGTTTATAAAGGTACCTACCTGCACATGCTCATACGAAGGGTGCCAACCCCAAGGGGGAGGAGCTAACCTGAGCGACCTCTGCTATTGGTTGGACAAGGATTCAGGATTCATATTGTAATGATTTTTGGTTCGAAGTTACATTAACTAACATTAACATTTTTAGATGTTTTAAAAACACTCAAAATACTGCTTTAATATCAAAATACAATTTTATTTAAACATCATACCTAATAAGATAAGGGAATAAATATAATGACCACCAAAAATAAACTTGTGACAATAACCTCTATTACCTAAAATTGAACTATGATAACCAAATTTAGTAAATTGATCACCAAATTTTAAGAGCAAATTATTGGTTGTGAAATAGGTCAGGTTAGAACTGTGACCAAACGCGCGCGAGCTGAGCGAGCGCTACTTCCAAGTTGCTAGCAGTTTTTTTTTTGTGGTCATTAACTATTTTGGATTAAACAATTATAATTTGGAGTTGGTTGTTTTAAATTGGACCACTAGTTGTAAATTTTTTGGTTCTGATTTCACGCTAAAATGGGGATTTAATTTTGGTGATCATTTTCTATTTTTGGCAATATAAAGTGATTTTTTTCCGTTACATTTTACTAGATCTGGTGGTTAGTTAAACATAAGCCATAAGTTGACGGCTTGAAAATTGAGCCTTATATAACTCTTCTACAGTTTTCAAAAGCTTTGGGGGCTCATATGATTGAATTTGGACATAGGAAGATACTACTCGTAGTATCTACCCTTCACCAGATCCACAGGCGCAGGTCTTTTTTTAATTTCGTAACTTTACTCTTATCATAAAATTTTATCTTAAAATTGTTGGGTAGAATATTTAAATGGTAATGTTACTTATTTCTCTGAGAATCTCGGACTTGCGAAAACTAAAAGAAGCTGCGGTAGCGCCTGCTGATCTGACCAGAACAATGCAAGTTCATCAAACCTTTAAAATCTATTGTGACTTTTGATTACAATATGATATTAAATAGCCTTTATTCACAATTTTGGATAAAATGGTTTTACAAGTAAACTATAAGTTAACTATAAGGTACTTAATGTATTGACTAAATTATTTACTTATCTACATAATACAAATCATTTATTTGGCACTGATATGTTATCAAGATTGTTTTGCGTTTCCACAAAGGCCCCGCCTAGAGATTTGATTATAATACTCATCAAATCTACATAGTTACAAACATTATTCACAAATATAATCCAATCAAAATTAACAACAAATACAAATTGATGTTAAAAATGTCTATAATATGCTATTTAGTTCTCAAGTGCATAATTGTTTGCTTATAGATAGAAGTTTGTTTTTTATTTTTCCCTTTTTAGTTGTACCTACCTAAACTAGGCAAGTAGTTTAGTAAGGTACTCTATGACGCCAGAATAGATCACCCGAATAACATGAAACTTGAAAATAACCAGTATAAAATGAGAGATCTGCGTACCCCTTTAGTGCGTACTGGCGTGATGCTATGTTATGAAATGGTATATACAATAAACAGACATGCGATTGCAGCAATTCCGAATGATTTGCCGTTATTTATTGAAGAATTCTGTTGTATAACTCCGAAGTTCTTCATCAGATCTTCACCATCTTAAAATGGGACCAATTTTGAAACACATTCTTTCAAACAAAAAAAGATTTTTTAAAATCGGTCCACAATTGACGGATATACCGGTGAACATACATAAAAAAAAAAAGTAACATAAGAAGTAAGAAGAAGAAGAAAGAAAGAAAAAGTGTTTATTCGCCACAAAAACGACATACAATTTTTGATTTTTCCTTAAATTAAAACCATCGGTAGTATTAGTAAGTACTTAAATTATGTTAGTAAAGGAAGTTACAAGTAAAATTTACAATTTAAAAAACTCCCGACGCATTTATCTTGCGAAAACACCCCGATTCAAACAGTAAAATGCCCATAACTTTTGAACGGCTGAACCGATTTTATTCAAACATAGCTAAGAACACTCTCAACAAAATTACCTTTCAAACAAAAAAAACTAAATCGAAATCGGTTCATCCGTTTAGGCGCTATGATGCCACAGACAGACACACAGATACACAGATACACAGATACACAGATACACAGCAACACACGTGAAACTTATAACACCCCTTCTTTTTCCGGCGGGGGTTAAAAATAAAATACCAGTTTTGAGTACAGTACAAGGATGATGAGTAGGTAAGTACAAGCAGATGCATGTCGTGACTGTGACAAGAAGGCTTCCACTCAGCATAATGCTGTGCCGTGGGAGACCCACAGCACAGCGCTGATTTTCAGTGATATCATCTCAATGAGAGGACACCGTTTTAATTAACCCCCGTCGGAAAAAAACGGGTGTTATAAGTTTGACGTGTGTTGCTGTGTATCTGTGTGTCTGTCTATGGCACCATAGCGCCTCAACGGATAAACCGATTTTGATTTAGTTTTTTTGTTTGAAAGGTGATTTTATCGAGAGTGTTCTTAGTTATGTTTGAATAAAATCGGTTTAGCCGTTCAAAAGTTATGGGCATTTTACTGTATGAATCGGGGTGTTTTTAACCCCCGCCGGAAAAAGAAGGGGTGTTATAAGTTTCACGTGTGTTGCTGTGTATCTGTGTATCTGTGTATGTGTGTATCTGTGTGTCTGTCTGTGGCATCATAGCGCCTAAACGGATGAACCGATTTCGATTTAGTTTTTATTGTTTGAAAGGTAATTTTGTCAGGAGTGTTCTTAGCTATGTTTGAATAAAATCGGTTTAGCCGTTCAAAAGTTATGGGCGTTTTACTGTTTGAATTGGGGTGTTTTCGCAAGATAAATGCGTCGGGGGTTTTTTAAATTGTGAAATTTTACTTGTTATTATTGTGAATGTGAAGACTATGTGGATCATTATTTTGTTTTTAATTTATCTAAGTTTTTAACCCCCGCCGGAAAAAGAGGGGTGTTATAAGTTTCACGTGTGTTGCTGTGTATTTGTGTGTCTGTCTGTGGCATCATAGCGCCTAATCGGATGAACCGATTTCGATTTAGTTTTTTTTGTTTGAAAGGTAATTTTGTCGAGAGTGTTTTTAGCTATGTTTGAATAAAATCGGTTCAGCCTTTCAAAAGTTATGGGCATTTTACTGTTTGAATCGGTGTGTTTTCGCAAGATAAATGTGTCGAGGGTTTTTTAAATTGTGAAATTTCACTTGTCGCAAGATAAATGTGTCGGGGGTTTTTAAATTTTACTTGTATCTATGACGTTTGACGTTGACGTTCTATTTTTAACCGACTTACCAAAAAGGAGGAGGTTCTATGTTCGACTTCAGACGATGTGGTATTTATTCAAGATCTACTTACGTTTCATAACACTCCACAATCCATCTTCACATCTTTTGATATCGCATCAATTTGTGTAACTCATTTTTATATATATTCTTTGTATTATTACCTGTAAAGCATATTTTTAGTTATTTCTGATTGTTTCTTTATTTCTTTAACTTAATTTGTATTGCTTATTTGCAAAATTATGGAATTTTTTATACTCTGACATTTTCATCTGACATGATATGTCTGTCTATTTTATTTTCTTAAAGCCATAGACATACCATAGGTACCATGGACTATAATACCTAGACCTTTCCTTAAGCTAGTTGTACATTATTGTAAGGTCAGAGCAGACTGACCCGCCTTTGTAAAGCCGTTTTTATTTCTCTGGTCTTTTTGGCGATTTGAATTTGAAATTTAGAAGAAATGGAGATCGAATGAAAAACGGGCTTCAGTTCTTTTTAGTCTCAGGTCTGGTCTGAACGCCGAAATACTGTTTTCCTACTGAGGATTACTAAGTGTATTTTCTAATCGGCAAATTATCTAAAATCTCTAATAATCAGTCTTTATATTATTACCTCAATGTGTTCAGTATGTGAATGTGGTTAAAATCAATAAATAACTTCTGGACTAAGTATTCTTTTACTGCTATACGTATATATATCAAGATGTGCCACTCTGGCACGAGGTGCACGTACGTTCTGCGGCAGACAGGACCTCAGATGTACTGCGGCTGACAGGACCTCAGCGGCGCGGCGCGGCGTTGGTGCGCTTGCAGCACGTGATGGTGCGCTCGCAGATTGCGCTGGTGCGCTCACAGCATGCGCTGGTGCGCTCGCAGCATGCGCTGGTGCGCTCGCAACACGCCCTGGTGCGCTCTGATTACAAGCGCGCCACGGCATCCCACCAGCCGTCCCATCACACCGTGCCACGTCTTCCTGCCCGACCTACTGCCTGTTAAGCTGCCCACGTCGTACGAAGCCGGCCCTTAATTCTTATATTTCTATATCTTTTTATTAATTTTAGTTATATTTATTTATTTTTATTAACGTGGCTTACGTATAGCTCTCCGGAGCTAAACGTAACGCTACAGTTTGGCGCCCAACTTTTAAAATATTGGGCGCACCGTCATTATTTGTGCGCCCAAAATTTTCTAACCCACACCCACACACTACCTACTTTCTTACTACACTTTTCTTTAACGTGGGCTCGATTTTTCATCATTTTCTCTAAATTCTAAAAAACATACTTACACAAGTATATACATAAGCTAACTTTTGGTTTCTCATTCAGGCCCTCATGTCATCATCCTTTGCTAGCACTTTTACTCCTTCACAATCAACTGAACCTATTAGACAATATTTTTATCCCTCTTTATGTTTTCTCTTAGTTTATTTTTTCCTCTAGAGCGGTCTGCACAACTCAGAAAGCCTTATGTGCAAAGAGCGGTCCCGTAACTCTTTAAAAATAAGCCAAATGCGTGGAATCTTCTTAAACTTCTTAATTCCCTTGAATCTTATTCTTAAAGAATGAGGTCTTATTTTAGAGCGGTTTGCATAACTCGGAAAGCCTTATATGCAAAGAGCGGTCCCGTAACTCTTTAAAAATAAGCCAAATGCGTGGAGTCTTCTTTATTTTTATTTTTTTTTCCCTCTTGTATCCTTCCCTCTTGTATACTTCCCTCTCAAACCTAGTTCCCTCTCAACCTAGTTCCCTCTCAACCTAGTTCCCTCTCAAACCTAGTTCCCTCTCAAACCTAGTTCCCTCTCAACCTAGTTCCCTCTCAACCTAGTTCCCTCTCAAACCTAGTTCCCTCTCAAACCTAGTTCCCTCTCAACCTAGTTCCCTCTCAACCTAGTTCCCTCTCAACCTAGTTCCCTCTTATAGACTTAAGAGTTCCCTCTTATAGACTTGAGTCCTCCTCCTCTTATAGACTTGAGTCCTCCTCCTCTTATAGACTTGAGTCCTCCTCCTCTTATAGACTTGAGTCCTCCTCCTCTTATAGACTTGAGTCCTCCTCCTCTTATAGAATTGAGTCCTCCTCCTCTTATAGACTTGAGTCCTCCTCCTCTTTGAGTTCCTCTTGTTTAATTAAATAGTTTCTTAAAGGGTTTTCAAACAGGTGCGGGTTACGACACCTATTAAAAATAAATAAGCCTTCGTTATATCTTAATAAATATTTCCTTGTGGAGTATACGTCATTGAATGTGAACTATATCCCCTAACGTGTGATTGAATGAGAGTGTTTGACGAATGTATGAAAGATGTTGTGTGATAGAGCAAGGATTATATTTAAACCTCAAAATTTTCTTCTAGTTGAAAATTTTTCTGGGGTCATCGGGGAAATGTGGTATTTATTCAAGATCTACTTACGTTTCATAACACTCCACAATCCATCTTCACATCTTTTGATATCGCATCAATTTGTGTAACTCATTTTTATATATATTCTTTGTATTATTACCTGTAAAGCATATTTTTAGTTATTTCTGATTGTTTCTTTATTTCTTTAACTTAATTTGTATTGCTTATTTGCAAAATTATGGAATTTTTTATACTCTGACATTTTCATCTGACATGATATGTCTGTCTATTTTATTTTCTTAAAGCCATAGACATACCATAGGTACCATGGACTATAATACCTAGACCTTTCCTTAAGCTAGTTGTACATTATTGTAAGGTCAGAGCAGACTGACCCGCCTTTGTAAAGCCGTTTTTATTTCTCTGGTCTTTTTGGCGATTTGAATTTGAAATTTAGAAGAAATGGAGATCGAATGAAAAACGGGCTTCAGTTCTTTTTAGTCTCAGGTCTGGTCTGAACGCCGAAATACTGTTTTCCTACTGAGGATTACTAAGTGTATTTTCTAATCGGCAAATTATCTAAAATCTCTAATAATCAGTCTTTATATTATTACCTCAATGTGTTCAGTATGTGAATGTGGTTAAAATCAATAAATAACTTCTGGACTAAGTATTCTTTTACTGCTATACGTATATATATCAAGATGTGCCACTCTGGCACGAGGTGCACGTACGTTCTGCGGCAGACAGGACCTCAGATGTACTGCGGCTGACAGGACCTCAGCGGCGCGGCGCGGCGTTGGTGCGCTTGCAGCACGTGATGGTGCGCTCGCAGATTGCGCTGGTGCGCTCACAGCATGCGCTGGTGCGCTCGCAGCATGCGCTGGTGCGCTCGCAACACGCCCTGGTGCGCTCTGAATACAAGCGCGCCACGGCATCCCACCAGCCGTCCCATCACACCGTGCCACGTCTTCCTGCCCGACCTACTGCCTGTTAAGCTGCCCACGTCGTACGAAGCCGGCCCTTAATTCTTATATTTCTATATCTTTTTATTAATTTTAGTTTATATTTATTTATTTTTATTAACGTGGCTTACGTATAGCTCTCCGGAGCTAAACGTAACGCTACAACGACCACTGGAAGCGACCACTGAAAATCAGCGCTGTGCTGTGGGTCTCCTACGGCACAGCATTATGCTGAGTGGAAGTGATATAAATCATATTTAAACACATATTTGGTGTAAAATATAAGCAGAATTTATTAAGCACAAGACATGACATTAAAAACAATTTTTGACAAGTAACAGAACACAATGTCAGTCATTTCAATAAATTGGAGTCGGCCAGGATTAGCAATAAGGTTTTAACCCTCCAACACGCCCTCTTAATCCTGGAGGACTTCAAGCATATCTCGTACAAACGACAAGTGCTTACAGCTAGGCAGTGCCTTCGTGAGCACATCAGCAGTCATCTGCTCTGTTGGCATGTACATCAGTTCTAGCACCCTATTCTCTACAGCTTCACGAATATAGTGATATCTAATGTCCACATGTTTTGTTCGCTTATGGAACACTGAGTGACTAGCCAGCTTCGCCACAGACTGATTATCACTATACAGGGTTACAGTGTGACATTGACCTATCAACTCAGCAAGAACCGCACGGACGTATACCGCCTCTTTGGCAGCTTCAGACAAAGCTATATACTCCGCCTCGGTAGACGAAAGTGCGATACACGATTGCTTATAACAACCCCAGGAAATAACATTCCTACCTAGCTTATAAATATACCCCGTGTAAGATTTACGATCCGCCCCGTTAGCCCAATCAGCGTCAGTAAATCCATAAACATGAAATTTATCATGTTCATCACTTTTTCTGTACACAAGACCTAAATTCATTGTGCCTTTTAAATACCGCAATACACGTTTAATTGTAAGTGTAAATTTGCCAGTAAATTTTGCCAGTAAATTTGCCGCTGCAAAGTGTTCCGCTGTGTAGCAAGTATTAAACTGACTTAAGAAACATGCAGCAAAAGAAATGTCAGGTCTTGAGATCACAGCTATATACAATAAACATCCTATCAGCTCCTGATACGGTAGTCTACTCTCGTGGGTGGTGCTATCAGAAAACTTCAGACCTACATCTAAGGGCGTCTTAGCAACTTTACAGTCACTCATACCGAAACGTTCAAGTAACTTTTCAATATAGGTTTTCTGACTCAGCTTCAACTCACGACTAGTGCGCTGTACTTTGATGCCTAGCATATGTTTAATCTCACCTAAATCTTTAATTGTGAAGTGAGACTTCAGTGACGTTTTTAGCTTATCAGCAAGCTCGTCACAGTCGTAAAAAACGAAAAAATCGTCTACATAGAGAGCAATAATAATGGTTCGCTTACCCAATCGGCGACTGAAGATACAGCTCTCATACTTGCTCTGCGTGAAATTCTCTGCGAGTAAAACTTCCTTTACCTTATCGTACCAGGCACGTGACGCCTGCTTTAACCCGTACACGGCTTTCTTGAGTCTGTAGACCATATGCTCATTGCCTTGCTTGACGAAACCTTCAGGCTGTGACATATAAATTTCTTCACTCAAATTGCCATTCAGAAAAGCAGTCTTGACGTCAAGGTGATCAATCTTCAGATCTAATTCAACCGCAAGAGACAACAGCATTCTCAACGAACTATGTCGCACAACCGGAGAAAAAGTATCCATGTAGTCAATTCCGAACTTTTGGGTAGAACCCTTTGCAACCAATCGCGCTCTATAACACGCCACTTTGCCATTGGCGTCACGTTTGATTTTAAACAACCATCGATTCTTGACAATATTCTTGTCTGCCGGTCTGTCAACTAGCTCCCAAGCCTCATGCTTATTGAACGAATCAATCTCATCTTGCATAGCTTGCCGCCAAAGCTTACTATCACTCGATTGCAAAGCTTCCTTGACATTCGTCGGCTCACTCAACTCTGTCTCGAGCGCAGACATCGTCCTCGGTACTCTCGGCCGTAAATTATAGGCTGGTCCGTCAGATGGTGGCTTCCGTGGCATTCTGGTTGTATCAGTAGATGAACTCGGCACCTGCTCGTCAGCCTCAAACCACACTTCAGGCGCTACCGGTCTCTCCGCCTCAACCTCAGCCTCTACAGTTGGTAGTGATGGTATCTCCACCTCAAGCTCAGTCCCAGACTGATCACGAACATCCGCATCTTCAACGGTATCTCTCTTCATCGGAAAGAAGATCTCCACGGGCCGTTTACTCTTGACACCTGGAAAAATTGTTTCGTTAAAAACAACATCACGACTACGAAAAACTATATTTTTCACCGAATCGTAGAGCCTATATCCATTACCGTCATAGCCAAGAAATATACAACGCTTGCTTTTTGGTTCAAGCTTATTCCGCTTCACTTTATCAACGTGAGCATAAGCTTCGCAGCCAAACACACGTAGGTGTTTCAAGCTAACCTTCTTACCTATCCAGGCTTCCTCAGGAGTTTGCCCTGAGAGCCTTTTCGAAGGTGACACATTTATTAAATGTGCAGCAGTACAGGCAGCTTCTGCCCAAAACTTGTGGTCTAGGTTCGAAGTATACAAGAGGCACCTTACTTTTTCTAGAAGAGTCCTGTTTAGCCTTTCCGCACAGCCGTTCTGTTGAGGACTATAAGGCACAGTTACCTGATGGACTATCCCCTTACCTTTCAAAAAACCTTCAAGGTCTCTGTTCACATACTCAGTCCCATTGTCCGACCTCAAAACTTTAACTTTGTCACCAGTCTGAGTTTCGACTAGCTTAATAAAGTTTTTCGTGTATTCACTCACCTCGCTCTTACGCTTCAGGAAATACACGAACACCTTCCTCGAATGGTCATCCAAGAATGCCAGGATATACCTCTTGCCTCCAAGCGAATTCACCGGCAACGGACCACACAAATCGGTATGGATTAAACCCAACCGCTTTGCAGCCACAGACTTCTCAGGATTGCTGAGAAAAGGAAACCGAGCTTGCTTTCCCTTTAAACAAACTTCACAGGCAACGTCTTTACAAGGGTCATCCTGAAAACTAATATCATTAGCAAGTCCCTGCCTCAAAAGCTTCATATTGTTGGCGCTTAAATGGCCAAGTCTTTGATGCCAAGTTGCAGTGCTAATAGTAAGATTCGCCCGTAGACTGCAGGTCTGAAGTCTGTAAGCCCCTCCAACGTCATTTGCCTTAATCAAAACATCGCCCAGCTTAGAAATTGTACAACCAGTAGTATCAAAATTAACAATACAACCATTCTTAATCAATTGCGAAACAGATATGAGATTTACAGACAGCTTAGGTATATACAACACATCAGTTAACGTCGCGCTATCCGACAACTTAACAGTACCTATACCTGTACACCGCAGTTTATCTCCACTAGCAATGGTGACGTGACCATCTCGCGATTTGAAGTCTGTAATCAAATCACGCCTGCCAGTCATGTTATTTGTAGCCCCCGAGTCTATGTACCACGAAGATTCCGAGTCAGTTCCAGTACTATATGCTGATAAGACACAGTTTCCTGAAGAATCCTTCGCGTTCCGGCAGTCTTTCTTCAGATGTCCTTTCTGTCTGCACTTCCAGCACCACGGTTCTCTCTTTCTAGCGGAATTATCCTTCGCTTTTGACTCATCCTTGAGCTGCTGCGCTTTTCTCGTCCAGGAGTCACTCGAACTAGCGCCTTTTCTTGTAGAATACAAGCACTCACTCGAATCTCCACGACTAGTCCAACGTTGATCCTGTAGCAGTTTCGATTTGACTAGATCAGCAGTAATGACAGCTCCCGAATGCTCTAGTGCCATGATCATGGGCTCGTAATCTGTCGGTAAACCTTTGAGCATCAACGCACCAAGAAACTCGTCATCAACAGGTTTGTTCATATTCGCCAATTGCTGCGCTAATGACAATACTTCATTGACATAAGCTTCCATGCTAGAATAGTTCTCCAGTTTGACAGCGCACAAGTTCTGAAGAGTTCTCACTCTTGAACCGAGTCCTTTATCATCATATGCACGTTCCAGTGCATTCCATGCGTCTTTCGCCGTATCCGCTGACATCAAATGTGAAAAACATGACTTTTCAACGCTCAAGCAAATTTTAGATTTTGCAATTTCGTCACATCGATTTTTCACTTCGGACGTTGTTTTGTCATCCTTACCGTAACCGCTTATACAGATCCATAAATTGTCGTGAATCAATACATTTTTCATAACAAATTTCCACTCGACGGAATTTTCACGTCCGCGTAATTTTTCATGTGAAAAACTATGATTTTTCGTTTCCGACATATTTACAATAACGTTGCACTATTTTTGCTGAACCATAACCTGATATAAATCATATTTAAACACATATTTGGTGTAAAATATAAGCAGAATTTATTAAGCACAAGACATGACATTAAAAACAATTTTTGACAAGTAACAGAACACAATGTCAGTCATTTCAATAAATTGGAGTCGGCCAGGATTAGCAATAAGGTTTTAACCCTCCAACAGGAAGCCTTCTTGTCACAGTCACGACATGCATCTGCTTGTACTTACCTACTCATCATCCTTGTACTGTACTCAAAACTGGTATTTTATTTTTAACCCCCGCCGGAAAAAGAAGGGGTGTTATAAGTTTCACGTGTGTTGCTGTGTATCTGTGTATCTGTGTATCTGTGTATCTGTGTGTCTGTCTGTGGCATCATAGCGCCTAAACGGATGAACCGATTTCGATTTAGTTTTTTTTGTTTGAAAGGTAATTTTGTCGAGAGTGTTCTTAGCTATGTTTGAATAAAATCGGTTCAGCCGTTCAAAAGTTATGGGCATTTTACTGTTTGAATCGGGGGGTTTTCGCAAGATAAATGCGTCGGGAGTTTTTTAAATTGTAAATTTTACTTGTAACTTCCTTTACTAACATAATTTAAGTACTTACTAATACTACCGATGGTTTTAATTTAAGGAAAAATCAAAAATTGTATGTCGTTTTTGTGGCGAATAAACACTTTTTCTTTCTTTCTTCTTCTTCTTACTTCTTATGTTACTTTTTTTTTTTATGTATGTTCACCGGTATATCCGTCAATTGTGGACCGATTTTAAAAAATCTTTTTTTGTTTGAAAGAATGTGTTTCAAAATTGGTCCCATTTTAAGATGGTGAAGATCTGATGAAGAACTTCGGAGTTGGTTACGCCAGTTTTATCAAAATCATTATTTGCTTTATTTTTTGATTATAATAAATACTCGTAGTTGTTTATGTCAAACTTACTCTGGTTTGGATGCTTGTATGTTACGCGGGTTAATGTGATCCCTCGCTCGCCATTGGCCCGTTTGGAGTGCGAACCCCGAACTGTCATACATCATCAACCAATAAGACTTGTTTCGATGTCGGCGCGCGAGCTAACGCATCTTTCTGCCGCTCACAATTTTCGGTTGTCTTTTCTGAAGATTCTACGTTAAAAGACTGTGTGTGATATCCAACCTGTTCGCCTGTGGTTCCTGAAGAGGTGTACATGGAGGCAGGAGCATTCGCCTTCGGGATATGCAGGTACGTCCAAGCCTAGGTACAATTGTCCAATGTGCAACTACGAGTCAGTCAGCCAGCACCTATCTTAAAAATACAGTCCACTATTTAGGTATTTCCATCATCCCCTTGTTATTTACGCACCATTTAATTTGGTCCTTCGAGCCGGATGGCAATCGGATTAGTATTATTGAGAAAAATCCGATCGTGATTCGACTCGAGTTGGCTTTTACGCATAGTTGATATTGAACCTTGTTGCTTTACACGTTAGGTTGAAATTCGATTATTAGTACCATAGGTCAACGACTCATATTTTGCAAATATCCCGTAGTATTCACTTATTACGCATTATATCACAGTTTATAACGTTATTTTATTATTAATTACAATATTAATACGTTTTCTAACGTTTTAATAAAGTAAATCGCTCGCGCATCCATACATACGAAATAGTTATTTGTGCAACAAGAGAGCAAAGTTGGTTTTTGCCGCGAGTGTTGATTTTGAATCCCGAGTAAGCGAAGGATTCTATATTTGAATCACGAGCGTAGCGAGTGATTCTAGGTTAGAATCTTGAGTGCAGCGAGGGATTCAAAGACACGAGATGCAAATAACTTTGGTCTCGTGTAGCACATACAACTTTTCACTTCAGCAGCGAGAACAAATAATCTAAAGGTAAAAATACAACTTGGTAATATTTAAACCACATGTATATTTGTAAAAATTTAAAGTTAAAAGTAAAATATTGCAGTTTTGCAAATTAAAAGTACCTACCAGTTTTGTTTGGAACCAATGGAACCGATATTGTTGTTTTAGCGACTTCAGTTTGAGTACTCACTGATTCGCTTTTTACATACTGCTTCAATTCTTCCGGTGTTAAATTGCAGACATCATCACTGGATTCACTCATATTTATTTATTATTATTTTAATAATATTCAACGTGTATCGCACTTTGTAGCTAGCGAACAGAAGAAGAAAACAATAAAAATTTAAAGCCCGCTATTTTTTTTTTTAAAGATGCGTTCGGAAATTGCACTATTACTAAATTATTCTGTCACAATAAAGATTGTTAAAACTTTAAATAATTATGTAGATACATGATAAACTTCGTATTTTTTACTTCAACATCTCTTTATTTGATTATAAAAAAATATAATTTGATTATTAAGAGAAAAGTATAATAATTACATTTAAACCTTGATTTGAAATTTTATAGATGACGTGTTTGCGAACGTTTTATTGTTGGTTTCTTTTTTGAGCCTATTATATATGGAATTTGAAAATCCAACTTCGAATCGACTTGTTTCTATCTCTCGCTCTTTTCGTATCGAAGTGAAAGTGACAGAACAAAGTGAAGTTAAAATCTTTCGAATGTTGTGAGTAGACCCAGCACTGACTCGGCATTTAAAAAAAATAATTAAAAAGTTACTTTGTCTCACGCTCGCAGCAAAATCGAATTTTGCTCACTGTCTTTAAGCAGCAAAACCTGCTTGTTTGAGGTGCTGAGGTGAAAATTACTTTTATTTCCTACCTACCTACATTCGCCTTTCTGCAGACGTACTTAAGTTCGCAGTTAGTATTCTTATCTGATTTACTTACAGATTTTCGTTAAATATTCGCCCTAGTCTAAAAATTAGATTAGTGTTCTGTCGCCAATTAAACCAACCAAATAAGTTAGACCCGCACTAGTCATATATATTATAACTACGCAAGGGTTCTAGTTACTGGTCGGATAGTTGTTCGCAATCAGCTGTTTACTAGTCGATTGTTATTTACTTGGGTTTAAGTAAATAACTTTATTAAAAGCGCATCGAATTGTAGACAGCTATTATATTCAATAAATCCTCGCTTATACATACTGCTAAGGTGTAAATAATTTGGGTTTATTATTTAATTTCGTAGGTAGGGAAGGTATATACATATATTACATTACCGCCGCGCCGCGGGCAGGTATTAACCGTCGGCGTAGAATATCGGCACCTATAGAGGTATAGGTACGTATGTACGTAAGTCGCATCGCAGGTAACTTATTGCATCGACTTGTAATATTTGCGGTTATTTCGCTCGCATCGCATCTTTTATTTTATCGCGCGTAAAAAAATACGCTTATTTTGTTTGTCGCAGAGGTTTGATAACTCAGTTTGCGCATTGTTAAGTTTCAACAATGGCGGCAAAGGATGTGGATAGATATTTGTTACAAATTAAATTATTGGAAGCTAAGCGACAATTGTATTTTGAACAAATAAATAAAACATTCCAGTTATCATCGAAAACAGATGAGAAATCGAGGTATAATTTCTTATCTCAAGCTCGCGCTATTGATCAATTACGTAAAGAATTTGTAAGTCTGGTTGATGAGATAAATTTATTAAACTTGCAAGTCGATCCCGACTACGATATTAATTACCAGCCAATAGCGGCCTTTGACGATTTATATTATTTTATAAAGGAGATTTTCAATAGGTTGGATAAACCAAACTCCCCTCCACAAGCTGCGCTAAATGCCGGTATTCAGGAACATACTATAAAGATTCCCCGTATTGAATTACCTATGTTCGACGGTGAAATTCAGAACTTTCCTTATTTTTACGAAACGTTTAAACGTATAATACATGAGAATAAGACTTTGACTGATTCGGAACGTATCCATTACCTAAATAGTCATCTTTCTGAAAAGGCTAAAACCATATGCGCTGGAATAGCCCCGGCTGCAGAAAATTACACTGTTATTTGGCAGGCTTTGCTGGATAAATATAAGGATGACAGAGCTTTAGCTACGACATATTTAAATCAATTGTTTGCATTAAAAAATATAAACAGTCCTTCAGCAAATAATTTGGAAAAATTAGTTGATAAATACGCAGCTACTATCGCGGCCCTAAAACAGCTTAACATTGATAATTTGAGTGATTTTATTTTTGTTTATATGGGGCTTAGGCTTGTAGATTCAGATACAGCGAAAGGTTTCGAAACTGCGATTCGTAGTCAAACGGATATGCCTAAATATGATGAATTTGTTAAATTCTTACGAGAACAAGTTAAAATTTTGTATCGCACGAGCACTTCGTCGTCATCACAACAAGCTCGTGGCAACCCTACGGCACTGCAGCCCGCTTCGAGCGGCCGCGCCGCCACCTCGCGTGCTTTTCCCGCGCCTCCGCGCGCTTTAGTTTCCACTCAGCAGACTCAAGCCTCCGGTAAGCTATGTAAGCTTTGTAACAACACTGCGCACACGCATCTCTATGCATGTAACCCATTTACGAAACTTTCGGCTCTCGATAAATTTAAATTTGTAAAAGAAAATCGTTACTGCGTTAACTGTTTGAGTAATCAACATACATCGTTTTATTGTAACTCGAGCACTTCTTGCCGTAAGTGTAATGCGAAGCATCATACGTTGCTTCATTTTGGTAAGGAAATTTCACCAGCGCAGTCGAGCACCTCCACTGTAGCTGTAAACCAGGAGACTGAAATAATTGAGATCTTGAACTTACTTGAAATCGAGGAGGAACTCACCGCAAATCCTGTCTTGGATGATTCTTCGCGTGAAGAGGAGAATCCAGAAGTATCGTTTTGCACATTGTCTTCTACAAAGTGCGAGTCAAAAGCAACTACGCAAATTCTTGCGACCGCAAACGTTTACGCGACCGGTCGCAATGGTCGAGATGTAGTGATTAGATGCTTACTGGATCCCGGATCTCAAAAACATTATATAACAACAAAATGCTGTTCTAAGCTAGGATTAAAGATTGAATGTGATTCACCTGTCGCTGTGAAAGGTATAGGTGGCTCAACACAGATAGTGAAGGGCACTGTGAAAGTTAATTTCAGATCTCGGTTTAATAATTCTAAATTTAATATTCATGCACTAGTACTGAATCAAATCACAAGTGTCCTGTAGATACAACATTCCTTGATAGTTTGCGAAACATTCCCATGGCAGATAGTTCCTGGGGTACGCCAGGAGAAATAGATTTTGTTAATAGGCGTAAGTCTTTTTGCTGAGATGTTGCGACCCGGAAAAATAGTCGGAGAACCCGGCTCTCCAGATGCCCTTGAGACTGTTTTGGGTTATATCGTTCTAGGTGACGCTCCAGCGGCTTCCCAAATTCACGCTGCAACTTCTGTGGCATGCCATGCTGTCACGACTTCAGAGGTAGAATCTTTAGTTCGGAAAATGTGGGAACTCGACGAGATAGATCCTAAACAATTTTTGAGTGCGGATGACAAACAATGTGAAGATATTTATAAGGAGACTGTAACACGCAATACTTCCGGACAGTACGAAGTAGCTTTACCTTTTAAATTCAACCCTGACTTGCTTGGTAATTCTTTTGAGATTGCCAAACGCAGATTCTCATACTTAGAGCGTAGGTTTAATGCTCAGCCCGCTCTGAGAGAGGCATATGACGATGTCATAAGAGATTATATAGATCAAGGTTATTTATCTGCTGTAAACACGATCGATACGAATTCTCGACACTTTTATATGCCACATCACGCGGTTTTACGGGATGACAAAGCAACGACACGGGTCAGACCTGTCGTAGACGCAAGTGCTAAGTCTAGCAGTGGATTTTCCTTAAATGACCTTTTACATGCTGGTCCTAATCTCCAACGCGACCTTTTCACGATCTTGTTGAATATGAGATTATTACCTGTTGCTATCTCAGCTGACGTAAGACAGATGTATCTCAGAATCGCCGTTCGTGAGCAAGATCGTTGTTTTCAGCGAATCTTATACCGTTTCATTTTAGCCCATGATGATTCACCTGTGTGCAATTTTGCAGATAGCCAAAACCCTGTCAAGACGTTTGAATTCAATCGAGTAGCCTTTGGATTGAAATGCAGTCCCTTTTTAGCACTACGCACTATCGCACAACTAGCACAAGACTAGGGTCATCGTTTTCCTATCGCGAAAGAAATTGTCCAGAGAGATCTGTACATGGATGATATAGCCAGTTCGCTAATGAGCTCTGATCAAGCGATTGCAGCCTTTCAGGAGCTGATCGAGCTGTTCAAGGCTGGGGGTTTCCACCTAGTCAAATGGAGTAGCAGTTGTAAAAGGGTACTCGAACAAATTCCTGAAGATTATAGTCTTTCACAGAATGTCGAATTTGATAAAGATGACACTCTGAAAATATTAGGCCTATGTTGGCATCCTTATGATGACGAGTTCGCTTTCAAAGTGTCGTCAGATGATCGACCTTGCACTAAGAGGAACATTTTGTCCTCTGTTGCACGTTTGTTCGATGTTCTTGGCCTAGTGGCACCGATCATTTTGTATGCCAAGCTTTTAATCAAAGAGCTTTGGATTGCCAAAATTGACTGGGACGATGTTCCCCCCCAACGGATTGTACGATTGTGGAATCAGTTCCAAAAGGAACTTCCCGATGTTGTAAAGATGAGATTTCCTCGACACATTGGTGTGATGGAGGGTTGTTTAGTGACCATTCTTGGTTTCGCTGATGCAAGCGAGAAAGCCTACGGTGCTGTCGTTTATATCCGAGTAGACACTGAACAGAGTCAGGCAACTGTCATGTTATCGTGCGCGAAATCAAAGGTTGCACCTTTAAAGGTTATCTCTTTGGCACGTCTGGAATTATGTGCAGCCTTATTGCTTTCTAAATTGATAAAAAAGGTTTTTGAAACTTATTCAAGCAGATATCCAATCAATTCTATATTTGCATTTTCAGATTCGACCGTAACATTAAATTGGATCCACTCGTCACCTCATAGATGGCACACGTTTGTTGCCAATCGAGTTTCAAAAATTCAGGATAATCTGTCGTCTGATCACTTTTACCACATTAAAGGCAGCGAAAACCCAAGTGACTGTTTGTCCCGTGGGTTAACTCCAACACAACTTGTGAATCACCCTCTGTGGTTGCATGGACCCCCCTGGGTCAGTTTACCCAGGCATGAATGGCCTATTAAAGCGTTCGTTCCAAATGAGTCTCCAGACATACCAGAGCTTAAGTCAGTTTCACTGGCGACAGTGAAACCTGTTAGTGAGGAACCCTTTTTATATGAACTAGCGCGTAATTACTCGTCGTGGCAAAAGTTCCTAAACGTCGCGAGTTACGTTTTCAAGTTCATGAGAAAGCTGCCCGCTGGGCCTATTGTTGTAACGGATTTGGAATTTACGGAACGCGAAATAATTAAAGAAATTCAGTTAGTTCATTTTGGTGATGATATTCAAAACTTAGAAAAGGGAAATTGTTGTTCTCCACCTCTTAGAAAATTAAATCCAATTTTTAAAGATGGAATTATACGTGTGGGTGGCCGCCTGATCAACTCAGACGAGAGTTTTGATTTTAAACACCCTATTCTGCTTCCTGGTAAGGATTATGTGGTGAACATGCTTATACGTTTTTATCACTGGAAATATTTGCACACAGGTTCTGGATTATTGACATCTGTTCTCCGTGCTAGATATTGGATATTATCTGCTAGACGAGCAATTAGATCCATTGTCTCTAAATGCAATGTATGTTTTCGGTTTAGGCCTAGACCTGGGTTTCCTATGATGGCAGACCTCCCAATGCCTCGAGTGAAAGCTGTAAACAAAGCTTTTGTTCATACTGGCTGCGATTACGCCGGTCCAATCCAAGTAACCCCTTATCGCGGCAAGGGTATAAGAAGTCGTAAGGCTTACATTTGCCTATTTACTTGTCTCACCACACGAGCAGTACATATCGAGCTTGCAAGCGATCTAAGTACAGCTTGTTTCCTGGCAGCAATGAAACGTTTTCTGGCTCGACGTGGATCTGTTCAATCTTTTTATACAGATAACGGAACAATTTTTATTGGTGCTCGTTCTTATCTTCGCGATTTATACACTTTTCTAGAAAATGAATACGGACCAATTTGCAAGAAGGAGTTAGCCGAAAATCGTATTCAATGGAAATTAATCCCTCCAAACGCTCCCCACTTTGGTGGTTGCTGGGAGAGTAACGTCAAATGCATAAAAACTCATTTGTATAAGGTCATCGGCCACCAGATTTTAACTTTTGAAGAACTTTAAACTGTTTTGGCACAGATTGAGTCATTACTAAATTCGCGACCACTGACCGTGCTTACCTCTGATCCTTCAGATCCAACGGCTTTGACGCCAGCTCATTTTTTGCATACTGCTCCTCTCAAATTTTTGCCAGCATCTGATGTAGTTGACTCGATTCCACATCTTCTAACGCGATATGAGCTCTTAGATAAATTAGTACAGTCATTCTGGATGCGATGGCGGAGGGAATATCTGCATGACTTACAAGTTCGTCAAAAATGGAACTCACCATCCCTTCCTGTCAAAGAAGGAATGGTTGTAGTTATAATACAGGATAATGTCACACCCTTGCATTGGCCTTTAGGCGTCATAGTAAAAACCTTTAAAGGCAAGGATGATGTTATCCGCGTAGCGACGGTAAAGACTAAGCACGGTATTTATCAAAGACCAGTTGTTAAACTGTGTCCACTACCAACTCAATAGAAACTAGCAAAATTTAAAATAGTCAGGTTCTAGCTAGGTAGTGTATTATAGTATTAAGTTATTTAGCGTACAAGGTAACAAGGTTCATATCAGTCACATATATATTTTATTTTTTCTTTTCTTTGAAAGATTTCCTTTCAAGGCTGGGGGAAATGGTTACGCCAGTTTTATCAAAATCATTATTTGCTTTATTTTTTGATTATAATAAATACTCGTAGTTGTTTATGTCAAAATTACTCTGGTTTGGATGCTTGTATGTTACGCGGGTTAATGTGATCCCTCGCTCGCCATTGGCCCGTTTGGAGTGCGAACCCCGAACTGTCATACATCATCAACCAATAAGACTTGTTTCGATGTCGGCGCGCGAGCTAACGCATCTTTCTGCCGCTCACAATTTTCGGTTGCCTTTTCTGAAGATTCTACGTTAAAAGACTGTGTGTGATATCCAACCTGTTCGCCTGTGGTTCCTGAAGAGGTGTACATGGAGGCAGGAGCATTCGCCTTCGGGATATGCAGGTACGTCCAAGCCTAGGTACAATTGTCCAATGTGCAACTACGAGTCAGTCAGCCAGCACCTATCTTAAAAATACAGTCCACTATTTAGGTATTTCCATCATCCCCTTGTTATTTACGCACCAGGAGTTATACAACAGAATTCTTCAATAAATAACGGCAAATCATTCGGAATTGCTGCAATCGCATGTCTGTTTATTGTATATACCATTTCATAACATAGCATCACGCCAGTACGCACTAAAGGGGTACGCAGATCTCTCATTTTATACTGGTTATTTTCAAGTTTCATGTTATTCGGGTGATCTATTCTGGCGTCATAGAGTACCTTACTAAACTACTTGCCTAGTTTAGGTAGGTACAACTAAAAAGGGAAAAATAAAAAACAAACTTATATCTATAAGCAAACAATTATGCACTTGAGAACTAAATAGCATATTATAGACATTTTTAACATCAATTTGTATTTGTTGTTAATTTTGATTGGATTATATTTGTGAATAATGTTTGTAACTATGTAGATTTGATGAGTATTATAATCAAATCTCTAGGCGGGGCCTTTGTGGAAACGCAAAACAATCTTGATAACATATCAGTGCCAAATAAATGATTTGTATTATGTAGATAAGTAAATAATTAAGTCAATAGATTAAGTACCTTATAGTTAACTTATAGTTTACTTGTAAAACCATTTTATCCAAAATTGTGAATAAAGGCTATTTAATATCATATTGTAATCAAAAGTCACAATAGATTTTAAAGGTTTGATGAAATTGCATTGTTCTGGTCAGATCAGCAGGCGCTACCACAGCTTCTTTTAGTTTTCGCATGTGGGAGATTCTCAGAGAAATAAGTAACATTAACATTTAAATATTCTACCCAACAATTTTAAGATAATATATTATGATAAGAGTAAAGTTACGAAATTAAAAAGACTTGCGCCTGTAGATCTGGTGAAGCGTAGATACTACGAGTAGTATCTTCCTTTGTCCAAATTCAATCATCTGAGCCCCCAAAGCTTTTGAAAACTGTAGAAGAGTCATATAAGGCTCAATTTTCAAGCCGTCAACTTATGGCTTATGTTTAACTAACCACCAGATCTAGTAAAATGTAACGCCAAAAAAAACCCTTTATATTGTTAAAAATAGAAAATGATCACCAAAATTAAATCCCCATTTTAGCGTGAAATCAGAACCAAAAAAATACAACTTGAGATCCAACTTAAAACAACCGACTCCAAATAATGATTGTTTAATCCAAAAATAGTTAACGACCACAAAAAATAATAATCTGCTAGCAACTTGGAAGTAGCGCTCGCTCAGCTCGCGCGCGGTTGGTCACAGTTCTAACCTGACCTATTTCACAACCAAAAATTTGCTCTTAAAATTTGGTGATCAATTTACTAAATTTGGTTATCATAGTTCAATTTTAGGTAATAGAGGTTATTGTCACAAGTTTATTTTTGGTGGTCATTATATTTATTCCCTTATCTTATTAGGTATGATGTTTAAATAAAATTGTATTCTGATATTAAAGCAGTATTTTGAGTGTTTTTAAAACATCTAAAAATGTTAATGTTAGTTAATGTAACTTCGAACCAAAAATCATTACAATATGAATCCTGAATCCTTGTCCAACCAATAGCAGGGGTCGCTCAGGTTAGCTCCTCCCCCTTGGGGTTGGCACCCTCCGTATGAGCATGTGCAGGTACCTTTATAAACCGGTGTCCAAAAAAAATTATCTCATTATTTCGTTTGTAGCGAACTAGTGTAGTCATAGCCTGGTGGAGTTCGCAGAGTGTCATTTCTATATAAAAAAACTATTTAACTGAACCAAAAAATGGGCAAAGCCAAGAAACTAATGGTACGTTATTCTTAGCAGTGTTAATAAGAAAAGTCATATTAATTTATTTAAAATTATTATTTAATATTATTTATTATTTGTTTAATAATTATTTATGAATTAAGGTTTTTATTAATTATGTTTTGTTGTTTCAGAAACAAGTTTCAGATTCTGCGGCGCCGCAGAGACGTCGCGGTAGACCGGCAGGGAGAAATCGTGTTCCTTTAACTAGGGTTCGTATTTACACAATACTCCTTACATTTTCCAGTTTCGTTTAATTTATTTATGAATACTAATTTGTTTTCTTTTTGTTCACAGGAAGAGCAACGCGTACGTAATGCGCAATACGAAAGAGAGCGTCGCGAAGATCTGGCTGAAGCTACTCAACGATTAGCAGTAGCTGCCGGTTTTGACCCTAACGTGAGTTAATATCACTAATTCAGCTCTTGATTACCTTTTTTGTGTTATATTATGGTAAAAAAACCTTTTTTTTATTTATTCACAGATCCCGCTGGTGGACCTCTTAGTTTTGGTGACTGAGAAAATTAGGAAAGCAAGAGAAGCCGAGCCAATCGTGGTGATACTACGTAATATAAATATGTTTGAAGATCTAAGTAAGTAGAATAGGTTTCTAGTGACTTGACATTTTCACAAAGGTACTTGTTATATTTACACTGTTTAAAACTGTTAAATCGATTCTAATTGTTTTATTTTAGTTGCTGCTGCGGAGGTGTGTTTGATTGAACTTGGTTAAGAAAACCGTTCAAAAGCTTCATCATCGGATCATCAAAAACTTTTGGATGCCGACGATTGTCGTAAGTTTCTGTGACATGTTGCACTTCTCTTGTTAACATTTTCGTTATTATCATAATATATATTTTTTTATTTGAACTTGAGAAAACAAGTCCTTATTAATAAAACTAATATATCCTTCGTTTAATTTTTCTTCTCAAATTTTTAAGAGGTTTGCCTAAACGTGCAATTTTCTTATTACAGAGAAACGTGTTCAGTGGACGCAGACGTCGAAGTCACACAGTGTCAACACCTGCATTGACTGACTACATACACTGAGTATGTAGATCAAAAAAAAAAAAGGTCCTTTTCAGGGCCGCATATGTCTCAATATAAATATGTTTCTTGACTGGTATTGTCTAAAAACGAACTTACCTAAAATATTGTAGATATTATTTCGCGGTGGCCCAGTGGCTAAGAGCTCGCCTCTCGTGCTGGAAGGTCGTGGGTTCAAATCCGGGCAAGTACCAATGTGACTTTTGCAATTTATATGTACTTTCAGGAGGTGGAGGCAGGTGGAGGATACACCAGATTTTGGTCAGCCAGCCCGCGAATATGTATCCTCCGACTGCACAGCATGATTTTTCCATGTTTACGAGTTTTTAGTTCGCTTTTGAAGCAGTCGGGTTTTTTGAATTTTTGAATTAAGTTTTTTTTATAAATAGAAACTTATTATTTTAAGAAATATGTTACCGATTTAATAAGACATTGACAATTAGTTTAGCAATTCATTAATAGCTTGAGAACTAAAAGGGAGTAACAATGAACGGTTTTATCGCAGGTAGTCGGTTATCACGGATCCTGCAACTTCATGCTGTAAAACTATTGTAAAGCTAACGAAAAGAATAAGTACAAATAAAAGTTGTTTAACCTGAAATGGCTTAGAGTAGAGATTACCGACCTACGACGGGTTCATTGTATTTAGCTTAATTGACTTTGGCCGTCAAACCTTCAACTGTCCATTTCCAGACACAATAGAAATTACCATTGTTCTAATCCGATTCGGTCTGGTGGACAGATGACCGGCGCAGTTAACTAACTTCGTAAATTTTTTAAAGGTTTTTAAGCTATTGCATAGCTTCTATCGCGGGCCTTGAGCGCGGGGACCGAATCCAGAAATTCCGTAACGAAAAAACCTGACGCTCCCCACTCCGACGGGCAAGGAGGTGTGGCTTGAAGGCCGTGCATCGTCTAACGTCGTTTCAGTTCGGTAGTCTTCGACACGGCGTTGTGTGCGATTAGACGTATTGTACGACTCTACGAAACTCGCACGAATCGAGACGAGCTGCTCCGAAATCGGACGAATACATAAGCAGCTGTTTTTTATTTAATAATAGAAAAATTTGTTTTCTTATCGATCACCACGCTCAAAAAGTGTAACTTGAATTAATATCAAAGAAAAAGCAATACTGCATGAATAAAAAAAATAAATAAAAAAAAATTATAAGAAATTGTGGGTAGTCAAAACACATACAACTAAATTTTTTGCTCTTCAATTAAAAAAAATATTTAAATAGTAAAAGTTAACAATTTTATGTATTGATGCTACATAATAATAGTTAATCATCACTACCTGCCAGTGAAGTGTTATCGGCTCCAATACACAATATTTAGGTATATTTAAATTTTATTTATTCACCATATTTGAATTTTTGACCACAATGGAAGCTATAAACCGCACAATCATGGATATGAGCAATCTGTTCAGTCTTAGAATGGCTGAATTTGAAAAGGAGTTGCAAAAGTCTCCGTGTACCACACCAGTCACCGCTTCAAGTTTGGTAACGGAGTTTTCATCATTCCGGACATTCATTGTTCAGGCGCTCGGTTCTCTCCAGCAGCAAGCTGCCATGCTAGCGCAGAGCCTGGATAACATGGAGATGCGTGGTAGGCGTAAAATTTTGATGTTGCACGGAGTGACAGAGCAGCAAGAAGAGGACATTGCGCAGGTGGTGGCTCAAGTTGTTACACAACATTTGAGACTTGATTTGGCTGTGTCTGGCATCAAGAGATGTCACAGGATGGGGCGCAGCACATCTAACAAACCCCAGCCTATCCTCTTCAAACTACATGATGTGGTTCTCCGGGATAAAGTCTGGTTTAGTAAAACTAAGCTGAAGGGCTCTGGTATCACAGTGTCAGAGTTCCTCACGAAAACCAGGCACAACGTCTTCATGGCGGCACGAGAAAGATTTGGCGTGACCCAATGCTGGACCTCACAAGGAACTGTGGTCGTTCTTGATGCCAAGGGTTCTCGACATCGAGTGACCTGCACTGCCGACCTCAAAAGCATCATCAAGCAGACAGAACAGGTCTCTGGACAGCCTGAGCCGGGCGTCGCTCAACCAGTCGCAGCCGGGAAGGTACCTACAACAAAAATCAATCGTTCCGTGGCCAGAAAGTGAAGCTATAAGTTGATGGTCCAAGTATTTGTTGTAGGTAGTTTAGTTTGTAGGTAGGTATAATTCAATTATTTTACAACACTTTACAGTATACACTCGGTCTTAACTTCTTATTCAATTTCTTTTTTGTTTGTACCGTTTGTTTTGGTTTGTATTCTATTTAATGTCACAATTTGACAGCAGTGACAGCCTAAGTTTGAATGTCAATTGTCAGTCCCAAATACGGTCCCAGACCCAAACAATTTTTAATTTCGGTCCGTTATACGGTCGTATTTTCTATTTATTTTAATATTTGTTTTGTTAAGAAACTTGTATTTATGTACGCTGTTTTATACCTGGACTACTATGTCATCTTTATTTTTAATGTTTGGTTATTTTTATTTTTATTTTGTATTTTTTTGTTTTTAATTTTGTACTCATGAGATAAGCACAACTGGCAGGTGGACAGAAAATTGTTTACCGCGTTTTTTGTTATTGTTTTAGTAAAATTTGATATTTATTTATATTTTATATTTATGCTCAGCCCTGGTTGTAGCAGTGATTCCGATACTTTTTATTCGTTGGATAGTGTTGATGAAAGTTTTGCATGTGTTCCATCTCTAGCCGACAGTCTTGTGTCACTTTTTTCGATGTCTCCAGGAACTTTAATGTAGTCCACATAAATGCCCAGAGTATTCCGGCCCACTACCCCGATATGCTGGCAAGCTTTGACTGTAAGAATATTCATGCGATTCTTGTTTCTGAATCATGGTTAAAACCTTGTCTTTCCTCTTCTTCCTACTCTCTGCCAGGCATTAAGCTTATCAGGAATGACCGCGCGGTCGGTGGTGGTGGTGGGGTGGCCATATATCTGCGTAATTACATTCCCTTTTCTATTGTTAACATGTCCACGCAGCCGCCCCCGCCGAGCGCCGGTGAACATCTTTTCCTGGAAGTTGAACTGCATCATTCTAAGATTCTCCTTGGGGTCTACTTTTGCCCTTCTCTTCGTATTAATTTCTTCTCTTCTTTCGAACGTATTTTAGAAACTTTAATTCCTTCTTACAGTCATAGCATCATAATGGGCGACTTTAATACTTGTCTCCTTAAAAAAGACTCCCGCTCTTCTTCTCTTCGTCATGTTATTGAATCTGTCAATCTTTCTATTCTCGATCTTGGTGCCACTCACCGTTTTCCTAACTCAGTTCCCTCACTTCTAGATCTTATTGTTGTCTCATCCTTCGATCACGTCGCTAAACATGGTCATTGTTCAGCTGACGCCTTTTCCTATCATGATCTAATTTACACTTCCTATAAAATTCGACCTCCTAAGCATAAGTTTAAAACTGTTCTGCTTCGCAATTTTGATGATATGGACATTGATCGTCTTCAGGAGGATGCCAGTAACATTGACTGGACGCCGTTGGTTACATCCTCGTCCGTCGACGAACAAGTTGAAATCTTGTCTTCTACCCTCATTCAGCTTTACGACACTCATGCACCTATTCGAGCGGTGAGGGTTAAGCATCTGCCAGCGCCATGGCTGACTGATGACATTAAAATTTTACTAAGCAAAAAAGCAGCTGCGAAGTTTAGGTTTAAAATTCGGCCTAACGACGTGAACAGGGAAAAATACGTGTTAATTAGAAATCAATGCAACAAGGTGTGTAGGAACGCACAACGCCAACATATTCATAATTCAGTTCAAAACGGTGATCCAGCTAAGGTCTGGAAATTTCTTAAATCGTTAGGTATCGGAAAAAAGTCTCATGACTCGATTCCTAAAGACTTGGACTTCAACTTACTTAACAGTAATTTTTCTACTTCGCCCATATTTGATATGGCCACCAAAGCTACTACGCTAAGTTATCTTTCAAATCTTCCGATACCTAATTATTCCTCTTTTGTTATAAGTCAATTCACTGCTTGTGATGTTAAAAAGAGTATTCTATCGATTACATCCAATGCTGTTGGTAGTGACTGTGTCAGCCGTAAGATGATCATCCCCATCCTTGATAACATTCTGCCTGTCATCCTTTACATCCTCAACTTCTCTGTTTCTAGTGGTGTCTTTCCACAAGCCTGGAAAGATGCCCAAATTATTCCTTTACCCAAAAAACCACATCCTGCATCTTTCTCTGACTATCGTCCCATTTCTATTCTTCCTTTCCTATCCAAAGTCCTTGAAAAGCTTGTCCACAATCAGCTCAGCACGTTCCTTTCCAAACACAATCTGTTAAATCCTTTCCAATCTGGTTTTCGGCGTGGACACAGCACTACCTCAGCACTTGTGCACATCACGGACGATATCAGGTCAGGAATGGAGGTGGGGAAGTTGACAGTACTTGCTCTGCTTGACTTTAGCAATGCCTTCAATGCTGTTGATTTCGATATTTTGCTTGGCGTCCTTAACTCTTTTAACATATCTCCTCCGGTAGTTGACTGGTTTCATAGTTACCTGTTTGGCTGCCGGCAGCGTATTTGCACTGATGATTTTTTATCTTCATGGTGCCACACCTCTGCCGGTGTGCCACAGGGTGGCGTTTTATCTCATCTTCTATTCGCACTCTTCATTAATGCTATCACTCAACGACTTTCTTCTTTCTACCATCTGTACGCTGATGATCTTCAAATTTATACCCAAGCCCCTCTCGGAGAGTTATCTGATGCCATTGGGACAATTAATATGGATCTGGCTCGAATAGGAGACTGGAGCACTGAGTTCGGGCTGAAGATCAATCCAACGAAGACTCAAGTGACGGTTGTTGGTAGTACCCGGATTGTCTCTAGGATCGATTGGTCGACACTTCCCCAGGTTTCTTTCAATAATACCATTATCCCTTTAAATCATATTGTAAAGAACTTGGGGATTTATATCGACAGCACTCTATCCTGGACCAAACAACTGCAGGAAGTCAGTCGAAAACTGTTTGCGTGTGCCGTCTCAGGGAGCCCGGCTTCGTAATTTTCTTCCCATAACAACTAAAATTGCGATAGCACAATCTCTTCTTCTCCCTATCTTAGACTATGCTGATGCCAGCTATCTTGATCTCAACCAAGACCAATTAGATAAGCTAGAGCGACTTCAAAATCTCTGTATCAGGTTCATATTTGGCTTGCGTAAATATGATCACGTTTCTGAATCTCGTACTAAGCTCAAATGGCTTCCTATTCGCCTTCGCCGGAATGCCCACATACTTTCTATGCTTTATAATGTGCTATTTAATCCTTTTACTCCTTTTTATCTCAAAGAACGATTCCAGTTCCTCTGTGACACCCATTCTAGGTCCTTGAGATCATCGGAAAATCTAAAATTAAGTATTCGTATGCATTCCACTTCCTTCTTTGACAAATCTTTCACGATTCAAGCAGCTCCGTTGTGGAATGCATTACCTATTGAAATAAGACGTGCTCAAACACTGCCAACGTTTAAGAAAATGGTGAAGGAGCATTATCTTTCACTATAATTTTTCATTCTTCTCCTTTCTCTGTTTTATTTGATATATATTAGTATATTTTGTATATTGTATGTTTGTATTTTATGTTATTATGTCTAAGTAGTGTATTATTAATGTTAATTTGTACACTGACAGCCCTAAATTCTTCTCCTGTTGCTCAGTCCATCCAAAGGTTGTCTATAAGAGATTGCCTAGTGCGATAAGACCGCCCATTGTACACTTATTATTGTGAACAAACGTTCACAATAATAAGTGTACAATGGGCGGTCCTGTATGTTTTTTGTGGTGTACAATAAAGTATATCTATATCTATCTATACTAATATTATAAAGCTGAAGAGTTTGTTTGTTTGTTTGTTTGTTTGAACGCGCTAATCTCAGGAACTACTGGTTGGAATTGAAAATTTTTTTTTGTGTTGGATAGTCCATTTATCGAGGAAGGTTATAGGCTATATAATATCACGCTACAACCAATACGAGCAGAGCATAAATGAAAAATATTGCAAAAACGGGGAAAGATATTCCTTTTTGAGAGCTTCCATTGCGTGCGCTGCGTAAACAGTTTAAGTTACACAAATATCATGTATGATGGAAATGTTCCTCTATAAAAGTTCTACAAAAAAATCCAGGACAGCATATGTCTATCTTTTAAGATTGACTCACAATAGCAACTTTTATGTTCTAAATTTTAATTAGATCGCCGTTGCCGGTAGAAACAAAAGTTGGTTACATTCGTATAGTAGTATTTTATTCAACGAGTTGGTAGGTAGGTAGGGTAGGGTAGGGTAGTGTAGGGTAGGGTAGTGTAGGGTAGTGTAGGGTCGGGTAGGGTAGGGTAGGGTAGAGTAGTGTAGGGTAGGGTAGTGTAGGGTAGGGTAGGGTAGGGTAGTGTAGGGTAGGGTAGTGTAGGGTAGGGTAGTGTAGGGTAGTGTAGGGTCGGGTAGGGTAGGGTAGGGTAGGGTAGGGTTGGGTAGGGTAGGGAAGGGTAGTGTAGGGTCGGGTAGGGTAGGGTAGGGTAGGGTAGGGTAGGGTAGGGTCGGGTAGGGTAGGGTAGGGTAGTGTAAGGTAGGGTAGGGTAGGTAGTGTAAGGTAGAGAGTAGGTAGGGTAGATAAATGTTTGGTCTTTTTATGGCAAAACAAAGTTTGCTGGGTCAGCTAGTAATAAATAAAAAAATAAAAATTGCATAAGTTGATACAAAATGCTATGCAATAGCTTTACCGCGGCAGTCCCCGAGTGCCACACGTCTTTTTTTTATTTTCGGGATAAAAAGTAGCCTATCATTCAACATCTTTTCCTGGAAGTTGAACTGCATCATTCTAAGATTCTCCTTGGGGTCTACTTTTGCCCTCCTCTTCGTATTAATTTCTTCTCTTCTTTCGAACGTATTTTAGAAACTTTAATTCCTTCTTACAGTCATAGCATCATAATGGGCGACTTTAATACTTGTCTCCTTAAAAAAGACTCCCGCTCTTCTTCTCTTCGTCATGTTATTGAATCTGTTGTGACTGTTCCTAAATGACCCTAGGCTGATAAAAATTTCGTTTTTCCTAAAATGTCCTAGATTTAGTGTTAATGTCGGCCCTGTCGTTAACAAGGGTGAAGCGCCCCTCCATTCCGCGCTGCACAATGAATTTCATCCTGGCTTGATAAATTCTCTTCCGATTAAATGAATTCCAAATTATGTTTTGTTTTGTTTTGGAATTCACAGTTATAAGGTTATATCTTGGAAGTGGTTTAGAAGGATAAAATATAACTAAAGGGGATATAAACTAAATTGTTACAATTTACTTAAGCTTGTGTGAGAAACTCTTTACACTAATGTATAGAGTATTTAAATCAAAGACCGAATAATGGTCGCGGATAGTGAATATACATTCAAGGATTAATACAAATACAAATAACTAAATTAGCAGAGAGTTTAACTCAGGAAGTAACTGGAGTTGATAATATCAACTTGCCTACAGACAGCCCCAAAAGCGCCCAGCCCGCCATCATTTCATAGTGTAATCGCTGGTAAGAAGAAATGATGAAAACAAACTTCCAGCACACATTTCTGTCTGATAGCCTTAAGGGCTAAATAAGTAAAACAATAGTGAAGTATGAAGTTAATTTGACAAAGGGATTGCAAAGTGCATTATTTACCTAACGAAAGGAAGTTGGTAGGATCGCTACGCTTGCATTCATTAATACGTTTATTTGCATTACGTTAATGAGTCAATTGGCAATAGTCTAGATTCCCACCCAAGTGACGTGAGATTGCCTTTCAAAAGCACACACGTCGTATACGTGTACTGCAGGGCCTCGAATGCGCGTCCTAGGAAGGATTTGCGGCGGTCCATACAGTACAAGTTTCCCTAAACTTAAACATGTCTTACACAATCCTAAGACAAGGACGGTTTTGTGCCTAAGTGTCCTGCCATTGAGCGAGACATGCTTCCAGAATTACTGGACGCGCACTATAATAAATAGTTCACCCTCGACCTAACACCCTTTACTAAAACAATACAAAATTAGCAAGCGTACCGTAGACTCAGTCTGAAACAGGTTCACTACAATTGCCTTGTTATACGTTGAAATGGAATAATTCGTCATTTCACACTTTTTTAAACTTCCCATTTTCGAGGATGCTCCAGTGTAAATAACAGCCGTGCGACGTCAACAGCGGGGTCTTCCACTGGGCTTCCATCGTGTCTCGGCAAATATTATTTTTTATTCAGATATTGGCCCGAAAGCCTGGTGCGATTTAACGAGACACGACACTAACATTCATTAAATTGATCATATCCCAATTTGTGATGTTCAGCGATGACTACCCCCTTTAGTTTATAAGTGTACATACAACATGGCAATGCAATGAGACCGTAGTCAGACCTTCTATAGGAAGCAGTATTTATCAACTAACATTTGGTTGTCCTACGTGCTCAATCGAGAGCGGCCATATTTAGCCTATTTTATACAGAAATGAGTTTTAGCGGGTCCGCCTTCCATGTATGTAATGTCAGTTAGAAGTCAATAATAGTCCATAATCAAATAAGTCATTGTGTAGTGTATAAATTATGAATTAGGGCATGTAACGTGTGACGAAAGGCTTCGCCGTTTCCCTAAACCAAATATTAGCCACAAATATCTGCCAAAGGGTGGATTCAGGAAGTAAATACAAGGGTTCGCCACACTAGAATAAATAGTACATTAGTTAATGATCCCTACCTATGTAATACAAAGATTAAACTTACCCCATTCATACTGGCACTCACTCACACCATATTAACGCGAATAGACTAAATTATAACTAACTTAATAATTAAACTCGTCAACCCGATACGTTACAACGACGCGACTTTTCCTATTCTGTTCCGAGCCTAATCTTCGACCTCCAAAATCAATCCGTCCGCTATGCCTGCCTAAAGCTCAGTGTCCCCTCTCCAACCTTTTTCTTGTTCGCCTACAACCAATCTCCTTTTCAATTCAGTTTTTTTGTGCATCGCTTAATTGTTTTGGGTCTGGTTCGTGTTAGAAATCAGATATTCCAAGACTCTTTTGTCTTGACAGCCCTTACTTCAAAAAGTCAATTTATGAGCATCTTTAGAAAGTTGGGTTCTTGTTCCATAGTTTATGACATAGCCTGTCAAACCCAAAAGTCCGTGTCTCAATGTGTTCAACACATCTGGCCGGCCATGCGTAGTTTTAAAATATTAAAATATAGAGATAAATGACATGTAGTCACACTGTCAATCTTTCTATTCTCGATCTTGGTGCCACTCACCGTTTTCCTAACTCAGTTCCCTCACTTCTAGATCTTATTGTTGTCTCATCCTTCGATCACGTCGCTAAACATGGTCATTGTTCAGCTGACGCCTTTTCCTATCATGATCTAATTTACACTTCCTATAAAATTCGACCTCCTAAGCATAAGTTTAAAACTGTTCTGCTTCGCAATTTTGATGATATGGACATTGATCGTCTTCAGGAGGATGCCAGTAACATTGACTGGACGCCGTTGGTTACATCCTCGTCCGTCGACGAACAAGTTGAAATCTTGTCTTCTACCCTCATTCAGCTTTACGACACTCATGCACCTATTCGAGCGGTGAGGGTTAAGCATCTGCCAGCGCCATGGCTGACTGATGACATTAAAATTTTACTAAGCAAAAAAGCAGCTGCGAAGTTTAGGTTTAAAATTCGGCCTAACGACGTGAACAGGGAAAAATACGTGTTAATTAGAAATCAATGCAACAAGGTGTGTAGGAACGCACAACGCCAACATATTCATAATTCAGTTCAAAACGGTGATCCAGCTAAGGTCTGGAAATTTCTTAAATCGTTAGGTATCGGAAAAAAGTCTCATGACTCGATTCCTAAAGACTTGGACTTCAACTTACTTAACAGTAATTTTTCTACTTCGCCCATATTTGATATGGCCACCAAAGCTACTACGCTAAGTTATCTTTCAAATCTTCCGATACCTAATTATTCCTCTTTTGTTATAAGTCAATTCACTGCTTGTGATGTTAAAAAGAGTATTCTATCGATTACATCCAATGCTGTTGGTAGTGACTGTGTCAGCCGTAAGATGATCATCCCCATCCTTGATAACATTCTGCCTGTCATCCTTTACATCCTCAACTTCTCTGTTTCTAGTGGTGTCTTTCCACAAGCCTGGAAAGATGCCCAAATTATTCCTTTACCCAAAAAACCACATCCTGCATCTTTCTCTGACTATCGTCCCATTTCTATTCTTCCTTTCCTATCCAAAGTCCTTGAAAAGCTTGTCCACAATCAGCTCAGCACGTTCCTTTCCAATCACAATCTGTTAAATCCTTTCCAATCTGGTTTTCGGCGTGGACACAGCACTACCTCAGCACTTGTGCACATCACGGACGATATCAGGTCAGGAATGGAGGTGGGGAAGTTGACAGTACTTGCTCTGCTTGACTTTAGCAATGCCTTCAATGCTGTTGATTTCGATATTTTGCTTGGCGTCCTTAACTCTTTTAACATATCTCCTCCGGTAGTTGACTGGTTTCATAGTTACCTGTTTGGCTGCCGGCAGCGTATTTGCACTGATGATTTTTTATCTTCATGGTGCCACACCTCTGCCGGTGTGCCGCAGGGTGGCGTTTTATCTCATCTTCTATTCGCACTCTTCATTAATGCTATCACTCAACGACTTTCTTCTTTCTACCATCTGTACGCTGATGATCTTCAAATTTATACCCAAGCCCCTCTCGGAGAGTTATCTGATGCCATTGGGACAATTAATATGGATCTGGCTCGAATAGGAGACTGGAGCACTGAGTTCGGGCTGAAGATCAATCCAACGAAGACTCAAGTGACGGTTGTTGGTAGTACCCGGATTGTCTCTAGGATCGATTGGTCGACACTTCCCCAGGTTTCTTTCAATAATACCATTATCCCTTTAAATCATATTGTAAAGAACTTGGGGATTTATATCGACAGCACTCTATCCTGGACCAAACAACTGCAGGAAGTCAGTCGAAAACTGTTTGCGTGTGCCGTCTCAGGGAGCCCGGCTTCGTAATTTTCTTCCCATAACAACTAAAATTGCGATAGCACAATCTCTTCTTCTCCCTATCTTAGACTATGCTGATGCTATCTTGATCTCAACCAAGACCAATTAGATAAGCTAGAGCGACTTCAAAATCTCTGTATCAGGTTCATATTTGGCTTGCGTAAATATGATCACGTTTCTGAATCTCGTACTAAGCTCAAATGGCTTCCTATTCGCCTTCGCCGGAATGCCCACATACTTTCTATGCTTTATAATGTGCTATTTAATCCTTTTACTCCTTTTTATCTCAAAGAACGATTCCAGTTCCTCTGTGACACCCATTCTAGGTCCTTGAGATCATCGGAAAATCTAAAATTAAGTATTCGTATGCATTCCACTTCCTTCTTTGACAAATCTTTCACGATTCAAGCAGCTCCGTTGTGGAATGCATTACCTATTGAAATAAGACGTGCTCAAACACTGCCAACGTTTAAGAAAATGGTGAAGGAGCATTATCTTTCACTATAATTTTTCATTCTTCTCCTTTCTCTGTTTTATTTGATATATATTAGTATATTTTGTATATTGTATGTTTGTATTTTATGTTATTATGTCTAAGTAGTGTATTATTAATGTTAATTTGTACACTGACAGCCCTAAATTCTTCTCCTGTTGCTCAGTCCATCCAAAGGTTGTCTATAAGAGATTGCCTAGTGCGATAAGACCGCCCATTGTACACTTATTATTGTGAACAAACGTTCACAATAATAAGTGTACAATGGGCGGTCCTGTATGTTTTTTGTGGTGTACAATAAAGTATATCTATATCTATACTTTACTTATATTACTTAATATTATAAAGCTGAAGAGTTTGTTTGTTTGTTTGTTTGTTTGTTTGTTTGAACGCGCTAATCTCAGGAACTACTGGTTGGAATTGAAAAATTTTTTTTGTGTTGGATAGTCCATTTATCGAGGAAGGTTATAGGCTATATAATATCACGCTACAACCAATAGGAGCAGAGCATAAATGAAAAATATTGCAAAAACGGGGAAAGATATTCCTTTTTGAGAGCTTCCATTGCGTGCGCTGCGTAAACAGTTTAAGTTACACAAATATCATGTATGATGGAAATGTTCCTCTATAAAAGTTCTACAAAAAAATCCAGGACAGCATATGTCTATCTTTTAAGATTGACTCACAATAGCAACTTTTATGTTCTAAATTTTAATTAGATCGCCGTTGCCGGTAGAAACAAAAGTTGGTTACATTCGTATAGTAGTATTTTATTCAACGAGTTGGTAGGTAGGTAGGGTAGGGTAGGGTAGTGTAGGGTAGGGTAGTGTAGGGTAGTG
Source organism: Orthosia gothica (assembly GCA_949775005.1). NCBI lineage: Eukaryota > Metazoa > Arthropoda > Insecta > Lepidoptera > Noctuidae > Orthosia > Orthosia gothica. Next base: position 24,428,309 of record OX459053.1, on the reverse strand, counting down.
TAGGGTCGGGTAGGGTAGGGTAGGGTAGAGTAGTGTAGGGTAGGGTAGTGTAGGGTAGGGTAGGGTAGGGTAGTGTAGGGTAGGGTAGTGTAGGGTAGGGTAGTGTAGGGTAGTGTAGGGTCGGGTAGGGTAGGGTAGGGTAGGGTAGGGTTGGGTAGGGTAGGGAAGGGTAGTGTAGGGTCGGGTAGGGTAGGGTAGGGTAGGGTAGGGTAGGGTAGGGTAGGGTAGGGTCGGGTAGTGTAAGGTAGGGTAGGGTAGGTAGTGTAAGGTAGAGAGTAGGTAGGGTAGATAAATGTTTGGTCTTTTTATGGCAAAACAAAGTTTGCTGGGTCAGCTAGTAATAAATAAAAAAATAAAAATTGCATAAGTTGATACAAAATGCTATGCAATAGCTTTACCGCGGCAGTCCCCGAGTGCCACACGTCTTTTTTTTATTTTCGGGATAAAAAGTAGCCTATCATTTAGCTAGGATAATTGGTCTACCCGTGTGCCAAGTTTCATTTCAATATGTTTGTAAATACGTGAAAAGGTGACAGATAGCGTTACTTTCGCATGTATAAATATTATAGTAAGGATTTAACTGAAACTACTCGTAGGTTAAGTGACGAATCAGATTATCTAGTATGTCTTAAATGTACTGAAATTGATTCATTATACTGATAGTAACACCAGAGAAGAAGCATAACAATAATATTTAACTATATATGACCAGAGTATACTAAAAATCTTGTCTCTGGCAAAATCCTAGACGTGGAAGTGGTAATAGATGCATATCTTATGTTTCTCGGCCAGCCAGGCAGCTACTGAAGTTAACAAAACAAAATATCTTAGAAAATAACCTTACGTTATGGTCCAAACGTGCCGAATCACAATGTGTTTCCCGGGACGTTACATAAAACTCTTTTCTAAGTAAAAAGTCATAATTAGAGGTTGGGTTCTCCGCTTTTTCATCCTACAATATTTTAGCAATTTAAAAGATATTCCAAACTGTAAAAGAAAGATATATACTGTGCCCATAAGCTTTCTTATTTAAATTTATTAATAGTTGACAAATGTGTACACTAGGCCTCTGCTAGCAGCGCACTTTTGGCCATCTTTTGAGGGTTCTAGTCCTTCTAAAGATAATGTCTCATCAACATCGAAAACATAGGGGCATAGTATATCTTTCTTTTTCAGTTTATGGAATATCTTTTAAATAGGCCCAATATTGGAGTAGGAAATAGGCGAGAGCCAAACCTCGAATTAAGACTTAACCTAATGTTTAAATAATAATTTCTAACAACAATCGATTTATATTTCAACTACTAACAGCGGCAGGGGAAAAACGCCAAAATAAGTTAACAGAGTATATATTATTCCGGATAGTTAATTAATTCCTTTGCAAAAATAGGTATATGTGTTATTTTTTAATTGCCTATTCAAATCCATGAATAATCAGGGTCTGACGATATGAACAGATAAACGCCCAGTTTCTTCATAATACTCGTATGTTCAATCATTGGCGCTCAAATCGTTTTGTTTTTATTAAGGTTCGTATGTACTAATTTGTAAGTTATTTATATTCATACCCACTACTAAATATTAAAATGATTTAAGAATAATTTAATAACTGTGACTCATTCAGCTAGTACCTAATAATATCAACCTAATTCAGAATTTAAAGACTTATCCAGTATGTAATTATATAGGTACATAATATCCTAGGAAAGTTCGTATTTAGACAACTCTGTTCCAGAAACATTTCGAATCATATGTGGCCCTGAAAAGGGCCTTTTTTTTTGGAGGTGCGCTTCCACATACGCAGTGTATGTAGAGCTGGTTGCACGCAGACGGAGAACGGCAGTGTTTAACCGCCAAAATCGTACCGAGTGCAACCAATGGTTGTCTCCCTAAAATAAAATCTTCCAAAGATGTTCGATTTTCTCTCTGCGTTACTTTGCGACCTCTTCTTCTTCACTGCTCACTTCAAGATCAGCTTTTATTTCATCCCACCTCCTGGCACGTTCTCGTTGTTTTGACAAAAGTTTAGACTCTGAACGAAATCGAGAATATTTTAAAACGGCAACTAGTCTTAAATCACCCTTGCTTTCGGCTGCTCGGGATGTTTTTCGAAGATGTCGTATCCAATTAGACAGGGCTTCGATTTCTCGTTCACAAAAATCATCGACAGACCTTGCATCTGCTTTGTAGTCCATTTTGTAGGATTGGCCAGAAAGGTCACACAATTTGAAAATAAACACTAATTCTTGAAATCTCTAGGACACTTAGACACGTCTGCGCTTCACCAGGAAGATTTAAGAATGAAGGCACAGTCGTAGAGCTTTCGTTGCGTCCCCACATCAAGGGGCGTGGGGGGCGGGGAGGGACAGGGTGTCATGGCCGCATTGCAGAGCCACACGATCTAAGGTGGGGGCTGCACCGTGAAATGAGCCGCCTGGTGCCTCCCCTCTGGTACCACTCCCATTACAAGGTAACGCACCGTTCCTGTGAAAAACACATTATTATAAAAGGTTGAGACAAGTTGTCTCTGCGTCGTCTCCGGCACTAAGTGCAACCCCTTCGCCCTTACGTAACAAAGGATAGGAACCCATGCTTTATTACAGCGGGCGTGGGTTGCTCTCCCTTCGCGCATCCAACTTTTATAAACACTCTAGGGGTACCAGCCAAAAGACTACGTGAAGTCGGGGTACCCTGGTTCGGTTTTGGAACAGAGTCGACCTATTTTAACTATGACCTGGGGGTACACTAACTTACTTTCTGAGCAGACTTTCTAGGTTGTAATAAAAATTAATAAAACAACGAAAGACCACAAAAACCACACACACGTCACCCATGACGCAAATGCCATAATTTTATTTTTACATTCTTTTTCAACTATTTTTTTTTAAAAAGAGTAAGTATGGAGTTTCTTGTGCGTTCTTCTCCATAACAATCTACTTTCCGCACGGTAGAATCATTTTTTTATTTTTTATTATTTGTAAATTCTAATTTTAATTTATGTGACGTTCAAAAGTGCCGTTTACTGGCCTAATTGAATAAATATATTTGACTTTGCATTTTGCTTAAAATATTGCGCCACAGACAATATACCGGTACTGTTTTGCTTATCAATCGCCCATTTTGACGTTCGTTTTCACTGTTTATCAGATTGCGGTTGGAAACATTTTTTGTAATTTTCTCGAAAATTATGCAATACCTTGTAATAAGGGTGGTAGTGTTTTAATCAGGGACCCATCTCCTACCTGCTGTAACCATTTTTAACCTTCTCCTCCTGCCAAACGATAGTGAACCCAAGCCAATTAATTTCTTTGGAAAAATATGTTTATGTATTTTTTCTTTTTAATTCATGAAATGGTAAATGTTCGCTGCTTACATCCATCCATGAGTAATCAGCGTCTGACAGCACAGACTAAACGCACATTTTCTTCATAATACTCATAAGTCAATCAATGGCGATCATATCGTAAAGTAGTTACATTATACGTTAGCGGCGCTCATATCGTTTTGTTTTTGAGAAGTGTCATAGCGGCGGACAGTTATTCTGATAAAAAAGCTAATAAGTAATAATGCGCCAATTGCTTGTTTGTTTAATCGTAGTAGATATAAATGTAGGTATGTACTAGTTTGTTAGTCATTCATATTCATATCCACTGCTATGTTGTAACAATTGAGTTTTGTATGACATATATAAACGACATCTTGTGCCAAACACGAGAACCAGCTTGGTTGAGTCACCAAAAAGTCAAAAATATTCAAGTTATAAAATACCCGGAAAAGCGTTACTGACTGCAACATAGACGATTTTGAGAACAAAAGAACGCTCGGAAAGGAACGGCCGGCGATAACACGTTCTTACCTACGTACCGTCGTTAATAAGCTTAAAGACTTTTGGCAAAATACTATATAAAAGCGTTTAGGTACTTAACAAAAGGAATGCAATTTGTCCGTTAGGAAATGGTACACGAATAAATGATAAATTATAGCGGGTAGGTAATTACAGCAGGTAAATTACCTTCGTAACTAAGCGGTAAGAAAAAATAGTTTTGAAACTAAGCGAAAAGAATGACCAATTTTGATAACTAAGCGGAAGCACAAATAGCGGGATATAAAAATGTGATATTTGGCTCAAAGGCCAAATTTCACAATGTAAGGTGCGGCTAGAAGGCCAAAAAATGTGATCGCGGGTAGGTACTAGCTAGCTAGTGGTAGTATCTCCATAGGTTATATTTAATTAAGAAAGGGGGAAAGAACACAAGATTGAGAAAGGCTGCTGGTTTCGCAACTAAGGAAAGAAAATTGACCAACCTTAGCACCACGGTGGGCAGTCCAGCTCAGGGCCTCGCTCCACGCGTCAACGCTGCTGCAACCTTGATGCGCTCTTCTCGGTCTTTTTGATGATGAGGATGATATAAGGGTTGTGTACGGCACGAAACAACCTCAAAGGGCGGTTTTAATCCAAAATTGTGGATAAACCAATCAGAGCGGCACGGACACAACTACCTGGCGGCGTGTCGGTTGTATATCTACCTCAGTACAAAACCAAGCAGCGAAAATCAAAAATATAAAGTTAAAAGCGGGTAGAATAAAACTATACCTGAAATAAAAAGCGCCAATGGAATGGCGCGAACATAATCTTTACAATATAGATTCCCGGTACAAGATTTCAGTTCCCGTGATTAACAACTAGCTGCGATAAAACCGTCCATTGTTACGTCCTACTAACACTTTAGCTCCTAATTATAGTAAATTTACCCGCCACCCGCAGGAAACGAACTTGCATCTTACTCCATCGCAGTTGTGCTAGAGCATGCTGAACTGGCCAAAATAACATACTGGCCAGACTTCAATAAAAACCTTTAAAATCTATCGTGATGCATATTACAAAAACCTGCTGCATATTTCTCACATTCCGCGTCCCGAGTGATCTAAACGAACTCCAACACAAATCTAGATTACACAGAAATCATCTAATTACAAGTTTTTATTTAACTTGCCTTCGTAGTTAGATAGTTAACATGTATGGTAACGTCAAATCTCTCAACTTAATTTTAAAACAGTAATATACTGTTACAAGATAGGGCAGCGCCATCTAGTGACGAGTAGAAGAACTAAGTAGTAACTGGTGGCGCCATCTAGTATCGAATAGCGGAACTAATGTTCTCGAAAGTTCGTGTCGAGTAGAACTTTCCAGAATGTTCGAACCGAACATTCTGGAAGTTTCTAGTCGCTTCGGGATCGATGAGTTCAAAAGTCGATTGTTCTGGAAGATTCTCGAAGTACCTGGAACAGTATGGAACGTTCTAGAAACATCTTCCGGGCTATATAAAGAGCGGTCGGGTTCGTCGTGAGTTAGTTTCGATTGAGAAGCGATACAGAGCGATCAAAGCGGAAAATAGTGCGAAGTCATAGAATTGTTTAAGAAGTGTTTTTGTAATAAACAGTGATTAATTGAAGTCTGCTGTTTAAATAATTTATCCCTGAACCCCAGCTCGTAACAATACTCTCAACCGATTGAGCTGATATTGCATATTATTTTGTATATTTTGAATATTATATTTTTCTGTTCTTGGTTCAATTTTGAACAATACTTTACGTGAGGAATTTACCATACAAAATATCTACTGAAGAATTGTACGATATTGTTGTAAAGTATGATGCAATCCGACGGATACGTGCATAAGTAGTCCAACAATATTATATCTATCTTCTATCTATATAATATAATTATATAAAAGCGAAAGGTGACTGACTGACTGATCAATCAACGCACAGCCAAAACTGCTAAGCCTAGAAGCATGAAATTTGGCAGAAAGGTTCTTCAAGTGACGTAAGTGTGCACTAAGAAAGGATTTTTGGAAATTCTACCCCGAAGGGGGTAAAAAGGGGGTTGAAAGTTTGTATGAAAAATCTAATTCCGTCGACCAAAATTCTTGAAACTTAGCACAAATAGTATTCTAAGTAAATGATAAAGATTGACATTATTCGCTTTTCGAAACTACCCCCAAATGATGATTTAGAGGTTGTTGAAGTTTGTATGGAAAAATCAGATTTCTTTGGTCAATAAACTTGAAACGTGCCACAAATACTTATCTAAATGAATAATAAAGGTTGCTACTATTATTTTTTGAAACAACCCCCAAAAGACGATTTGTTGTTTTTTTTATGAATCTTATTACTTCAGTTAGTAAACTTGAAACTTTACATAAATACCAATCTAAATAAACAATAAAGGCTTTCATTGTTGGTTTTGCGAAACTACCCCCAAAAGATGATTTAGGGGATGTATTTTTTTTTGAATAATCTGATTTCTTGGGTGAATAAACATGAAACTTGACATAAATACCATCCTAAACAAACATCGTCATTATTAATTTTTTGCAACTACCCCCAAAAGATGATTTAGGAGGTATTACAGTGTTTTTGAATAATCTGATTTCTTGGGTGAATAAACATGAAACTTGACATAAATACCATCCTGAATAAACATCGTCATTATTAATTTTTTGCAACTACCCCCAAAATACGATTTATTTATTGCATTGTTTTGGAGAAATCTGATTTCTTGGGTCAATAAACTTGAAACTTGCCACAAATACTAACCTAAATGAATAATAAAGGTTGCTATTATTATTATTTTAAACTACCCTCACAAGTCGATTAAGGGGGTGTTGAAGTTTGTATCGAAGAATTTTATTTCATGGGTTACTAAACTTGAAAAATTGCACAAATACTAACTTAAATAAATAATAAAGGTGGTTATTATTAGTTTTTCGAAACTACCCCCAAAAACAGATTTCGGGGGTGTTAAAGTTTTTTGATTAATCTTATAACTCGGGTTAATAAACTTGAAACTAAAGCACTAAAAGTTTTTATTATTAGTTTTCAAAACTACCCCCAATAGGCGATTTGTTTTTTTTTTATGAGTCTTACTTCTTGAGTTAATTAACTTTAAACTTGACATATATACCAACCTAAGTAAACCATACAGGTTGAAATTCTTAGTTTTTTTAAACTAACCCAAAAATACGGTTTTTAGGGGTGTTAAGGTTTTTTGAAGAATCTTATTTCTTGAGTTCATAAACTAGAAACTTGACATTAATACCAACCTAAGTAAACAATAAAAAGTTGTCATTATATTTTTCGAAACTACCCCTCAAAATAAGATTAAGTGGGTGTTAAAGATTGTTAAGAATCATACTGGATAAGGTTTCGTTTTTGATGTAGGGATCTAGGGGAGCACGAAGAAGGAATTTGCGGCAAATCGACCTTTCACCATCATCATCATTTCAGCCAAAAAACGTCCACTGCTAGACATAGGCCTTCCCCAAGCGCCGCCACACTGATCGGTCCTGTGCGTTTCGCATCCACCGCACTCCCGCAGCCTTGACCAGGTCGGACTTCCTAATTTGCGTTTTGCGGTTCGCAGTCGCCACTGAACTGTCAACCTTTAAGGGGGTGAAAAGGAGGCAATTCGTTTGTATGAACAATCTCATTCCGTGGAGATAAAGTCAATAATCAAAATTTACTTATTACGTTTTTTAAAACTGCCCTTCTCCTGATAGGGTTAAGTGATTTTAGTTTTTTTGAGACATCTTACTGAGCCATTATACATATTCGCGGGCTGGCTGACCAAAATCTGGTGTATCCTCCGCCTGCACAGCATGATTTTTTCCTTGTTTATGACTTTTAGGTTCGCTTTTGAAGCAGTCGGGTTTTTTGATTTTTTGAATTAAGTTTTTTTATTTATAACTTTTTAGTTAGTTTTTTTCGAATAAGATACATTTAAACATATAAGTGTTATATATTTTTGAAATCACCTCTTCAAACCCTTTATTTTGATACCCCACACAATGGGTTTGGAAGAAAAAAAAAATTTGGACCCCCACAATATGGCGCCCAAAATCCGCCATTTTTCTATTATCCAATTTTAACGTAGCCTATGACACTCGCAGGGTTAAGACAAATCGGTTGACGTATGAATCATCAAAATCGGCCAACGCGTTTGGTCTCTGGAACGCCACATAGGAACAAACATACATACATACATACATATATACATGCATACATACATACATAGACTGATAAACACATTACCCTCCTTCGGCAGTCGGGTAAAAAACATAAGAAGGTGTAGGTACAATAGCTGAAATTAACCAATTCGCCAAAAGTGTGGGACTGGTGGGGTCATAGGCTGTGTTAGAGCTAACAAAGAAGAGTAAAATCTCTTATTCTTTACTAGCTGTGCCCGCGGCTTTGCTCCCATCAACTGCCTACCCTACCCTACTTACCCTCCTACCTACCTACCTACCTATACCTATCCTACCATTTTTATTCTAGCGGCATTCTTTCGCGGTGAATCTTAAAACCGCCATTCAGAAAATGACGTCAAATGTACAACGCCAATATTGAGTTCAACTGTCCAAGTATCTGAATTGCGTGTGTTTTTAATATTTTACTTCTTGAACACTTTATATTTATGGTACTTTTGATAGAGTGAACCGATTGCGATGAAACCTAAACTAAATAATACTTCAACTCACGCACAGTATAAAAGTAAAAAAAAAAAAAAAAAATTCAATTAGGCTAATAAGCGGCACTTTTAAACATAACTAATTAAAAAAAAATTACAAGTAAAAATAATTAATTCTACCGTCCATTCGGCAAAGTAGCATGTTATGGAGAAGAACAGACAACAAACTCAACAGCCACTCTTTAAAAAAAAATACATACATACTCTACTCTATATTTAGAATTAAACCTACTGATAGTTGCGTGCCTTACTTTAAAAAATATAAAATACTCACTTTGCCATGTCTGTACATTTTAGGAGTGGCTGTTTTTGTTAAAACAAATCCACACAGATTTAAACGATTAGATGAAGTAGTCCCACGTAATAGGCGCGACAACAGCAGGATATGTTCTCATACTGCGAGAACAACCCTCATGCGCAAAAGTGTGTTCTGTATGGCTCCTATCATATATAATACATTACCTAAAAGTTGGAGAGAAATGCCTTTGGCACTTTTCAAAAATAAGCTGAGAAATTTTTTAGTTAGTAAAGTGTATTACAATGTTGTAGATTTTTTAAATGAAAAGGACTTTTTTATACCAGCTTCTAATATACATAAGAATAACAATTGAATGTGAATTTTAAATAATTAACTTTTGAATGATTCTATTTGACTGCATAGTAATGAATATTCTGACATTATTTAATTTATTTTGACTATAATTTATTATACTATATTATCTTTATACCAATTATTATTTATTTGTTTTGTATTTTGTAATGAAATTTAGAATGACTGCATGTAAAATGCAATTAAATGTAAACTAATATACCTACAAATTTTGTACGCCATTATTGGCAAAACATGGACGCTCACAAGATTTATTAACTCAATACCATGCATGTCTGATTAGTCATGTAAACGCATGTTTGACAAATAAAGTTTTTCTTTCTTTCTTTCTTATATTCACATACTTGAGGACCCAGAATAGCAATAAATACTACGTAAAGATATAAAGTTTTAAAAACATTAACAGGTAAATTCATTCATTTGATAAATAGGAACATGGTTCTCGCATACTTACAAATATTGCAAAAATTGGTATAATACCTAATTCAACAACAACGTAACAGTATGTGAGTCAATTTCTAAAATAAAAAGAAATACAATAACTATGAATAGGTATATAAATGAAATAAATATATTTATACCATTCCCCCTCTAAAAAGCTTATTTTATTCACTGAAAACAGTGAATAAAAAGCACTTTTAATCACTGTTTTGGTGTTTGAATTTGGAACACACCAATGTATTAGACCTCCATCTCAATGCTATATAACCTCCTTGCGCCTCCTTGCGCAAAAAATACTCTATACAAACTTCTTGTGCAGAGAATTCTCGACTTTCAAACTCCATTTTTGATTTTAATTTTAAGTTTGTTTATATTTAGGATTTAAATAATGATTTTGATTTTAGTCTAAGATATTTATTGAATACTTATTTGGATTGTAATTCTAATATTAATTACAATGGTGTTTAATTAATTATAATTATGTAACGTAAAGGAGGTGGTCACCGGCCCCTGAAACACAGGAGCTGTTACCTAGCTCAGGGTTCAGGGTTTCCCATTTTTTTGTAACTCTTGAAGGAAATAAACCATTTATTTTGTATTTATTAATATTCCTTGTGCTTAAATCTTTCTTTTTTTCGTAGTCATGGTATAAAATTTAGTATGCAACTCTTGAATAAAACGGATTTATATCGAGGGCCATGAATCACTCGCGTCGCTCATGATTCTAACACTTGAATCACACGCTATGCTCGTGATTCAATCATCATGAATCACTCCCTGCGGTCGTGATTCAGTCGTTAGACTCCTTCACTTGCTCGTGATTCATCTATGGCCCTCGTTTTAAATCCGTCCTTTATTCACTAGTTGCATAATATACTATTTTCTACTCTAAAGATTGCCCTACGAAGCAGTACCACCATGTTTCCAAGCATCCTTATCTTGAATATAATCATCTAATTTGTAATATGCTTATTTACAAAGTGTGCTTTTAATAAAAGTTAAAAATTTTCTTTCATTTAGTTTTAATATATCACAAGGTATTTTGTTATAGAATTTAATACAGCAACCCATGAAAGATGTGTGTACTTTTGCTAATGTGTAAGATGGTTAATCCAACTTATCTTTATTTCTAGTATTGCAATTGTGTCGATCACTAAGTTTACTAAAGAGATGTAAATTCTTCCTAACGTACATAATATTTTCATTAATAAATTGGCAAGAAACTGTCACAATATTAATCTTTTTAAATAGTTACCGAATAGATTCTCGGTGACTTTGCTTATGTAATGGCTCTGACAGCTCTCTTTTGCAATATATTTATGGATACAATGTCAGCAGTCTTATTTTTCTAACTGAACAAGCGGCTGAGCTAAGACGAGGTCGTGAGGTCCCCATTGTAGATTTTCGTCTAAAGTAATTCCTAGAAAATCTTTTTGATTTGTCAAGTCTAATTTTCTCCATTCAAAATGATGTCGCATTCACTACTTCTAACGTTCGGTAATGTGAATCTAATACACACATGTTTTTTCCTCATTTAGTACCAAATTGTTACAAAACTGTGAACCAATTTGGACAGGACGCACAGAGTTATTCATATCATCAAGATTTTGTCTATTTTAAATATCAAAGAACACATCTTTCATCAGCAAATACCACCATCTTCGGTTGATATTGTAGTAATTGGAACAAATCATTAATGTAAACTAAAAACGGTTAGGTAGGTAGATAAGAACATAATACATACATACATACATAAACTCACGCTTTTTTCCCAGGGGGGTAGGCAGAAACTACAGAACGCCACCAGCTACGATCCTTACATACTTCTTTTGCTTCACACACATTCATACCTCTAGTCATACACACACGCCGGTACACAATAAGAACATAATATCTTACGTAAGTTCATTTTTAGACAATTCTGATAAAGAAACATATTTCAGCGAATTATATGCGGCCCTGAAAAGGGCCTTTTTTGGAGGTTTGCATACGCAGTGTCTGTAGAGCTTGTTGCGTGCAGTCGGGAAACAACAGTATTCAACCACCAAAACCGTACAAGGCACGAACCTGGCGCTTCAGTGCGTAGACGACGTCCATGGCGGTGATGCTCTTCTTCTTGGCGCACTCAGTATAGAAGAATAAGACAACGTCAACCCAAATAAAAATAATTTAATTTTTAGTTGGCTTGACATTGTCAAATTCATTAAAAAAACTATCCAAGCCGCCGAGAGAATTAGTCTTCCATACATTGTTGATTTTCTCCCGCTCTTGCTTGGCGTCATCTTCTTCTTCCTTAGCTTGTCTTTGCTCCAACATCGTGGCATATTCTTTTTGTTTTGTAACGACTTCGATCTCCGCACGTGATAGAGAGTATTTCAAAATAGCGACTTTCCTCACACCACACTTTCTACCAACGTTTCGGGATTTTCTTTTAAGTTTACGAATCCAATTGTTTACAGATTCGATTTCACTATCATAAAAGGTGTCTTCGACAGATTTGTCACTTGCACTGTAGCCCATTTTCTTAAGGATGGGCCAGAAAGTACTGTAAGTTATCTCGGGGGCACACAGACACGTTTGCACTTTACCAGGACGATTTAAGAATGAGGGCATGCCGCATCGCGCACTCGACGAGCTTTCGCTGCGTCCCCGCATGGAGGTCCCCGGTGGGAGGGGAGCGCGGTGGGAGGGGAGCGCGGTGGGCGGGGCTTGTGGGCATATGACGGAATGGCCGCATTATATACTTACCCGAGCTGAGATAGGGAAGGGACTGCAGGACGCCACAAAATGGCGTCATTTTAATACCGAAATCATGAACGAATCTTGGCAACCAAAACCGAGACTACTCGATGATTTGGTAGATTTGGAAAATTTATAGGTAGTAGGTGTTATTGTGAAAATAACAATTCCAAACAACAATAGATTTTTTTGTTTACATTAATGATTTGTCCCAATTACTACAATATCAACCGAAGATGGTGTTATTTGCTGATGAAAGATGTGTTCTTTGATATTTAAAATAGGCCGGCGGTCACAAAATCTTGATGATATGAATAACTCTGTGCGTCCTGTCCAAATTGGTTCACAGCAAACAATTTGGTACTAAATGAGGAAAAACCATGTGTGTATTAGATTCACATTACCGAACGTTAGAAGTAGTGAATGCGACATCATTTTGAATGGAGAAAATAAGACTTGACAAATCAAAAAGATTTTCAAGGAATTACTTTAGACGAAAAACTACAATGGGGCCTCACGACCTCGTCTTAGCTCAGCCGCTTGTTCAGTTAGAAAAATAAGACTGCTGACATTGTATCCATAAATATATTGCAAAAGAGAGCTATCAGAGCCATTACATAAGCAAAGTCACCGAGAATCTATTCGGTAACTATTTAAAAAGATTAATATTGTGACAGTTTCTTGCCAATTTATTAATGAAAATATTATGTACGTTAGGAAGAATATACATCTCTTAAGTAAACTTAGTGATCGACACAATTGCAATACTAGAAATAAAGATAAGTTGGATTAACCATCTTATACATTAGCAAAAGTACACACATCTTTCATGGGTTGCTGTATTAAATTCTATAACAAAATACCTAGTGATATATTAAAACTAAATGAAAGAAAATTTTAAACTTTTATTAAAAGCACACTTTGTAAATAAGCATATTACAAATTAGATGATTATATTCAAGATAAGGATGCTTGGAAACATGTTGGTCCTGCTCCGTAGGGCAATCTTTAGAGTAGAAAAATATATTTATTTAATTTATATACCTATTCATAGTTATTGTATTTCTTTTTATTTTAGAAATTGACTCACATACTGTTACGTTGTTGTTGAATTAGTTATTGTACCAATGTTTGCAATATTTGTAAGTTTGCGAGAACCATGTTCCTATTTATCAAATGAATGAATTTACCTGTTATTGTTTTTAAAACTTTATATCTATACGTAGTATTTATTGCTATTCTGGGTCCTCAAGTATGTGAATATAGAGAAGAGTATATATGTGTCGCATCAAGGCTGGCCAAAATATGCAAACCATCGGGAAGTCAGGATGTATTCCCTTAGGTTAAGACATCGTGTGTGGGCAGGTCGTTGGGCACAATCGTGCAAATGAAATCACAGAAGTTATTCGATACACTGGGTTTATTTAAATAGTCACAACTCAGTTACATTCTTGCTTACTAATATTACGGATCGACACTGATTCTACGACGTGTTAGCTCTAAGGCTATCAGTACTCAACTGCCATATTCTACTATCCCCACCACGCAAGTGATTAGAGGAAGCGCGCCAATGCGTAGTTCTTGCTTTGCCGCCAGATGGCGTGCTTGCGATTTGTTTTAACGTCCGTACTATTGACTAAACCCGACACGGCCATCCTGCGAGACAGGCGTCCTCGTCTGTTCCTCATTGTCAGGGTTAACAGTGTATCGAATCATGTGGAAATTCTCATGAATGTCCTCAGCCATTAGGGGAAGCTGAGGGGTCTGTCAGACTCCTACTGACTAAAACCACATGGTGTTCTCTAGGCCGTAATTTCTCTTGAGAGGCGAGCGTGGAACACAGCACGTCGCCTTCTCGGGCCTCTCTCAGGTGACAGATCCCCAAATCTATCACCCGCAGGCATCATCTTCTTGTCCTTACTCACTGCCATCACATGTCGTGTTGCGCCACACGTCCTCTTAGTCTACTCCGACCCGCCAGTCTCCCATCATACAAGGGATGTTTTTCTGAAACACAAAATTTCCTTACAGTATTCACTCGTCCAATCCTGACTCATACTCCAGAGTGAGGAAACATTTCGAAACAATCAAACATGATCATTTAAATCTCTCTGTTCACTATTGCAAGGAACAAGTAATTCTATTTCCAATTTAAAGAAAATAGCAACTTAATCATCGATACGGTACCTGATAGCACCTAATCTTCGTGATTACAAAGTCCAAGTACCACTGATCGTCATTAATGTCACATTCAATGAAACAAAAGAAACGAGACACCAGGTATCTTATTCACTATCTTTAGCCATTACATAGCTCTCTCTCTTAGCTATCACATAGCTCTCTTAGCAATCACAATTGCCATACGATGTCAAGTCAACTGAACTCTCTGAACTAAGAACCTGTTGACACAGACACTCAGTCTGTCCTATGTTACGTCAATTCATCATCAACTTCACTTTCAATCTCAATTGGTACTTGAGCTTTGTGTATCTTACTAACACAATCTACGCATAGTAATAAAAATTAGAAAACCAAAATTATTTCAATATTCGTAATGAAGGCTTGACGATTCGAACGTCATCAACATTAACATGGTGACCTCACCTCTCGCGTGACTATGCGAATTTACTTTATTTTAACCTCATAACTCTTCAGGAATCCTCTGTAAGGTTCCTTACACAAACGTGTTTTTTACACCGACTTACAGGTTCCCTACAGGCCCACAGTTGCTACAAGGACCTCCAGTTGCCACACTGGCCTACAGTTGCCATAAAGGCCTTCAGTTGGCACACTGGCCATTAGTTGCCACACGGCCAACAGTTGCCATAAAGGCCAACAGTTGCCATAAAGGCCAACAGTTGCCATAAAGGCCAACAGTTGCCACACAGGCCAACACACAACGTTCGGCTACTCCTGACCAAACTAGATCATTGGGTTCGTGAAAATAGGAAAATATTAGAACTCTGATCTTTAACTAAATCATCACCCTGGGCCATGTACCACCAGTCGCTCAAATCAAACTTTAAAACTTCTTCTGCAGCAAAAACTGCCAAGCTTACAGAAACCCTCGAGTAAAACCTCTAACGCCACGGCTCTGTAGCCGAACAGCAATTATATTGCTCTGACATAACGGTCTCTCAAGACCCCGACCTCCGCCAGAATCCACTGGTACGGTCAAACATAATACGGCTGATAGACTCAATTACTCGACATTTTAAGCTTGCTCATCATCATTAAAATCCTTTTAACATCAACATCGACTGGTACATGACCCGCTGGCATCTTCCTTAACCTACAGTGTGCGTACTTGCAGGTTTTAAGCGTACCCGTTTAAAGCTTTCGGTGTATAATGATCACTGTCTTGTCTTAGTCACCTATCGCGGACTTAAAACAGGGCCTATCTAGTTTTCCCTTCTAGACTTTCCCACAGAACACTATTAATCAGAAAAAGGTCCGATGATCAACAAGTTCAACTAAACAAAGTAATTAAAATAAGAGTAACAATTATGTTACTCTTTACCACAATTCAAAGGCAATGCATACCCAATTCATAAAACCTCTTCAAAAACCCATCGCCACATGTTACGCATGAGGTGCGGTCCAAAATTGGTCTTACGAGTAGACACGTTACACTGTCATCAACTATGACTTACAATTCTCAAGGAACTTGGTGATTGGGGATCCTTCTCACAAGATTCGCGCTTTTTACTCAAAGATTTTGGAAAATACTGACGGCTTATAAAAGGGAAACAACTAACCCTGACAATATTAAGGAGCTTTACGAATTAACTCGGATCAATATCATTAATATCAGATTATCAACAGTAACCCTTTACTGTCGCTCACTAACTCTGTTTTCATGTAAGGAAAACGATCGCGAGATCTACTGCTATCACAATATTACTTTGAAAGTAAGCAAGTGAATTCAGATCCAAAGACGGTGTTATAATTCGTTACGCAACAAGATCTGTTCGTAAATGATCAGTACCGTTAATAACTCAATACAATTGCGATAGCCCAATGACATTACTAACTCGCTTTGCCACTGAAAAAGACTAGTTATTCAGTCATTTTGGATAACTCGTCTCCTTATGGGATATCTCATCCTAAAGTTCGTTATGAAGCAAATATTGAAACTATTACCGCCAATAGCAAACTCTTTGACTACTTGCTTACAAGTGTGTCTCAATTACCTAGTGATGGTGCCAGATATAACTACTACCAATTCAGTGATCAAACATGAACACTCTTAAAACTCAAACTAGCATCTCTTCACTAGAGAACATTCGACCTCACTATCGAAATAACATGGAAGCGACTCACCGAGTATTCCATTCCAAACTTGCGCGCGCTTGTAACGTTCGGCTACGACCTGCGAACTGCTTGCCTGCCGTTCCTCTTAACCACTCAGATGTTGACATGTCAACCTTCGCGCTCAGCATCTGAATCGCTAGCCTCCAGCAGAGGCTGCGACACAATATGGTATCTGAAACATGAAAAATATTACGAGAGTATAATGTTCACACGGTTATCTTAACCATACACAGCTTTGATGGAAATTAACCTGTGCACCGGTGTAGTAACCTAAACCAATCAATCTGCCTAGCCCTTGCCCAACAACATTGGGGTCGGCTTCCAGTCCTACCGTATTCAGCTGAGTAACAGTGTTTTACATGGAGCGACTGCCTATCTGACCTCCACAACTCAGCAACTGGGTAACGCAGTACCCTTTGGCAAGACGTGTCAGATCTCAGGCTTCTGACCACTGTCAAAGATCTTCAAATGACAGCTGGGACCAACGGCTTAACGTGCTTTCCGAGGCACGGAGGAAACCCGGTATGTTGAAATGGTCACCCATCCACGGACCAACCTCGTCAAGCGTTGCTTAACCTTGATGATCGACCAGTGCGGCTGTTATTATTTATCCACGAGTTTCTAGTAGTAGTAGTAACCTAAACCAGCATGGCAAAATAGGTTATGGACACAGAATGTGATTGCAGAGTTCCTGTCCAAAACACGAACCACACATCACAGTTTCCCAAGTGCCCTACCCAGGTATATGGGCTTTAGAGATTCCAATGAATGCCATAGCATTTTAAGTCGCAATTAACGAGGCCTGGTAGGGTTTGCCACCTTAAAAATAGTTTGGCCCTCCGACCACAAAAGAAGAATACTATGCTTCTTCTCAAACTTAGTTAACTCTCACTACATAAAACTATCAAACTACAAAAGTAATCAAAATATTCTGACTGATGTGTAAGGTAGGGCCGTAAATGTCACTATATCGTTCTACCTTCTAAACAATAATAGTCAGCCACGGCTAGTCAAAGGTTATTGCCAGTAGAATAATAACTCTTCAACAACACCAAAACTTGACCATCGATAAGTAACATGAAATTATAACCTAACACGGGCTACCCCGACGAACCACTGACCACCATACCGTACACAAAACCAGAATTTTGAATAATGAACACACTTTTCCATAGTCATAACAAAATGAAAACGACTCACCAGATTGGCATAAAGATCAGAGCGTATGGATCTTTCCACACGTGCACACGCTCCTCCTTGTCCTGTCCAGCTCCTTTGTTGCTGCTAGCCTCCTTGCTGCTCCGTTTCCGACTAGTTTTTCATTATTTAAGACTGAGGGTAGTCTCAACTGACCCCGCGATTTTTTTGCAAGAATGTAACCGCCATTTACACTAGCATTGTTTCCACGTGTGATCTCATTAGCACGACCGAATCCCAATTCTGATGTCGCATCAAGGCTGGCCAAAATATGCAAACCATCGGGAAGTCAGGATGTATTCCCTTAGGTTAAGACATCGTGTGTGGGCAGGTCGTTGGGCACAATCGTGCAAATGAAATCACAGAAGTTATTCGATACACTGGGTTTATTTAAATAGTCACAACTCAGTTACATTCTTGCTTACTAATATTACGGATCGACACTGATTCTACGACGTGTTAGCTCTAAGGCTATCAGTACTCAACTGCCATATTCTACTATCCCCACCACGCAAGTGATTAGAGGAAGCGCGCCAATGCGTAGTTCTTGCTTTGCCGCCAGATGGCGTGCTTGCGATTTGTTTTAACGTCCGTACTATTGACTAAACCCGACATATGTATTTTTTTTGTAAAGAGTGGCTGTTGAGTTTGTTGTCTGTTCTTCTCCATAACATGCTACTTTGCCGAATGGACGGTAGAATCAATTATTTTTACTTGTAAATTTTAAATTATTTATGTTCAAAAGTGCCGCTTATTAGCCTAATTGAAATAAATATTTTTTTTTTTACTTTTATACTGTGCGTAAGTTGAAGTATTATTTAGTTTAGGTTTCATCGCAATCGGTTCACTCTATCAAAAGTAAGATAAATATAAAGTGTTCAAGAAGTAAAATATCAAAACACACGCAATTCAGATACTTGGACAGTTGAACTCCATATTGGCGTTGTACATTTGACGTCATATTCTGAATGGCGGTTTTAAGATTCGCCGCGAAAGAATGCCGCTAGAATAAAAATGGTAGGATAGGTATAGGTAGGTAGGTAGGTAGGAGGGTAAGTAGGGTAGGGTAGGCAGTTGATGGGAGCAAAGCCGCGGGCACAGCTAGTAAAGAATAAGAGATTTTACTCTTCTTTGTTAGCTCTAACACAGCCTATGACCCCACCAGTCCCACACTTTTGGCGAATTGGTTAATTTCAGCTATTGTACCTACACCTTCTTATGCGGACGAAGCAGCTGGCAGAACATAGTTATCACTAACTGTCTATAACATAAGCTAACAATGAAAGCAAAACTCAAAGTAGTAAAAAACAATTAATACCTTTTATCTGTAATCTCTACTCTAGACCATTTCGCTGGCATTTCATCTATTGTTTTCGTTATCTTTACAATGTAGTTTCTCGGTACAAGATATCAGTTCCCGTGATTACCGACTACCTGCGATAAGACCGTCCATTGTTACGTCCTATTAATTCTTTAACTTCTAATTGTAGTAAATTTACCCGCCGCCCACAGGAAACGAACTTCCATCCTACACCATCGCAGATGTGCTAGAGCCTGCTGAACTGGCCAAAATAACATACTGG